>OX439396.1:0-131124 GCA_949319315.1 Zelleria hepariella
CCATTCATCATCATCATCACCAGCCCACCTCTGCCCACTGTTGGGTATAGGCCTTTTTCCCCTCGCGCCACCTCTCACGGCCCCTCGCCATGGACCCTCCGCCGCAATGACGATGTTGTCCTACCATCGAGCTGCTGGTCTTGACACTGATCGACATCCAGTTCTCGGCTTCCACTCTGTCACTGCCCTTGTCCACCGGCCATCTTCCCTCCTCGCCGAGTGTCCCGCCCATTTCCACTTGAGACCCGAGACCATTTCTAGGGTCGGCGGACTTAACCACATAAGTCCTATAGAAATTGTATAGGACTTATTTGGTTAAGTCCGCCGACCCTAGATTTATAAGTTTATTTTAAGTTTCTCGTATTTTCTTCTTCGATATCACGTTTGTTCTTTAGTCACCCGTAATGTGACAGAGTGAAGTGTTGGCTCGTTAAGTAAAGTCGTGTGTACGTTACGTATGTATGCATGTCATAAGCATGTCACCGTGTAGTATCTACAAGACAAGAGTGTTTTTAGGGCATCGATTATTATCGATGTTTTGGGGGTCCCCTCAGCCGCGCCAACACGCGAGTGACGAGTCTCCTCGAACAAACCTGCAATAGAGCCATACTTACAAACTTTTTCTCTTAATAATATTAGTGTAGATAGTGTAGATATACCCAGTAAATAACATCCTGAGCAGAGTAACAGAAATAAATTAAATGCGGAGCGAAATGTCCGGAGCATCTCCGGCATGTCAATATAAAAGTGAACTGAAAGATTTTTAGATATAAATAATAAAATAAAATTAGACTAAACATGATAGGGTACAAGTGACTAATGAATGTGATGCTATTGAGAGATCATGTTAGGTACGGTCGGCCACAGTCTCAGATACCCCATGGCAGCTCTTATCGCGCGCGGCATAAGGGCGCAAATCGAACAAAAAGGGGTATCTGAGACTGTGGCCGACTGTACCTACGTGCCACCTCGGGGATCCGAGGGACTTCCCCGCGTCGACACGGACGGACCTCAAGCACTGGAGTTAGTTGCAGCATGGTTGAGATTACTAGGTAAATATTACAGATTGTGTGCTATTTACTACTTACTTGAATAACAGTGGGTGACCTTGGGATATTTATTTATTTATTTATTATTTTTGGAAGGCTAACGGCTTTAAAAACACATTATAGATGCAATGTACTTAGAGGTTCACCGCATTGACATCAGTGACAGGCTTGTTAGGTCGGGAAGAAACAACTGAACAAAATGAGTGTTGGTCCTTAGTGTTTACCTCTACGAGGCTTTACAAACAGGGACAATGTTAAGCCTTGTTAAACTGTTAACGTTCCTTGTTCAAAAATCCTACTAAAAGTTCTTTACTCAAAAAAGCTCGTAATGTGGTCATTAATTCGACAACCTTCTTTGAGCAAAGGAGGACTTGCGGGCTACTTTGATTAGGCGCCAGAAAAGTTGTATGGAATTTCATTAATGTCGTGTTTTGCGGCCAGAAAAACTGTATGAAAATCCATTAATGTCGAGTTTTGTTTCAAAAACAGAACTCAAAAGTCTGGCACAAAAAGTATTTATTTAGAATTTGGCTGTTTGGGTGCTGGCAGTCTACAAATTGCATAGAAAAAAAAAGCGCGGCCATATTGTTTTCGCGGCTTCGCGCGTTGTTCGAAGTGATTTTTTCTGTGCGTGCTGTTTTTGTTGTAAATAAAAGTGAACTCTTCAAGCAATGAATTCTCCGAGTCAATGTGTTTAACAACGCCGAACATAAAAAGGAAGCGAAATAAGATATTTAAAGGTACCTATTGCCACCGAAGTCAAAGGAAAAATACAAGTTTATCTACGAAAAGTTTGCGGAATGGAAAATCAACAAAAAGTAAAATAAGACAAAAGGTAAGCTGGTTCTATTTAAATTACTCGCATTGTTTGAGTAAAGCACTATACAAGCCTTGGTCCGCAATGAGTGCGCTTCTGGCCACGCTATGATGGCCTCGAGCTTAGCTTAGCTACGCTCTCGGCCCTCAAGTTTGGTCATCATTGCAGCCCTTGCTGGCCGCGCTATAAAAGCCTCGACCTTCGGTCTCGGCCTTCATTTCAGCTTGTCCATCAAGGGCTGCAATGCTGACCGCACTGTGAGGGCCTTGAGCTCCGCTATGCTGCGCTCTGTCGGCCATCAAAAGCGCGCCAGAAACGCACTCATTACAGATCGCGGCAGTAATGTACTAATTCCGTAACGATTATAGACACAACGTGTATACAGTTGCATGTTCTATGTCTGTAGACGTTCCTAATAACAGGCAATCAGGAAAATTACTGGTACAGGGTGAACAAGACACTGACTATATTTAGTCATTTGGAATCAGTACAGTACACGATGAATCTGTTGGAGACCAAATGTGACGTTACTTATGTGCTTTCATGCTGCATGGGTTGTAGGTTCTCTTCTGGTGTGCTGAGTGGCTAATAATATGGCTACTGGAACTTATTTAATAACTGCGGCGCGTTTTTGCGTGAAAGTGTGTCAGCTCCACGGGAATGTACGGGTTGTTTGAGTTACAAATATACAACAGAAGTTGAGTTTCAACCAACATACAACAACGAAATATTTTACGGTTACAACAAAACAGCAGTCTGCGGTGAGTAGCGGCATGAAGCAATACAGGGTGCACTCAGTCAATAGCGAAACTTTATATAGCCTTTCTACTGATCACTACAAACAACTTGTACCAGGTGGCGAAAAAAATATCAGCTGTTTCATACGTTTGGCGCAGTATTGAGTCGACCTTTTGTATGGAACAGCTGATATTTTTTTCGCTCCATATTTTTCACCACCTAGTACAATTTGTTTGTCTTGATCAGTAGATAGCCTACTTAAAGTTCCGCTATCGACTTAGAGTGCACCCTGTAGAGTTGGTGTCACATCATGCCTGCAGTCGGTACCTACTAAGTGTGGTTCTTGGAAGTCCACACGGTATTCAATATGAACTCTACTGGCTAGATCATGTCAAATATTTCAAATCAATATCAAATCAAATATATTTATTTAAACAAACGATAAGAAAAACATCTTCGGCTCATAGACGCCCTGAGGTTACTGGAAAAAAAAAATACGCCAACCAAGCGGTTAAGGCTGGAAGATAGCATAAATAAAAAATGCTGTCAGATTTGAATTATAAAATTTAAAAAATCTCCGAGTACACTCGGTGAAGGACAACATCATCAGCGTATGAGCTTTAACGCGAAAATCGCCAACTCGCATTGAGCACGCGTGGTGATTAAGCTCGAACTCTCTCTCTGAGAGAAGGCATTAACACAGCTAGTGGGACATGTACATGTACATGTAAAATTGCATAAGATAATCTTACTTTTTTAATGAAAAAATAAGCAAATCTAGATCTGTAAACCAGGCGCGGGTCCATTTGTGCCACAAATCACAGTTATTATTCTAGCGCTACATCCGGGAGCGGTAAGAAACGAAATCGCGAAAAACTCCGCAATTTATTTGAGGTGCGCTTGGCTCCGCGCCAGCCGCGCTAGCCGCGCTAGCCGCGCTAGCCGCCTTAGCCGCCTCAGCCGTCCGCCCAGCCACGCTGTATTTTATAGTGATAAGCTGCCGCATATCATTCTCGTCTCAAGTAAAAATAACAAACGTACTGAATTAGGATTAGGAAAAATCAAAACTCAGGCAAACTATAGGTAAGATAAGAACTAGAGTACAATAAGTACAATACAATTCACAGCCCAAGGGAAAATACGAGAAATTATTCAACGAAATATCCATGCAGCGGTAAAATGGCCCATGTATTTGCATTGGTTTGTGAAACGCGCTGCATTCCCGCGTCGGCCGCGCGAGTGATTCAATAGTCACAGTGACAACACAACACGCGCCGCACACAACACAACACACAGAACACAATACAACAAGTACAGTATCTCTGTTGCAGTAGTTCTCTTGAACGGTCAAGCCACATATTTTGACTAAGGTGTAGAGTTTGTGGAGTTAGGGCGTGTAGTTAGAAGCCTGATAAGTTTTTGACGGTGCGAGATGTATGGTCTCGACTTGGCAACATTTTATAAGAAAATGTTTTTGGCGGGATTATCTCGTTGACTCGGACCAAATGTTGTCAGATAACACGTCCAAACAAATGACATTATCAGTATAATAACCCTAAAATATACTGATTTCTTCATATTTTTTGAAATTTTGCAAGCAACCAAAAAAGGAAGTTCAATAAAAATCAATACTTCGAAAAATTGTATGACCCCAAATACCTAAACGTGTTGACGCGTCTGTATTTGCTTGTTCAGCTAACTGTATATTCAACATCGGTATGTACTACAGTGCAATGTCGCTGCGCTACAAACAAAATACAATCTATTTCATTTGCATAGCGATATATTTGTGCACAAAAAGAAATTGAATTGTATTTCGTGAACCAAGGATAAACTTTTCGTGTAAACAATTTGCCTGTATAAAATGTTAGTTCAGTAAAAAAATACCAAATTGAGGAAAATCAAGCCCTGAATCCTAATTTAGGTGCGGATGGTGTGCCAGAACTGACACAGAATCGAAATTATACCTCTGAAATTAGTTGGGAATCAGGTATTGGAAAAAAAAATGAAAAAAAATGGTCAACAAATTGTTTCTTTGTGGATGTGTGTGTATGTGTCCCAACGGAACCCTCGATAGGCCAAAAGACAGTGACAGGCGGACACAAGTTTGAGCGGTAATCCTCACACACCACACACACCACACACACCACACACACCGGTCACACGCGCGCTCGACGCCGCTCTCAGGGGAGCAGAACACTTTGCCAACTTTTTACTCGACTACGGCAAATGCCAGGAGTTTTTCGTGGAAGTATTCTCCCACGAAAGGAGGAGACTTTCGTGGAAGTATTACCGAAAAAAAATATGCCATCGCTTGTTTTTTTGTTCTACAATCGAAAGAATATCAGGCCCGAAGACCGTTAGGTCTATTGTTGAGGAAAAACAAGAGCATACAGCAGACATCGTAAGTTCGTGGAGACGGTTTTTGTAGTAACTTTTTCTTGTTGGACAATTTGGCAGCGACGGGACGCACAAAAGCCTCAATTCCAGCAGGCGGTCCCCAGGGCGGGCCGGCAGGTGAAATGCGTATGTCCGAAATGAAAAACACCAAAACTTTTCCATTGTTAGTTATTCTATCCACGCGTACAAATACAATTAAAACGTCTATCTACTTTTCGTGCTTATTGTAAACTAGTTAACTTCAAATTTACTTAACTGAGGAACGAGCGCCTTCGAGCAGTTATAACGTTAAGCCAAAAGTCTTCCAGCTTCCTTGTTTTTCTCAAGAAGTTTTCAATGGTTTGGTGCCTCTGTGGTTTCATTCTGTTTCTTCCATCCATAGTTAACGAACGGTATTTCTACTCTTACAATCGCGCTCGCAACGATCGAGTATTGTGAAAGTTTTGCGCACTATAAAGAAATCCTTAAAACTCGTGTATCGTCTCTCGCGCCCCGCCCGCGCTCGCAGCCCGGCTCGGTTCAGTTTTATCTGCTGAAGTTGAAGCACTGATTAAAGAGTTGAGGATACTTGCGCACGTGATGTATCGACGAGCGTGGGAGAGACGTTGTTCGCGGTAATACAGAACAGATAAACGGTTTTGTAGAATATGGATTAGTGGACAGAGGGCAGACCAGCCCCCTGCTGGTTCGGTCTATGACGCGGTCAAGTTAGTGGAGGGAGGATCGGTAGATGTACATAGATAGTCTGATCGTAATTAATAGAACCAAATATATTTGCCTATCAGTGGGACGTGATGATTCTGATCGTGTGATATTAGTGACTCTAAACTAGAACAAATCTTCATTTTTTTCTACTCAATCAAGTTGATAGGAACGAACCCAAGTCCCGATAGTTTAATCTAAGGACTAAACTAACCATCTGTTTTATCTCTTTTGCAGTACTTGTGCATTCCATCTGCGCAGTAACATGTATGTGTGTAAGACAGAGAGTGTGTGTGTGTGGATTTCCGATCGAAATAACGATATCAGGGCAGACGTGAAGCATCACAATAAGCATCATATTATCTGTCACATTATTCAGTTCAGCGAGCAAGCAGCAATAACAGTCCCCCGCATGTCGGATGACAGAAGGAAGCCCGCGAGGAAATGGAACCGACGTAAAGTCTTCTCAATAGAGACAGCACAATCTGTCATGGCGCACGTCTCTATGTAGAACTAAGCACCAGCTCATAAATCTAAGCAATTTTTTCGCCTGGACAATAACTTAGTTCGCGTAGTTTGCATAGAATTTGTTGTTCCAGCTGAATTAACTGAGTAGGTGATTGTAGGGCTATTTCATACAACCAAAAACTGGTTCTTTAGCAGCTGTTGTGATCGCTTGCCCATACAACAATGATTGGCTTTAAGGCTCAGCCTAGATTTTTACATTACAGTGCATTCCATTTCTCATGATAATAATATGAAGATAATATCAAAATAAGTCAGTGAAACTATTCTGTCATCCCCCCCCCCCCCTCCCCGCCAGCCCTCGCCCGCGGGCGGTCCCTCTCCGCGACTATTTATTATATTGACTAATAGGGAATATCCATCTCGAATGTGTGTCATTGTGTATTCTGGACGCAGCCGCGCCGTGCGGCCACGGGAGGGAGGGTTGAGAGGCATCTTCAATTGAATGCAAAGGTTTCGTGGGATGGCGTCCATCTGAACGAACACACACTTGACGAGATAGTTGTGGGTTTTTGAGCGAACAGATTTAATTTTAAGGAATTCACTATAAGATCACCTCCAGTTTTTACCGAGCCCAAGTTTCTACCATACTTCGTTGGTGTGGCCATGGAAATTCAGCCAATTGTTACCTGACTAGAAATCCTTCAGTACACAAATAGTCAGCAGTAATGTTTGATACCGGCAAATATTAACATTGTTTCATGGAGTACAGACAATAACACAAACAGGTGAATGCTGCGGACACACGCCGGTCACGCCGCTTGCATCACAAACTAACTCGATTGAACACGGTACAGGCATTTGTTCTTATCAGAGTGTGGCAGTGGTTAGTTTGCAATGTCTGGTCGCGGTGGATCCGTTGTTGGTACAATGTAAACGTACAAGGCAATCGAGTCGGTCCACTCGTCGCCGCCGCTGCATTACGTATGTATGGCGCCGCGCGCGGGCTATTGTGTGCGGATACCTTGTTACAGCCGCGAGGACCCGGGGTGTGATTCGCGCTAGTTTACAATGTCCAGTGTCCTCGATGAGCCCTTCTGCAGAAGCGCCGGGGCGAGACGGTTGGTTTGCTGGCTGCAGCGGGGAAATGAGGTCACGTACGCTGATACTGCTAACAACATCACAGGTATACGCAAAGAATCTAAGCTTGCGATATGAACACAATCATTGGTGATTGCAGGCTAAGGTGGGACGATAGCAACGTAGCGGGAAATTCAAAATTTTCACAGTTTTTTACATTTTGTAGCTAAACTGAGCTATTTTTCGTTCGCGGAAATAACAAAGTATTCTTTTCATTATTGTCAACAACACATAATCGGCTGAATTATTGTTGCTCTGTTGTTTACAATAATGAAAAGAATACTTTGTTATTTCCGCGAACGAAAAATCGCTGAACAAAAATAGCTCAGTTTAGGTACAAAATGTAAAAAACTGTGAAATTTTTTAATTTCCCGCCATGTTGCTATCGTCTACCCTTAATATTAAAAATACAATAATGTTTCAACAGAAACTGTAATGCCATTTTGCTATTGTAAATCGGGCAGACTCTGCCAAAGTGAGGGTCATCAGCTCAATTGCTTACGTTCCTCGATGTAGCAAATAAACATAATTCATTCATGTCCATTTCCGCAGCACGTGCAAGGCATACGTGCATTTAAAATGAAGCACAGTTCGCCCAAACGAGGCAACATTCAGAACGGAGCGCGTCAAGCCGCGAACGAGCCAATTAAAATGTTTGGAACGTGCGCGAAATTATAGCCGCTGCGGACCGCGAGCCGGCGGAAAAAGTAATGACGAGTTTGAAACACAAACTGAGGTAAAGTGAGCACGAGAGCACAATACGAGAGCGCTCGCGCCAAAACTGCACGTTCGTCAATATTTGAGAAGCACGCGCTCGGCGTAACGGACCACTAATGAAAACGCAATGTCTAATAGGTTTGCTAGGAATTGTATTTAGAAGCCCCAGGTGGTGTATAGCCTTTTAAAAAGGTCACTTTCTTCAGGGAAACATGCTACTATATTCTTTAATACTCAAATGATAGAAACTATGAAACAAATGGCCTTCCTGACCACTTATGAAACTCCCATTGTACTTTCGCATCTATGTGTAGCGTGATAAGAGCTGCTCGAGCTGCCTGGTTATACATTTTGAGGTGGTGGAGTGAATGTACATAAAAAAAGGCAAAGAATTGACCGTGGCGCGCTATCGGCCGTTGTTCAGTGGAACAGGGCCCTGCGGCGTGTTGTTCAGTGGAACAGGGCCCTGCGGCGTGTTGTTCAGTGGAACAGGGCCCTGCTGCGTGTTGTTCAGTGGAACAGGGCCCTGCGGCGTGTTGTTCAGTGGAACAGGGCCCTGCGGCGTGTTGTTCAGTGGAACAGGGCCCTGCGGCGTGTTGTTCAGTGGAACAGGGCCCTGCGGCGTGTTGTTCAGTGGAACAGGGCCCTGCGGCGTGTTGTTCAGTGGAACAGGGCCCTGCGGCGTGTTGTTCAGTGGAACAGGGCCCTGCGGCGTGTTGTTCAGTGGAACAGGGCCCTGCGGCGTGTTGTTCAGTGGAACAGGGCCCTGCGGCGTGTTGTTCAGTGGAACAGGGCCCTGCTGCGTGTTGTTCAGTGGAACAGGGCCCTGCGGCGTGTTGTTCAGTGGAACAGGGCCCTGCGGCGTGTTGTTCAGTGGAACAGGGCCCTGCGGCGTGTTGTTCAGTGGAACAGGGCCCTGCGGCGTGTTGTTCAGTGGAACAGGGCCCTGCGGCGTGTTGTTCAGTGGAACAGGGCCCTGCGGCGTGTTGTTCAGTGGAACAGGGCCCCGCTGCGCGGCAATATTGTCGCGCGCCTTTACGAGACCTCGGGGGCTCTAGCTCAGCGTAGAAACGGGAGACACGTAGAAGTTTCGTCTAAAATGTTGCACGTAGTGTAATCTCAGAAGTTCAACATTGACTGAAACAATATAACATAAATTAGAAAGTGGAAACCCCTTTGCCGGCACCGATGAGTAACCTACAATTTTATTGCTTTGTATCTATCGATGACTTTTGGCACTATCACTTACATTAGATTAGTGAATATCTGCCAATTTCTGAATTGAGAAATTCGCTAAGCAAATGGGTAAGTATCGTCCTGTCTCTGCAGATTTCTCACAAAAGAGTGTGACAGAACGGTAGGTAGTTAAGTATTTGATTAGCAAAATTCTCAATTCAGAAGCCGGGCCTAGTCTTTAGACCGCCTTAGCTGAGAGGACGGAATTGGTGAAGCCTGTAAACAAATAGCGCAATAAGACAGAATACAGGCCTCGTAAAGTTGAATCAAGGACGTTGAATAAGAGCTGAAAGTTAATCGAGATTCGAGGTAGTGTAAGTGGTACCTCTGCTCCCAGCTGTACTGTGCCGCCCGGCGGCCCGGCCCGGGGGGGGCTCAACTCGCCACAATTCCCTTCGAGCACATCGACAGAACTTTGCCTTTTTAAAATAAATTTATGAGCACTTGAACATCTTTGTCAACTTCAAATTACATTTTGTATCGGAGTTTTTGGCAAAATGTTTGATGTCGGCTTTATGTTTTGCGTACAGATGAGCGCATTAAGGCGCTGGGTATAGTGAATTAGCCCGCGCGCGAAGAAAAATGCACAAAATTGATTCCTGTATCAAATACACTAAAAAAATCGAAAATGTTTACATATCAAATCCTAGAATTAGGTGAGAGCTGTCTAAAACAGCCAGTTTTGTGTTGATATACACAACAGATTGCAAGATATTTTGTTTGAAAAAAAAAGTGCGCCACCTATTTTTTTTTTCATCCAAAATACCATCAAAACGTTTATGAATCTCAACACAAAACTGGCTGTGTTAGATACTCGTAGGTCTCACCTAATTCTAGGGTTTGATATGTGAACATTTTCGATTTGTTTAGTGTATTTAATACAGGAATCGATTTAGTGCATTTTTTTGCGCGCGGGCCATGCACTATGCACGGCGCCTTAACTCTAAGAGATTTATTTAACTTTGAGAAATTATCATTGTTTATACAGTCAGCAACACGCTGGGATATCGATAAGAACTGGTACGGTGTATCCAAGCATGTCGTTTACCTACGTCTAAGAAGGTAGTTTTCTTGTGTGCAGCGCACTGTTATTTAATTTTGTAGTAGAGCATAGAAATTTTCGGTCATTTCATTGTATTCGCTTTATAATATATTTTTAATGATACATTCACTTAATGGGAATGAAACAACTCCTGAGCTTAAAAACCTGCTTAGAATCGACCACGTGGCCGCTAGCTCGCTAAACCAATATGAAGCGGATTGGTGTCCAAACACAGAAACATAATGACGCGCCATGAGAGTAGTCTGTGTCTAACTTTGGGTTAATGTTGATGATAATGATGGACTCCAAGAAGAAGCGAGAAGTAGTAATGGTTTCGACGCGCTCTCTCACTCTTGCAGTGATATGTGTATGTTGTGTCGAGCCATCTCGCTCACGCCTACCCTCTGCGGGTTGGACCTCTGTCGCAGGACACTCAGATCAGATCCTTTAGCGAGTGTAGCGGTATCGTGGAGGGTGTCTGGTGCGGAGGCGCTGCGCCAGTGCGGGTCGAGGCAGAACTGATCCGATTTCAAAGCGCCACTCGAGCGAGCTCCGGAGCGCGGCGGCGGCGCGGCGGCGGCGCGGCGCTGGCGCTCGGATGATGAGGAATGTTTCACTGGACACTATTGATCTAATACGAGCACACAGTTTCACCGAGACTCCTAACTATTGCTCCACTCGTAAGTAATATGGAAACTAGAACCAATAGTCATTAGTGGTGAAATCGGGCATGAGTTCTGTCAAAGCAGATGCGGAGATAGCGCTATCAGTGTCTGATATGTCGGATGACCGACCACTTCCACATAGCTTTTCAAGGTGCCTTTTTTCATATCTTACTGAACGAGAGAGCAAAGCCAGCAAAGTTCTCCGAGTCTCCTTGAACAATCCGGCGTTTGTATGTTTGTATGTATGTATGTATGAATGTTCGTTCGACGATAACTTGAGTAAATTTAGTCGGGATCGTCATGAAATTTGGCAGGCGGGTAAAAGAGAATTTTTAAGTTCGAACATGAGCCAAATCGGTCGAGGGGTTGCTGAGATATGGGGTCGCGAGTTCATAGTTCGGGGCCAAACACTAGTAATAAAGAGACGGGATTTCTGATGTTGAAGTTAAGTTTTTATTATTCCTTATTTTTCAGGGGTTTCCGCGTTTTTGAAGCCCAAATGGCGAGTTGTTTTTTCCAGCGCTTAGATGTCTCTCAAATCCAAGACGCTGCCTGTGTAAACAAATATGCAAGGTATAAAGGGCTGTGTGCCGAGCGATGTGCTCGCGCACTGACACTACTGACAGTCGACAAACAAATATTTCAGATCAAATACGCGACATGTCAATAACCTCCGCGCGAGCACAAGACGCTGTGAGTACGTACTAAGGGAAGGGACCAAGTTAATGCAAAAAGGGCTGTTCCATACAGTAGATTTTCTCTCTAGTCATTGAACCACAGTTTGTATTCAATGCTTTTAATAAAATAAGAATAACGTTTCAGTAATTTAATTTATTACCTGAGCAGCTACCACGAGTGCTTGCTGTCACTGTCATTGAAAGTGATAAGTTGGATAAACAACCTTACTACTAGTGGTTCGCCCCGAACTGTGAACTCGCGACCCCAACACCATATCTCGGTAACCGCTATGTCCCGCCATGACCCGCTGTGTCCCGCCGTGTCCCGCTATGTCCCGCCGTGTCCCGCTATGTCCCGCCGTGTCCCGCTATGTCCCGCCGTGTCCCGCTATGTCCCGCCGTGTCCCGCTATGTCCCGCCGTGTCCCGCTATGTCCCGCCGTGTCCCGCTATGTCCCGCCGTGTCCCGCTATGTCCCGCCATGACCCGCCGTGTCCCGCCGTGTCCCGCCATGACCCGCCGTGTCCCGCTATGTCCCGCCGTGTCCCGCTATGTCCCGCCGTGTCCCGCTATGTCCCGCCGTGTCCCGCTATGTCCCGCCGTGTCCCGCTATGTCCCGCCATGACCCGCCGTGTCCCGCCGTGTCCCGCCATGACCCGCCGTGTCCCGCTATGTCCCGCCATGACCCGCCGTGTCCCGCCGTGTCCCGCCATGACCCGCCGTGTCCCGCTATGTCCCGCCATGACCCGCCGTGTCCCGCCGTGTCCCGCCATGACCCGCCGTGTCCCGCCGTGTCCCGCCATGACCCGCCGTGTCCCGCTATGTCCCGCCATGACCCGCCGTGTCCCGCCGTGTCCCGCCATGACCCGCCGTGTCCCGCCGTGTCCCCGCCAGCTCGTCGTGAGATTGACGTATTAATTGTATTCGGGCGCTTTATTACAATTTTAATTGGTCGCTGAAAATTACAGCGAGTGAGTGTGGCGTGGTGGGGGGGGGGGTGTGGAGGGGTGAGGGGTGAGAGGCAGACGTGGAGCGAATGAGCAATGCGCTGCAGGAGAACTGACATACTTGTTAATTTCGCAAATAAAACTTGTAACCTTTGTGGCCCTCACTATCTCTATCACTATCACGTCGATCCCAAAGACCCTCCCAGACGAGGAAGAGATCCGTTCTCTCAGCAGTGTATGACGTATTGCGCTGGATTGAGTTGTGTAACAGACTTACGTCACAGCATGACGAGCCGCCGTGTAGTGACGTCACGCGGTCGCACAACAATAAATCACTCGCGCCGCGCGCTTGTCTTATTTATCTTTCCACTCCGTGCGCTGTGGCTACAATGTATACTGTGGCTACAATGTATACTGTGGCTACAATGCTCCACAAACGACTTTCTAATGCTGTAATGTATTTAATACCCGCGCGTCACGGGACAATGCCATCAATATGATTCAGCGCGCGAGTGTCGCGCCACTGTCGCGCGACAAGATGGATGAGCCCTTCTTACCCATAGCGCGGGCATTATTCATACATATGTGTATTTGACTAATACGGTTTGAGTGATCGCTCCAAATTATGGCGGCACTGAACTCGCATAAAGCCACATTGCACACAGCACGCTCTGGGCCCCGCTAGCACACCAAGCGAGGCGAGCCACACAACCCAACCAGCGTACTACGCAGCACACAATTGAACTCGCAATTATTGAAAACGGCACACAATTTACCTGTGATGTAAGAGGAAATCGTTAACTGTAATTAACAAAAGTCGAAACAAATTAAATATCAGTAATTAAAGTGCTGACGTGTGGTGCAAGCCCGTGATTTATTTGACGCTCGGAGCGCGGCGAGTGTGTGCCCGGTACTGACAACCGCGGCTGTAAAGGCGCGACCACACACCATACACTATCTATCTATCACTTATCACTAGCGATGGCTAGTGACTACAATGACCCAAGTTACTATATTTATTTTAGAAATAAATATGTAGGTAAACGCCAATTTAACATACATTTGGGGAAACCGGAACTGATAGTCCACGTCCTAGGCGACTCTGTATTCGCCTTAATATTGTACATGACCGCTTCAATAAACTACCCCTTTTTCCTTTCAATGCTGACAACGTGAACATTATAAAAACTGGTACCTTTTAAATATTGTTTCAGTAGGTACTAATCCACCTATTCAGGTGGTACTTAGTCAATTACGTTTAGAGAAGGATTCACCGCAAATAGTATTCTGCGCCGTCCTTGTCGTCTCGCCACCATCACAGAAACTTTACCTCTGTACCTAATCGATAACAGAAATCCTGTAGCTAATGCTTGCTCCGGATACTTCGACAACAGTTCGTGGAATGGTGATCGGTAACAGCGCGAGCTTTGTGCTACTGTATCATCGATATGTACTGCATCTACCCATACACGGCGCTTGGTATCAAACAGGGAGAGCTGAAAGCTTTAGTTAGGACGGTCTTGAATAATTGTGTCTATCTAAACCATGGTTGATTTATGCTTTAAGAAGACATTAGGCATAGAAGTAAATAGAATTTCAAGTTAATGTCCGATAATATCATGTAGATGACACCTTGCACGATGCTCATTTTGAGCTTTCGTCTGTCATCTTACGCACAACCATGAAAATCAAAATCTCGGTGATAAAACCATACAAATGATGATGATGATGATTCCATCCACGGCGACTGTTGCGGCTGGGGAAGGCGTCGGTCATGTGCCCTCATGTGACTTATGTAGCCTATCATATAAGCTGTAAAAGTGCGGTTGCACTGGCTACACGTTAACATTCCATTAGAGTAGTTGTACTGTATGGCCGCTGGCGGTCTACATCTTAGTTCATCACGTCTGGCATCAAGAGCAGCTCTTCGTTTGGCCTCGAACTCGGAGATGTCACAATTCACTGCATACAAATACTGCCGCCCACAAAAGACTTCTGTGGTACGCTGCGCGCGGCGCGCGGGTCGATCCGACTCATTTGGCGCTTCAATAAAACGAAACTAACATGTTTGACGGCGGATATTGCATTGTTTGGTGGATGACGTCCCAGACAAGCAACTGTCGACCCTATCATGATACAGGAGGGCACATTTTTGCGTGAGATGGAGTTTCAGTTGCGTGCTTGCAGCATCCTAGATGCAATTACTGCACGCACTAGTTGATCTGCCGTAGTTCCGCCGACTAAGTTTTGCTGCTGAATATTCCTGCCTGTATAAATAAGATCGGTTTTGTGATTGATTTTGAACAATTCAAAAGCAGTAGAATAAAAATTGGTCTGTGACGTTGACACACTCAGCGACATTCACGGGCTGGATAGATAGATAAATAGACTCAGCCACCACTGTTCAGTGAGTTCTCAGATTTCTCAATTCGGAAGGCAAAGTTTTTTGTTCGAAAGTCCGTTATTGGCTTAATCTTATCTTTAGACCATATTAAGAAACTAATTTAAATATTTTTTATTTTGGTCCAGTAGTTTTGTTTTTATGCGCTAAAATGTTTTGTTCCTATGACCGCCAACAGTATGCAGACCGTAGCGTGACGTCATAAAACCGTATCTTTGAAACGTTGTAAAATCCAAACTACTGAACCAAAATAAAAAATATTGAAATTAGTTTCTCAATATTGTCTAAAGATAAGATTAAGCCAATAACGGACTTTCGAACAAAAAACTTTGCCTTCCGAATTGTATCATGAAGGTAAACTCAAATTTTTAAATCAAGTCCACGGGATGACAGTTGCTAGTATGCCACTAACAGATAAAGCCTTTGTAACAACCTGTCATTCCATGGACTCGATTTTAAAATTAGAGTTTAGTATGTAGTCGACTGAGCCCTCACTGACATGTAAAGCACCAACATTTACTAAAACTGTATAGTATATGCTTTCAAAATAATTATTAACTCCATATTTGAACAAGAAAACATTCCTATATTTTAATAACGGCAGGTTCTGTAAATATCTTTGCTTTCAATTAATATTTGCCAAGTTCTCAATCTCTGAACTAGGGCTGATATTAAGTTTGTACTTTCACTCTGCTTCGTGTTTATTGGAGCTTATTATTTGACGTTTCAAAATAAGTTTAAGATTGAAATTAGTCAGAGTTGTTTATATTGTTGTTTTATTTACACAAAAGGTAGAGTTCTTTGCAAAACTGTTTAGTGGATAAATATTAATTACTTCTTTAAAATTACAGCGTGAAATAAGTCATACTACAAATACTGAGACTTTATGTTATGGTTATTATTAACAAACCATTAAATTAAATAGGTAGTGCCATCTCCATCTCCAACATCTAAAACTTTACGATTGCCACAGGTGCTACGAGACTTTCGTTAAGGACGATATAACTTTTACGCATGCTACGAGATTGCAGTACAAGACGCTATGACTGCTACGAGATTGCAGTACAAGACGCTATGACTGCTACGAGATTGCAGTACAAGACGCTATGACGGCTACGGGTGCTACGAGACTGCAGTACAAGTGGCTATGACGGCTACGGATGCTACGAGACTGCAGTACAAGTGGCTATGACGGCTACGGATGCTACGAGACTGCAGTACAAGTGGCTATGACGGCTACGGATGCTACGAGACTGCAGTACAAGTGGCTATGACGGCTACGGGTGCTACGAGACTGCAGTACAAGTGGCTATGATGGCTACGGGTGCTACGAGACTGCAGTACAAGTGGCTATGACGGCTACGGGTGCTACGAGACTGCAGTACAAGTGGCTATGACGGCTACGGGTGCTACGAGACTGCAGTACAAGTGGCTATGACGGCTACGGATGCTACGAGACTGCAGTACAAGTGGCTATGACGGCTACGGGTGCTACGAGACTGCAGTACAAGTGGCTATGATGGCTACGAGTGCTACGAGACTGCAGTACAAGTGGCTATGACGGCTACGGGTGCTACGAGACTGCAGTACAAGTGGCTATGATGGCTACGAGTGCTACGAGACTGCAGTACAAGTGGCTATGACGGCTACGGGTGCTACGAGACTGCAGTACAAGTGGCTATGACGGCTACGGGTGCTACGAGACTGCAGTACAAGTGGCTATGATGGCTACGGGTGCTACGAGACTGCAGTACAAGTGGCTATGACGGCTACGGGTGCTACGAGACTGCAGTACAAGTGGCTATGACGGCTACGGGTGCTACGGGGCAAGACGATGTGTCAGTACAGTAATACACGATGCTTTGGCCACTATGTGTTCCGTCAGTGTTCAGAAAATGAATTAGTTAAATACCTCAAAAGAATATTTTCTCGATCTTCTTTACTTCTTTTTCTTTTTTCTTGACGAACTTAAGATTTTTTTTTTCTATTGATGATTGGTCTGTAATCGGCATTCGTGATTTGTTAAGTGAAGCTGGAAAACCCGGATAAAATACCTCATTATAATATTAATAGTCAGTCAGTATATTGCCAAAAGAGCTAGCTTGTTGAAAACGTTACTCGCCACTCCGTGGAGGATCTTAACATCAAGGCAAAGTACGCGGGGTCATTGATCCGCTTGGACAGTCAAACAAATAACTCATCATCAGTATTATGATTTGACATACGTGAAGTACAGTTTTTTATTTATTGAAGCAATGAAGATCTGAACATTTCTATAGGCACAAAAATAGGGGAGTGTAAAAAAAGTTTGTGCCGTCCCATCTCTTTTTTAATAAACAGTTGTGAATGTGTTTTATAAAGGTGGAAACCAATGGTACCAAATTAAACACAATAAAAGTGAAGTGAAAGTATTGCAGTAACGACCGTGGACCACATCCATCGGCCACAGTACCGCCGGCACGCAGCGAGTGTAAACAACTGGCGGCACAGTACACGTACTAAGGCTTACATTTTACATGTTACATTATTATTCTTGGAGGCTCTCTTCATCAGTAAATTGCTTCGACATGCGAGACGTGTTTGTCAAAGTCACGGCGGCGGCGTTTATTTCGAATTTGCCTCCCTTCGTTATACTGCTCTGCACATACAATATTAAGGAAGTTTTACAGCCGGTAAAATATCTGTAGTTTTCAATATGTTTACGTCTTCACTTATTTATATTTAGCGTGTCTATTTGTCGACGTTATTTTTACTTTTATACAATTTGTAGCTTACGATGTAATAAAGTGATAAGCAGTGAAATCTACCAATTTGATGGATATTTCTTAGCTTATTCCGAAGGCAGGTATAATACGCGCCACGAAAGATGAAACTACAGGGTGCACTCTAAGTCGATAGCGGAACTTTAAGTGGGTCATATTGCGCAAGCGTAGGTATCAGTTTATGTTACTTAAGCTTGAAGTACCGATGTTTAGAATACATTGCGGGTTGCAATTTTAACGTCGTTTTTTGTAAGTAATATTCATAATTTTGATATGGCTTCTTGAGAAGGTATGTTAAGAACTAGATACTGAATGCATTTCTGCAAAAATAAAGTTTTGAAAAGTAAAAAAAAAAAAAAAAAAAAGAAAAAAAAAAAAAAAAAAAAAATAATAATAATCTACTGATCAATACAAACAACTTGTACAAGGTGGCGAAAAAAATGGAGTAAAAAAAATATCGACTTAGAGTGCACCCTGTATACTGCCGCGCCTCCCGCAACCTTTCCGCCGCCCCGATGACGCCCGGGTCAGGGTGTGTATTATAAAAATGTTAAACATAGACATAACCTATTTTTTCGTACTCTACACCCACAGAACACCGAAATAACATGTAGAACAGCAAGATTACGAGCACGTCGATACAGAGAGTGCAAACCCGCGGTCAGCGCGCCGTCACGCCGACGCGGGCCGCCCCGTCACCGTCACGTCGTCGGCCCGTCGACACTACTCGTTATAATCCGTGCGGAATCAGAATGGGATAATACCTTTTGGAACTGAATCGAAATGACAGGTCTCGAGTAGCGTCAGTAAAAAAAAAAAATTAGTTCTACGATCTATCATAGGGTTATGAAATTGGAAATACACAAAAATTTTTGTAATCTAAAAGGATTCAATGTTATTGCATTAATTGAATAAAACGTGATAAAACTCGAGCAGACACCCACGCGCACAGAAAACACAAGCAAGTTTCGACGCGAGTTTGCCATAGACAACTAGAGTTTGCCGAAATGCTGACGCTGCAGGACCGCGAGCTTCTCAGTTCCAAAAGGTATTATCCCATTCTGATCCCGCACGGATTATACTTGTAGTGACATCGCCGAGTGCGCCGCCACTACACCTATGGAAAGTGACCGGTCCATTCACTGACACTATGCAGACACTGGTGTCGTAATTGAGTTGTTTTATGTGGATAGACTTAAGGTGGGATGATAGCAACGTGGCGGGAAATTAAAAATTTTCACAGTTTTTTACATTTTGTAGCTAAACTGAGCTATTTTTGTTCAGCGATTTTTCGTTCGCGGAAACAACAAAGTATGCTTTTCATTATTGTAAACAATGGAACAACAATAATTCAGCCGATTATGTGTTCTGGTCTACGACAAGTTTTTTGGGCAGTGCCACTGCTTCGTAGACCAGAACACATAATCGGCTGAATTATTGTTGTTCCATTGTTTACAATAATGAAAAGAATACTTTTTTATATCCGCGAACGAAAAATCGCTGAACAAAAATAGCTATAAAATGTAAAAAACTGTGAAAATTTTGAATTTCCCGCCACGTTGCTATCGTCTACCCTTAATGCTCGATGGGTCGAAGATATTGTGAAGAGAACGGGAGGACAATGGACGAGATTGCGATTTAACAGATGGAGTTGGCGAAATAAGGAACGTCCAGTAGTAAACTTTATTCACGGGCTTTATAGATAGAAGGGATTTGTCAAAAGACCTTATTAAACATAAAATCCGAATAAACCGACATACGCATAGCTCAGCACCGAGCACAGCATATTATATGAATCTATACTTGATAGGTAACTGTTCTGTCCATTAGTCACCCTGAGTCAGCGCGGCTCACAAATTATTCAGGATCAACTCACTCAACTCCAGCAAACAAATTACAAACTCAGAAATCTTAACACAAACACTTGACGGTTGTTTTGTTTTGTTTTAATTTGAAAGGACAACGCGACGAGCCGGTTGTGCCTCCCAGTCGTCTGTGTGCGGGTCGCGTCGACACACGCGTGCCTGTGTGTGTGTAAGTGAACATCGGCAACCAATATAAATATATTCATTTATAAAATAATCCGAACGAGTCGCCTCTCGCCTTGAATTTCTCGGCTTTTTGTATATGAAACCGTTTACTCAACACGACCATTATAAGTTGAGCCGCGGAAACCTTTTGCTTGTCCTTTGGTGCGGGCGAGCGCGCGGGTCACTACAGCCGGTGTAATAAATATCTGGCGGGTGCGCGGGTGTGAGGCGGGACGCTCCATTTGCTATAACTTATTGCCTTTTATTCGCTTACCGCCGCCCCCCGCCCCGCGCCCCGCGCCCCGCCCCGCCCCGCGGCCCTGGGACCGGTTGAAAAGCTTCTTGTCACTACAAGTTAAAGGGAATCGGGTAATTTCCTTAAACGAAACTGGCGGGAAATAAAGAAATTATTCTATTCATCAAGTAAAAAAAAAATAGGGGGTTAATACGAGTATAACGTTATTGAACGAGCGAGCGAAGTTCTCCGAGTCTACTGGAACAATCCAGCGTTTGTATGTTTGTTTGTATGTATGTATGTATGTTTGTATGTATGTATGTATGTTTGTATGTATGTATGTATGTATGTTTGTATGTATGAATGTTCGTTCGACGATAACTTGAGTAAATTTGGTCGGATCGCTATGAAATTTGGTAGGCGGGTAAATGAAATTAAAAGAATTTTTAAGTTCGAACATGACCCAAATTGTTAAGTTTATATGGGGTCGCGAGTTCACAGTTCGGGGCGAACCACTAGTAATAATCTAGTTAAGCTAGGTTGGAGTGTAATTTACCACGATCGGTCCGGTTCACTAAACCTGCCAATTTCCTACAAACGTTCATAATTGAATAGAACACGAGAGTATGTTTGCTAGGAGCACGCAAACTGACCGAATTAATATTGCTTTTTTAAATGAAGTCAATATTGAAGTTCAGCCAAACACTCGGGCATCCACGCCGCAATTAAGGTGTTTCGATATTTTAACTAGATTTTAACCACACGAGGTTTATTTTAACTCTATAGCACGTTATATTGCACTTTTTCACTTTGTACGTAATACTTATGAAGAGTTAGAGCGTTTTGTATCGTGTTTATTATCTGCTGAATGGATAAATCTATCTCATTGTCAAATATATTGTTTATGTAGCTTGTGTGTTGTCCCATTGCAGGGCAAAGGCAATCATAATCAATTAATTTATTCCGACTGATGGCCTGTGCCCAGCTGTGGTCTTTACTTTTGGGCTGAATAGATACATAGATAGTTAGTTCCATATAAAATTAGGCATAGGTTACATGGAGATTAAATTACATAGTATGAGAACACCAACGCATTTAGCTGTGAATTGCAATGTAAACAGACTCCTCTCAGTCTGTTTGTTCACACGCGGCGGTGTCGTGTGATGTTCTTGCTGACACGTCATCAGACTGCCTCGCCACTGTCACACACTACACTATAATACGTTTATGGCCAGCAAATCTACTTGATTTATAAATGATTTATTGACACAAAAAAAAACTTACACTAAAAGAAATGAACATCCGCGGTTGTAGCAAATGGGATTGTTTCAGCTGTTGCTCGCCGAACTAAACTTTTGCTGTACAAAAATAATGCTTACTTTTCTTTTCATTATACCCGATAGATATTTGGCTCCATGGTTTTAATATTCTCTCTCACCCGTATCCAGCTTACTTCTCTTTACTTGGACTCTTAAAATCCAAAATGAAACCAAAACGACTGTCCAAATAAAAGCCCTAATATCTTCGTTACTTGGCCGATTGAGTGGGTCCATTATCCAGCGAGCTCATTAAACTGAAGCGACGATGAATTGTAAGATCCTCGTTATAATTCTAAAGAGTGCGAATTTACGTGACCCCGCCGGTCAATCACAGGCCTGGGGCATGGTGTGCGAGCGAGCGGGCCTGGTTCAATTGATAAATTAAACAAGTAATTTTAACGTAAAAAGTATGTCACTGCATCAAAAGAAATTGAATAAACAGCAAAATAAAGAAAACTATATTGCATAGCAGCGAGCGTATCTCAAACGAAACTTCAAGATTTCGCCCCAACCGGGCGATATGGATATCCAAGTTTTCGCAGTGTTCTGCAAATTGCATTTATCAGGCTTTTTACTGTATTGAATTAGACGACTGCCCGCTGTTCGCCATCCAAGGCGGCGTCGCTAAGGTGCATGAGGCCGACACAGACGTGACGACGTGGTTGGACGGCTTACCCTTCACCGTATAGCATTTTGAGCACAATGCCATTCGCAAAATAAATAAATTTAATTAGTCAAAATCCAACTCAGAGTGTAGTAACAGCTCGCTCACGCCGGTACTATGACCGCGGTCCTCCTCGCCGTTATGTGCAGCTGATTTACTTCACCGGGCAGCGTTGGCGTCGTCGCCGATCCACCTTCATTTCCTCGCCATTATCTGACGCAAGGGGCCATTTGTTTTCTTCTAGTTAATTTATAAGCCATTTTAATGTTCCTCGGCATACTCGTTAGCGAAACGGGCGGGGGTGGCGGGGTGGCGGGGTGAGGTAGACCGCTGGCTTTGTAAGGCTTTAGCATGTGAATGTACAGTTTTAAAATGCAGCGTCGCCGTCCCGCGCGCTGAGGGAGCGCGACTAGCTCGGTAGCTAGTTGAAACACACGGAGAATCCGCTCTTCAACAATGACGACCGACAGACACTGAGCATTTGGTCGATTATATGTTTACGCCGGGAGTAACAAACACTGCGTTACAGACACTGTGTGTTACAGTCTACCTAAATTTAAATATTCTTGTTCTCATTCTTAGTGCTAAAAGAATAAGCCTTCACAAGGCACGCTGCATTCATGGCGCAGAAGTAAAAAATATGGTTTTAAGATGTTAGGGATGATGATCAAAATTATTAATTCAAAATCATATCTACATGTCAAACTATAAAAATATATCCACCGCAAGCTTCGTCAAACTACACACACACAATCAAATAATAAAACAATAACAAAATAAAAAAATAAAAAAACAATTACATAAAAAGAAATACCTAACTAAATAACCCGCCCGGCCCACGTCCTACCCAAAGTTGATGGATCATCATCCAGCTGGAGGATAATGTTTACAGTTGAAGATCTTTGTAAATTGGGTGATCATGCCGTAAGCCTTATTAAGGCTCCTCTACACGTCTACAGAGGCATCTGCAGACGTCATCTCCGGATGCGTCCGCCGACGTGTAGAGGGGGTGATTTGCGCATCTGTGGTAGGTATTTAACGTCTGGAGACGCGTCCGCCTCGAATCCGATGGTTGTCGGTTTTTTGGCACACATCAAAGGGTTTTGGCGCGGACGTCCGGCGCGTGTCCACACGTCTGCCGACGCATCAGTTTGATCGGAGTTGCGGTTGAGAGTGGACGCGTGCCTGCGGTTTAATTTACTTTGCGCCTGCGGTTTTTATTTGAGAAATGGCTAACAATATGAGCTCTGAGGAAACTTTTAAGTTTCTTGAGCTCTATCAAACAGAAAACTGTTTGTGAAACCCTAAAAATAAATACCACAAAATTAAAAATGTTCTAAGTAAACTATTAGTATAATTTAATAATCTATGTATGTACAGTCAAGTACAGCGATGCACATTCAAGTAGTAGTTAAAAGTACTAAATAAGTAAATAGCTACGATCTCAATATATGTTGCGTCTGTCGAGAATGGACATAGACTGATCGACCTACAGACGTGTGGACAGCTCTAGGAAATCCATCTGCGGATGCATCTGCCCGCGTCCGCGGACGCATCTGCTGACGTGTAGAGGAGGCTTTACTCTTGGCACTGGGTACTTACTTTGTGACTTCGCTATTTGCAGTTGGTTGTGCTACAAGTGGCAGTGTTATGGAATGGTGACGTAAACCTTCTCAGTGTCGCCGCTTTGTTCCGTGAATTGAATTCGTCTGCGAGGAAGCTTCGTTAGACACTCGCCGCGAGCGCATCCCCCCCCCCCCCCGTGCCGCAGCTCTCTAACCCGCACTTTTTTTTACGTCAAACTTGATTTAATAATAGCCATTACATTGCCGACGTCGTCGTCGAGAGCCCAACGTCGTTAGTCTGCGCGTAAAGTGATTAAAGGCTTTCCACACAGGCGCGTTTTACCTGTCGGTATTACCATATGCGTTATTGCAATATCTGTAATCAGTACATTTTGTATTAGGAACGTTGCAACGTTCTTACCGCAGCAGTGTGTATGGCGATCCTAATACAAAATGTACTGAAACGAGATATAGTAAGTAAGTAAGTAAGTATAATGTTTATTTGGTACCAAAAGCAATAATGCAAACACAATAACGCGCCTGTGTGTGTGCCTGTGCCCTAAACCACGCGTGGGCGCAGTCCGCAGGACAGGGCAGCGCCCCATAATGTGATGATGCTCCGCGGTGGCGGCGGTGGCGGCGGCGGCGGCGGCGGCCGGAACACACTTATCTCTGGTGCGGTAATTACTTTATGTTTTAATAGCGGCAGCCATATTTTTGGAACCAATCTTACGCTGCGCCGTGTTATGGGTTTCATAATTACTTTTGAATGTACGTATAAATAATTTCAATCTACGTAGCTAGAATATGAATTAATAAAATTATTAATAAAATTATTTATAGAACTGTTTGTAGCTGGAGAGCAGGTGAACAATTGGCTTTCTTTTTTGTACAAAGCTGTGGGTTGGTAGACTTTGCTGAGTCTGGGAAAAATGGTCTTGAAGGTCTCTTACTATACGGTTGAAACATAAAGTTTTGATTCTATTAATGCACAACTCATGTAGTGGTATTTTTTTTGGTATTTGATGCATGCAAGTAGTTAAAGCCGAAGCTCATAAATATAAAGTTATATAAAGATTTTTATAAGGTTAAAAAATTCGCTCGGGACAGGATTTGAACCCGCAAAGGTAAAGTTAAAGTTATATAGTTTCGTTATATTTAAAGGCCGCGTTTAAATTCTCTATTGTAAAACAGAGAATGCGTCAAAGAAGCATCAATGTATGATTTTTTATGGTCATAATAATAGTGAATGTTTCACTATTATTTTGTATCAATGTCATTATTTTACTCAAAAACGCTCATAATAAAATTGTGGTCATTATTTTGACAGCATTTTTTGAGAAAAGTCGGCCTTGGCAAGGATTTGAGCTACTTGATTAGACGCCAGCAAAGTTGCATGCAATTTCCGATAAAATAAGTCGACACCAGCTCTCCAGCTATTATATTGTGGCGTTTATATCTTAAGGTGGGACAATAACGACGGATAATTGGTTGAATTATTGTTGTTCTGTAGTTTACAATAATGAAAAGAATGAAAAAATAGCTCAGTTTAGCTACAAAATGTAAAAAAAAGCGAAAATTTTAAATTTCCCGCCACGTTGCTATCGCCCAACCTTAATAGTGAATTTCCACTACCGCAAAGTTTAAAATTTAATAAGACTATAAATATGAAGCCTCTTTAAAGTAGTCTCACGATACCAGTTTAACGAGCTGAATAACGTTAAGTTAGTATAACGAAAAGTAATGAATACTAATTAAGATTTATAATGAAACTCAAACACGTTAAGTGACAAGTTCAAAATGTAAATTGTGTCAGGCAGGGTTCACGCAAAACTCATAAAATAACTACAGTCAAAAGTACAGCTCCGATTGTACATTTAAAACAAACCACGAGGCAGTGGATTTGGCGTAGGTGTATTTTATCATTTAAAATGTAACAAGAATAAATGACGGCATAGGTGGGCAAGAATCTCCACGGAATGGGTGCCAGCAGATAGACATCGAAGTCGAGGTAGGCCGCGAAGACGCTGGCGGGACGATCTCGTCAAATACATGCCGGAGTGGTCTGAGGTGGCCCAGGACCGAAAAGTCTGGACTGAAGTGGGGGAGGCCTTAGCCCAGCAGTGGGACACTAACACCGAGGCTAAGTAAAAAAAAAAAAAAAAAAATGACGGACTATTGTTCAAACAGATAGACGGAAATACGAGCAGACTATGGACGCTTGCATGCGAGAACGCTGGATCAAGGGTCAGAACGGGTCGACTGGTGGTGTGTGGTTCAAAATAATGTTCAGGAACGGGGAGAAAACCACCATGGATTATTGAACGAGCGAGCGAAGCGAGCGAAGTTCTCCGAGTCTACTTGAACAATCTGTCGTTTGTATGTATGTATGTATATTTGTATGTATGTTTGTATGTTTGTATGTATGAATGTTCGTTCGACGATAACTTGAGTAAATGAAGTTGGATCGTCATGAAATTTGGTAGGCGGGTAAATGAGGTAAAGATAATTTTTAAGTTCGAACATGAGCCAAATCGGTCGAGGGGTTGCTGAGATATGGGGTCGCGAGTTCATAGTTCGGGGCGAACCACTAGTGTATTGAGTATTCCCAATTGCCCATGGAGCAACGTGCTGGCTGGAGACCATAACTAGAACAGTTTATAGATCATCATTTAGGCATCGGTTCAGCATAATCCAATATGACGCTATAAAGATTGCATTAAGCTATGCTTCTGTGTTTTTGGAGCAGTCTCGGACTTAAGTTTGAGTCCAATTTTATAATTTAACAAGTTGTTCGCAAGTCCGACCGGCGAGTTCGCGAACTAATCGAAACTTCGAACGCGGCGACAAGTTTCAACACCGAATCAATGCCAGTTTCTCAATACGCTCCATAATTCTGAATTGAAAGCTTTGAAAATTTGCTTATTGGCAAAAAAAAACTACACAACTAAATTAAAACTTATTTAAAACAACTTGACTTAAATGAGCAATAAATAGCAAAGTTTATTAAAATCTTCGGAACGGTAATCCAGTAAAACTAAACGACAGCACGCTCAACGATCGTTATTAGCGTAGTTTTCTTTAAAAAAAAAAATTGTCCAATCATAACTTTTGTGATAAGATTCGTTCCATTCTGCGGTTTCAACTTTCAATCAATCAGTGAGCGTGATTCAGTTTGCAAGACCATTAATGTATAATGTATTGAATGTGAGTAATTAAGGCGCTGTGCATAGTGAATCGCCCGCACGCAACGAAAAATGCACAATATCGATTCCTGTAACAAATACACTAAAAAAAAAAAAAACACATTACAAACCCTAGAATTAGTTGAGACCTATCTAAAACAGCCAGTTTTGTGTTGACATTCAAAAACGTTTGAAGATATTTTGCTTGAAAAAAAATAGGCGGCGCACTTTTTTTCAAGCAAAATATCGTGCAATCTGTTATGGATATCAACACAAAACGGGGCTGTGTTAGATAGGTCTCGACTAATTCTAGGGTTTGATATGTGAACTTTTTCGATTTCTTTTGTGTATTTGATACAGGAATCGATTTTGTGCATTTTTCTTTGCGCGCGGGCTAATTCACTATGCCCAGCGCCTTAAGTCGAAGGGCGATCGACTTATAGAAGAATTTATATAAGTGTTTAATTATTTGTAGAGTAGTGCTCGAGCAAACCTACGACAATATTACGTAACTAGTGAAAACGTGAAAACGTTAGACAGGGCCTTCACTTCGTTCAGATTCCTAATTCGTTGCATTTAGGCTCCCCAGGGATGATGAATCACATGTCTTTATGTGTGAATGTGAGGAGATTTGAGACACAAAAGAGTTCCGACAAGCGCCTCCCGGAACGAAATCAGCCGCGAATGTTCCGCGCTACTCATCGCGAGATTAGGTATCACATTGTGCTTGTACTTAGCCTGTACAATTGTACATGTCCCACTAGCTGGGCAAAGGCCTTCTCTTAGAGAGAGAGTACGAGCTAAATCACCACGCGTGCTCAATGCGGGTTGGCGATTTTTGCGTTGAGGGTATAATGCCTCATACGCTCAGGTTTCCTCACGATGTTTTCCTTCACCGTCAGCGAGTGGTATTGCTACTAAAAATTCACAAATGTACGTAACTTTGAAATTAAACAAAGTCATAGATACATGCCCGCACCGGGAATCGTACATAGGACCTTACGCTTCAGAGTCTACTTTTCTACCCGCTAGACCACAACCGCTTAGGTATCACGTATCACGTAAAAAACCCTTGAGTTGAACGAAAATAGTCCCTATCATATTATAATAAGAACATTCCTGAAATGGACTCTAGCGGCCGGCTGCGACAAGTCGCGGTGTCGCGCGACTGCCTCTCGTCGCTATAGCAACCGAGATTGAACCGCCGTGACTGGCACTTTACTGAGGGCCGAGAGTGAAACTCTATGTGAGACTACAAAGGTACAGCTTTTCTGTGAATTTCTGGAAGTATACTCTTTGTACCAATTTTTTGACTACTGGTAAAACAAGTTCTGTGACAGACAAATGGATACCGTGATCCTATAAAGACAAAGAAGTCTGGCACTAAACCAGTTCAGCGCAAGATCACCACACTTACCAATGTGTTATTTTTTAAGTACCTACCTGCATTACAAAATGTATTATTTTTTTAAGCACGAGATCCTTGCAGTTTCTTTACCGTGCTTCTTCTCCAAGAACGATCAGAGCTAGTGAAGCTGGAGAAAAAAAAGTAGCTAGATACTTAGTATTAGATAGTAATAAGTATCTGATTTATATACATTTTTTACTGTAGATAATATTTTGACGTTCAATGTAAATAATTTATTTATTGCATATTGAATAAAAAATTTGAATCTGAATCTGAATCTGAATCTATGTATAGTCACTGTACATTAGATATTAGGTAGGAAATGCTAAAAATGGTTGTAGACGTGATGTTGAGTACTGGCCGATACTTATAATGGTTCTGAAGAAGAGTGATGCAGGACCCGTCCTCTCTACTATGCTATTGGGTTGATCTGTCCTTCTGCATTGATTGTTGTGTGAGGCGAGTGTTGTGCGAAGAAAGATCAATCTGTCAACGCGTGTAATTGTTGTTTGACGTGGAGGGTTCAATATCGGGCGATATGTGCCGCGTCACCGTGCCGCCCCGCCGCCGCGCCGGTCCGGCCGCGCTGTTTGGAGGTTGGTGCCTGTATCTACAAGGTGCACTCTAAGTCGATAGCGGAACTTTAAGTAGGCTGTCTACTGATCAAAACAAACAACTTGTACTAGGTGGTGACAAAAATGGAGCGAAAAAAATATCAGCTGTTTCATACATTTGGCGTAGTACTGAGTCGACCTTTTGTATGGAACAGCTGATATTTTTTTCACTCCATTTTTTTCACCACCTAGTACAAGTTGTTTGTATTGATCAGTAGACAGCCTACTTAAAGTTCCGCTATCGACTTAGAGTGCACCCTGTAGTATAAGTATGCTTTTCCAAAGCACTTACCCGTGCTAGGGAACATCGCACGGTATGCAAGAGGTTGCGGGTTCAAGTCCTGTCCCGAGCGAATTTTTAACCTTATATTTTTTTTTATACAGGGTGTTAAAAGACCGCCAACAGACCCGAAAGCCTCGCATACTAAACACCAAAACAAAGTACTTTTTCGATAAATTATTGCTGGGAAATGATTTGGTTTTTTTAGGTTATAATATTGAAAAATATTTTATCACGCAATGGACGTGTAACGCACAGAAATAACATTGCGCAAGCGTAGGTATAAGTTACTTAAGCTTGAAGTACCAATGTTTAGAATACATTGCGGGTTGCAATTATAACGTCTTTTTTGTAAGAAATATTCAAAATTTTGATATGGATTCTTGAGAAGGTATGTCAAAAACGAGATACTGAATACCTACATTTCTGCAAAAAAAAGGTTTTGAAAACTCCGACTTTGAACCTCATTATCTCGGAACCCTTTGATTTCCCAGGCATAATTCCTTGGGCAAAAATAATACATGGTCTCCCGCTTTGTTGGCGGTCTTTTAACACCCTGTATTTATGCTGACTTTCCTTGCCATTACCGTATAAAGTGAATAAAAATACGTGGTTAGGAGGATAGTGCAAATGAGAAAAGCCTTTTATTCAGCTGTAGGCAAATATGGGTTGATGATACAAACGTTGTATCCATCTTTTTTACTTCGAGCGGAGTCTCTTATTACTTGGCATTTAGTTAAATGTGCGTACAGAATTGTAAAAATAAATTTTCTGATGAAACACATTTTCATTTTCACCGTATTACCGCAAAAGTAGATTACAAGGTAAATGCTCTCTCGGTTGCAGCGGACGCACAATTTGTCATTTCATTATTTAAACAATTTTGCAGTTTAATGTAATGAGGCAATAAAACGAGAATTTTCGTGACGTGACGTTTTAAATAACTTCATAGTGCCCTTTACGCTTTGTTTCCGCTGGAATTTTATTACAGCAACGTACATTATTACAGCCTGTTTGTGAAATAAATAAAATGTGCTATATACTTTAGTCGATTGTTATGGTGTTGCCAAAATAAATCATGGTATCGACGGATACTTTCAAGATAAACTTTTGACGAAGTAATACAGGTAGCGCAGTTGTTCTCGGCGTCAACAGTGGGTGAGGCTGGTGTTGATAGTCAATTAGTTTATGCAGATGTAGCGCGTGACGTCACACGCCGCACGCACCGCGCCGCCACACAATCTAATGATTCCGGCGGACCATCACATGCTGGTGACCCTCAGGATAGTACTGAGTTTTAGGAGGTGAGGCGACCAGAAGCAACACCAAGCAGCTGAGCTGGTGCATTGGCGGAGCGCCCGAGTGCGTGTATCGGAGGGTAATGAAATTGTGCATTAGTGGAGCGTGTTTGCGCACGAGCCGAGCTTGCGATACAATCACAACACAGGTGCAAGTCAGCTAATAGACGATGCTGTATCAACGGTGATTCTGCTACATTAGTATGAAACAGTAACAAAGTCCATTATCTCTGCTACAGGTTCGAAGCGCTGATGATAACACTCACGTAATTGAACGAGCGAGCGAAGTGAGAGAAGTTATCCGAGTCTACTGGAACAATCCGGCGCTTGTATGTATGTAAGGGTGTATTTATGTATGTTCGTACGAAGCAGTGGCACTGCCCAAAAAACTTGTCGTTGACCAGAACACATAATCGGCTGAATTATTGTTGTTCTGTTGTTTACAATAATGAAAAGAATACTGTTTTATTGCCGCGAACGAAAAATCGCTGAACAAAAATAGCTCAGTTTAGCTACAAAATGTAAAAAACTGTGAAAATTTTGAATTTTCCGCCACGCTGCTATCTTCCAGCCTTAAAGAATGTTTAAGTTCAAACCTGAGGTAAATCGGTTGAGGAGTTGCTGAGATACGGGGTCGCGAGTTCACAGTTCGGGGCGAACCACTGGTAATATGTCAGGATTATTTTTTTCCTTAAGAATTGAATTGGTAAGTATATTCTGTATGTTCGCAGCGACACAATGGTTTATTTCGTTTCAGTGCAAACTCTTAGTGTTGTCAGGACTATTCTTCGCATTTGTATAGAAAGCCGCAGATAAGCAAAGTTGGAGTCCCGCGAGACTCGCAGTTGGAAGGAGCTGTCTGAACCAAAACGGTGCAGACGGTCTTTCCCGTAATGATTCCGTAACTTCTGCTAGTCATACTCAATCTTGTTCTGAGTTAGAAAAGTTTCTAACTGAACTGCCGAAAATCGACAAAATTGTACGTCGTTTCGAGATAGAGACACCAATAAAGGTGAGCTGAATTAAATTCGTGCCTCTGATTACCTCAATATTGGCAGGTATATTTTTATTTTATTTGTTACGTCTACTTTTTTGTTGCTATAGGATAGCATCTTTTTTTTTTTGCAATGGGATAGCATCAAATAGCAACTTTTGTGCTAGCTGGTTAAATCCAGGAAAGAAAGCACATAGACTATTTTTGGCAATTATTGGAGAATACCTATAAAATCGGTGATCGAATCTCGAGTCTCAAGTGAAAATGGGCGGGACACCTGGCGAGGAGGGAAGATGGCCGGCGGACAAGGGCAGTGACAGAGTGGCGGCCGAGAACTGGACGACGATCAGTCGGAAGATCAGCAGCACGATGGTCGGACGACATTGTCTCAGCGGCGGAGGGTCAATGGAAGCGGATGGCTAGGGACCGTGAGAGGTGGCGCGAGGGGAAAAAGGTCTATACCCAACAGTGGGCAGAGGTGGGCTGATGATGATGATGATGATGACCTATAAAATACCCCTATATCAATCAGGCCAGCAGAACTTCTGTCCCCCTGTATCACGCACACGTTTGCGCGGTGCAATGCAAGGGGTTTCTGTGTACCGTCACAGATACTCACTGTCTCGCGCACTATCGCCGCGGACGTTCGGTCTGAGCTCCCCTGACTGCGACTAGCTACTATAGTCCGTTTCCAGGGCAGGCGGAAAAGCGATCATTAACCTTTGAGCGGATCACAGAAATAAACAACATTTTTTATGCCAAAGGTTTTTTTGAATTTTTGACAAGTTTACTAGGAACTGGCACATTAATGAGCGATGAGGTTTAGTAATTATTAAACAATTATGTTAAGGTGAAACGACACCAAAGTGGCGGAACAAAAAACAGGTTGGTATGAGTATACATTAAGTATATTAAACAGGGATGCCACGTTCATCAGTGTCAGTTTCACAATCGTTTTCTGATGATGAGGATGTGCGATTGTACACACTTGCGCAGAAATCCCCACCAGTTTCGTCGAGCGCTCATAACTCGTGACGCTACCTGTAGCACGTTGAAACAGGTTTTTTATCTCTGACTGACCGGAATTCTCACCCCACCCCGTACCTAAAAACACGCTTCGATATCCAAACGATACAAAAATGTAAGGAGAGTGACGGAGTGCGACACGAATCGTTATATTTTTACGGTAACATAGTACTTCGTATCAATGATCGCTTTTCCGCCTGCCCTGGAAACGGACTATAGACATGTGTAGGTAATGCTTGTAATATTACAAAAGACATATTACACATCGGTGTCATGAAATATTACACATTACACGAGAGAATAAAGCATGGCACATAGCATTTCATTACACTAGATGACACATGGCATTTCAGCACACTGTACGTACTGCAATGAAAGTGTGCTGAAATACCATGATGTCATGTTTCATGTCTGCAATGAAGAAATACCATGATGTCATGTTTCATGTCTGCAATGAAGAAATACCATGATGTCATGTGTCATGTTTGGTGCCATGATATAAGGTAATATCACGCGGTATGAAATGTCATGAAATATATCATGACTTCGAAGTGCACTGTTTCGCGCATGTCTACTAGCTACTGGGCACTGAGAGAGTCCCGAGGTAATATGGTTAGCTTGCAAACTTCACGGACTAACGACCTATGTCGCAAATTAAGCAAACATACCGCCAATTATTATAGAGCCATTCGGTCTATCTCTCTTATAGGAATCTCAATCTCTTTTACATAAATCTCTAAAGGAAAGACATAGCTTAGTACCTACATACGTTTATTCAGCTTCTTAATTCCTAAAACTTGCAATATTAAAATGTGTTGTCATTTACATCGTTACTAGGGATCTCTTCCAGTACCGCCATTATCGTTGTAAGTGTTGTAAGTGTTTTAGGGTGGTATTCTAGAACGCTACTTAGACTCAGTTCAAACTAGAAAACTCCTTAAACTCTGTTTAAAGTCAGTTTAAGTAGAGTTTAGTTGTATCGACTGTCGATAAAACAGTGCATGTTTTGATTTGAATATCCCTCCCTTCAAATCAAAACATGCACTGCTTTATCGACTGTCTGAACTCTGTTTAAACTGAGTTTAAGTAGCGTTCTAGAATACCACCCTTAGACATAGACATTTTTATTGGTAATATTCATTACAGGTCAGTACATTTTCGTGCCTATCAAATTATTTAACTAATGTCACAGGAGTGGTTTAGGAATGGTTTCCTCCTCGTTCCTAGGCAACTACTTTTATATACAGAGCAATTTTTCAATAGCTTTTTCCTGAAACACGTCAACTTGTAAATGTGATTAATAAAAACTTTTGTTCTAAACGTATTGAAATAATTGATTTGGTACAAGTCGAAGTAAAGTCTGCTAGGATATGCCGAGCCGCCAAATTTAATTTTATTTGAGTGAAGGCGCGTTCATCAGTTTTAATTCCTCTTCGCATACATTTCGCTTTAAGCATTAAGTCCCCCGTGTGTGGAATCAGCATACATAGTGACGCGAAGTCACACTTCAAGGAAGGGAAAAACAGAAGATGAACTCTAGAAAACTTTGTACGACTTCCATAAAATGCATTCAGGTTTTCACTTTTAAAATAAATACAGGGTGCACTCTAAGTCGATAGCGAAACTTTAAGTAGGCTATGTACTGATCACTACAAACAACTTGTACTAGGTGGCGAAAAAAATGGAGTGAATAAAATATCAGCTGTTTCATACAAAACGTCGACTTAGTACAGCACCAAAAGTATGAAACAGCTGATATTTTTTTCGCTCCATATTTTTCGCCACCTAGTACAAGTTGTTTGTAGTGATCAGTAGACAGCCTACTTAAAGTTTCGCTATTGACTTAGAGTGCACCCTGTATTTATATACCTCTGACACCATATTTAGGGGGAAGGTTTGGTGACAAAAATACTTCGTGTATCATGTTGCGAGTTATATTTTTAGCTTAGCACTTGGACACAGATATCGCGCAGCGCACGAGTCAGAAATCGCTTCAAGCGTCTAGACGACGCCACGACTATACAAGATTTAAAAGAAAAATGTGTCTTCTGTTTCTTTTCCTTTGACGTCGCGAGATCCGCGAGTGTTGGCGTGAGCCCGTGATTAGCGCATGCAAATTGAATAAACGCTCACACAAATTGTCACATTTATCTGAGTACGTCGTAAACTGCGCGCCTTTTAGGAAAAATACTTCTTTGTGTCTAAAAACAAGCTAAATATAGAAGACTTTTGTCCCTTTACTAGGTATTGTGTGCCCACCCACGTTTACAAAAGAACTTTCTTTATATTCACTAGATTGCCAAGTTCTATTATACTAAAGTATTTTGCCGAAAAGTTAACAATAAATCCAGGACTGAGGGTCTGAAAAGTAAGCAAAGATCGTGTTAAATAAAATATCATAAGTCACCTTTGTATCTGAGCTGACCCCCAATAAGATATTTTTTTAATTAAACATTCAAGTACAGCTCACAAGCTAACTCTGGGCCTGCTATTTTTAACATGGCTCGGCATTGTGCAGTAGTCTGTCTTCGTAGGTAGCTCCAGGTACACGTGTGAGGTGTGAAAAAAATTCAAAATAAAACACGCTTGGTAAAGATAAAATGAAGAGCCAGGTCTTTCGTTGAACGCTTTAAAATATTTTACATATTTTGTACGCGAATTTCGCTAAAAACGAGCAGTTTTAGTGCCCTTGTACATTAGTCGAGTGAAGCACCCGTGAGCTAGTTAGTGTAGTTAGCTCTCCAGGTGCGGCTCGTTACAGTCAGTTAGGGTGCGCTGTACAGTCTGCGACACGGTGGGATACCCTATGGTGGCTCTTATCGTGCTCGGCATAGGTGCGTCAATGGAACAAACAGGGGTATCCTAGTCACTGAGTTTCCACCTCGCACTCGGTTCTTCAACCAGCCCGCCGCCGGCTTGCGCGCGTGTTTACACTCGCGTGGATCTTCACCCGGCTCCGACTGGCTTTCAACGAAAAGCTAAATGCAAATGAGATGTGTGCAGACAGGGACGGGGTGTGTTGCAAAGTATGTAAAATATATTATAACGTAAAAGTACCTGAACAAAAACTTCGCTGAATATTGCAGCTTGAGTGTGGTGAGATTATCAAGTGTCTTTAGTTTTTTCGCTGGACTAGTGTTCGCATGCCAACGACAGCATGATCAGTTACCACTTTGGAACGAAATACCCGACAAAAAGAGACCCAAACCAATGGTTCAAAAACTGTGGTTACCACCACTTGGAGAAATGAGTTAAGAATTGGTATGGGAATACGTTGAAGTCGATTGTCGTGTGGTGTAAACTCCCGCGCGAGTCGCTTGAGCCCGCGCGACGTGTCGGCTTCAGTCTTCAATAGCGCTGAGCTCGCGCGCCGCGAACAATGCGCCACGAGAGACCTTTATTTGTTTACGCTTTATTTATTGGAACATAAAAGCTCAGAGATGACTGTCACCGAACTCAAGCTTTTATTTGATTGCCAATTTTCACCGAACGTACCAGACGTTATTTTAGGATACATTTTTGATCTGTGAGCCGTCACCCCTCGTGCACGTTATAGATGGCATGGTACTGCGGGGAGGCGTAATAGAGATCGCTTTTTGTGTTTTATTCAGCTCTCGGGACCCGCTGTACGGCGCAATTATGATTAATTCGAGTATGCGGCCTCTCAAATTAATATTACTTTTGGAATAAATTCATAAGCGAGCTCCAGCCGCCAGCTTGAAAAAATTAACATCGTCAGCATAATTATACGCAGACTTTTTAAATTGTACTCCGGTATGGTCATCCATCGAGACTTTGAATTTAGCACCCAAAAATACCATCTTGTATAATAGAGATATGAAGTAAGGAAACTCAGAAATCGACTTTTGCCCGCGACTTCGTCCGCGTGGACTACAGAATAAGGATATATGCTTTACTTTGCTCCTAAGTGTAAAAGCGTGATAATATGTAGCCTATGTGCTATTTTGATGTCTAAGCTATCTCTATTCCAAATTTCATCCAAATCCATTCAGCCGTTTCAGCGTGAAAGAGTAACAAACATCCATCCATCCATCCATCCATACTTACAAACTTTCGCGTTTATAATAGTAGTAGGAAGTAGGATAGTGCTCGTGCAAACCTAAGAAAATATTACAAATCTCAGAAGTCACCTTATTTTGTCTTTGAAGTTTATTTTATATTTTATTTACAAGCGGAACAAAGCAGGTAGCTTTAATTCCCTTGTTCAATGAAAAGCTAACAAAAGCTTTAATTTTTCTATCGGCAAGAGTTGAATGCTCACAAACAGATACAACAAGTCAGCCGTGCAGCCATCGACTCCGAACGAACGCTTCTTTACACAGCGCTAGTTCTTTCTGCAAATAAATAAAGTAAGATGAAACACAACTAAACTCTAATTTTTAAATCGAGTCCACGGAATGACAGTTGCTACAAAGGCTTTATCCGTCAGTAGCATACTAGCAACTGTCATTCCGTGGACTCGAATAAAAAAATTGAGTTTAGCTAATATAAGGTTTTATTTCAGGCGGCGCTGAATGCTCGTTAAATGAATACAAATCAACGTCGGGTCGGCCGAGTCGGTCGCCCACATGTCTCTGTGTGCCGCCCGAGGGTTACCATCAGGGAATTTGAAAAGTCCTGACAAAAAGCCGGACATTGCTATAAAAGTCCGGACTACCTATTTAGTCACAAAATGAATATTAGTTCGCAATAGAAGATTTATTGTAGATTTTACATTTACTTTTTTGATAACTGAGAAGTTCGTTGTTGATTAATGACTGATTTGATATTAAATAAAAATAAAAAAAGCCTTTATTCTACTAACTTAAGTAACATGCAGTAATTTATAAAAAGTATCTTACGATTTGATATTAGATGACTTAATATGTAGTTTTATTACTCAGATACCATCTAATAAAATAAAAAAAACTGGACAAATTAGAGGGCCGGATAAAGTCCGGACAAGAGTCTATAAGTCCGGACATGTCCGGACTTATCTAGATGGATGGTAACCCTACACATGGGGTCGGTTCCTGCAGAGCTCCGTGTGAGCTGTCTAACCACTGTCAATAAACGGAGCCCGAGTGGTCACTTGGTCCAGTTGGTGCGCCGCCGCGGGAAGCACAGTCGCCTCACTGAGTACAAAAACACGTCGAATAACTTTGATCATAAACGACTGACAAAGTTGACAACCAATCCAGCCGTTTTTTGGTGCGACACAGATGATAGAAGATATCTCCGCCGGAAAGTCGTACAATTGTGAATTGCTCTATACAAACTATTTAAAAAAAAATGTTCTACGAAAAAAATAATTCTTGAAAATACTTAAGGCGCGGTGCATAGTGAATAGCCTGCGCGCAAAGAAAATGCACTAAATCGATTCCAGTATCAAATACAATAAACAAATCGAAAATTTTCACATATCAAACACTAGAATTAGGTGAGACCTATCAAAAACAGCCAATTTCATGGTGACATTCATAAACATTTTGAAGATATTTTCGCTGAAAAAAAATAAGCGACGCACTTTTTTTCAGCGAAAATATCTTGCAATCTGTAATGGATGTCAACATGAAACTGGCTATGCACCGCGCCTTAAGCTGGCTACAGTAAGTCAGCCTTCGCAAAAACAGCGTGTCCACTGTCCCGTTTACACGTGCTATGGGTACAGAATACAAAGCTCGGTAATCAAAACTAGACGAGGGCTCTCGGCCGCGGCGTGTACCTACCGACCGACTGTAGGTCCGGGCAGGTCCGGGACCGAGACCGAGGGTCGGCCGCTCGCGACAAACGGACAAATAGCCGCGCGCGGGACGCATCACAAGCAGTACGCCTCGACCGCTGCCCCACTGGACACGCCTTAGGTGCCGCTGTTGTTTACATCAAACAAATCCCTGTTATAAACATTTATAGTTGAAAAAATTCACTCGGGACAGGACTTCAATTGGTAGCGCCTGCAGGGTATGCGAGAGGTTGCGGGTTCAAGTCCTGTCACGAGTGAATTTTTTCAACTTATTATTCAACTTATTTATGTTTAAATTATTCCCTAGCACGGGTTAGTGCTTTAGAAAAAACAAAAAGTAATGTAAGGAGTTTCGGGGGCAAGCCTACTCCATCTAAAACAATGTCCCAGGCACTGCAGCGCCGAGTGGTCTCTTCACCCATCTAGTGTGAGTGAAGGTGCCACTATACGCTGTATAAATCATCTCATTACGTAGATGCAAAGGCGTTAGTTTTTTTTTTAGTATATATTCAAGTTTTGCCTCAATTTGATCTGCTCAAGTTTGCCTCAATTTGATCTACTCAAGTTTGCCTCGAGAAGATTTGGATGAAAAGCACGTTGCATGTGCTTTTTAAGATTTTTAACCAACGCCCAAAAAAAGGGGTGTTATAAGTTTGACCACTATGTGTGTGTGTGTGGTGGTGTGTCTGTCAGTCTGTGTGTCTGTCTGAGACACCGTACGTAGCTCTTAAATGGGTAAACCGATTTGTATGCCGTTTTATAAAATTGAAAGCAGGTGTTCCAGCGATTATTCTTTGATCTTTTTATCAAAATTGGTTCAGCGGTTTATAAGATACTATGCTTATAAAAGCAAACATTTTAATACTTTACGTTTTTTATTTAGTACTTAGAATTTTTATGTGGCGGGACGATCTCGTCAAATACATGCCAGAGGTAGTCTGAGGTGGCCCAAGACCGAGGACACTAACACCGAGGCTAAGTAATAAAAAAGTAAAAATTTTAAATTGTTACTGAAACACTCGTACTCGTAAACATCTCCATGGTATGATGACAAAATAAGGGCGTCAATAAAAAAAATAAAAAAACATATTCTAGAGTGTCAATCCTAGAACCTTATGGGAGTATGTTACCCACGATACGAGCAGAATGATATTCAGCTGGTGTGAACGCGCCCCGGCAGCCGAGCGGTTAGACTCCGCGTGATAATCACACGCTTTAAATGCGCGGGGGGGGGGGAGCTGTGCTATTAGACACACTTTACTGTATTGGGGCATTCGGGGCAAGTGCTCAATACAATGCAGTGCCCATTCAGAGGTTTCATCTTTCTTTTATGGAATACCACACTACACCAGATGTTGTTGATATGATTAACACATACCTACATTTTTAAACTTTTTCTGCTACTCCAGGTATGTAATGTGAAGCTGTAAGAAAAACAAATTTTCTTTAGAGATTGGAACCATAAATTATTCTTTTCAAAACTTCATTAATCATGGTTTATCTTGTGTTCACATTTAAACATTATATCTCTAAGCCCGTATTGTGCACAACATTTTAAAACCAAGTTTAAATGTGAAAGGGTTTCGCAGTCGCATCAGAAAATCCCATTAGGTTCGTCGGATGCAATTGGGACAAGACATAATCGCGTTTGCAAATGAAGGGGCGAGGCTTTGATTCCCGATGCTTCGTGCTAAGTGGCTCGAGTTCGGGATTGTTTGCGAGCGAACTTCGCCCGACGACTTCATTGAAAGATGCAGAACTCGGAAAGGGAATTAAACCTAACTTCATGAAGATAAAGGTAAGAGATAGGTACATTGAAATCACTTTACTTAGGGCAGATTTTCATTATCATCAGCCCACCTCTGTCTACTGCTGGGTACAGCTGCTTTGGCTTTTTTCCCTCGCATCATCTGTACAGCTGTTTGCTAACAGCATGGACCGTTCACCAATACAACGACCATCGGGCTACTAATCTTCCCACTGAATATCGTTAGTGAGGTATTAGCAGGGCTATACGTTTTATTTTTATTTTAATTTATTTGGGAAACAAACGGTACAATTTATAAATTATTAGAACACAAACGTATTACAGACACCAGTGAAGTTTCCACTTCAAAATAACACTGACACAGAGACATAGCAAATAACATAGCTTATATTAACAAAATTAGGAATTTTTTATTGTTTCAGAACATGGCATAAGGCCAGGGGGGTTACCCTTGACGCTATTGCGATCAAATTGAAAAAGTTTTAAAATTAAAGGACCACGGGCACATTAGTATGAAGTCTGGGCCCACTGACAGTTGACACTGGATGAAAAAGTTTACATTGCCGGACCTCAATAAACTGCATGTCAAATGAAAGCTCCTGAAGAGTACTTTAATTTATTCTATGGCAGCTTAGTCAAAATCGAGCGCGAACGTGGTGTTTTGGGCACATTTGTCCCATTTTATAAAGATTGTCGGACCTCAATATACTTCATGTCAAATGAAAGCTCTTGAAGCGCATTTCATTTTATTCCATGGCAGCTTAGTCGAAATCTAGCGCGAAAGTGGTGTTTTGGGGATGGGCATATTGGGCCCACTGACAGTTGACACTATCGGACCTCAATAAACTTCATGTCAAATTAAAGCTCTTGAAGAGTACTTCAATATATTCTACAACAGTTTAGTCGAAATCTAGCGCGAAAGTGGTGTTTTGGGCACATTGGTCCCGTTTTATAAAGATGGTCGGACCTCAATAAACTTCATGTCAAATGAAAGCTCTTGAAGCGCATTTCATTTTATTCCATGGCAGCTTAGTCGAAATCTAGCGTGAAAGTGGTGTTTTGGGGATGGGCATATTGGGCCCACTGACAGTTGACACTATCGGACCTCAATAAACTTCATGTCAAATGAAAGCTCTTGAAGAGTACTTCAATATATTCTCATACAGCTTAGTCGAAATCTAGCGCGAAAGTGGTGTTTTGGGCACATTTGTCCCATTTTATAAAGATGGTCGGAACTCAATTAACTTCATGTCAAATGAAAGCTCTTGTAGAGTACTTAAATTTATTCTATGGCAGCTTAATCGAAATCTAGCGCGAAAGTGGTGTTTTGGGGATGGGCATATTGGACCCACTGACAGTTGACACTGTCGGACCTCAATAAACTTCATGTCAAATGAAAGCTCTTGAAGAGTACTTCAATATATTCTATGACAGCTTAGTCGAAATCTAGCGCGAAAGTGGTGTTTTGGGGATGGGCATATTGGGCCCACTGACAGTTGACACTGTCGGACCTCAATAAACTTCATGTCAAATGAAAGCTCTTGAAGAGTACTTTAATTTATTCTACTGCAGCTTAGTCGAAATCTAGCGCGCAAGTGGTGTTTTGGGGAAGTGGTGTTTTGTTTCGATTTTGACTAAGCTGCCTTAGAATAAATTGAAGTACTCTTCAAGAGCTTTCATTCAACATGAAGTTTTTTGAGGTCCGACAGTGTCAACTGTCAGTGGGCCCAATATGCCCATCCCCAAAACACCACTTTCGCGCTATATTTCGACTAAGCTGTCATAGAATATATTGAAGTACTCTTCAAGAGCTTTCATTTGACATGAAGTTTATTGAGGTCCGACAGTGTCAACTGTCAGTGGGCCCAATATGCCCATCCCTAAAACACCACTTTCGCGCTGGATTTCGACTAAGGTGCCATAGAATAAAATGAAGCACGCTTCAAGAGCTTTCATTTGACATGAAGTTTATTGAGGTCCGACAATGTCAACTGTCAGTGGGCCCAATATGCCCATCCCCAAAACACCACTTTCGCGCTAGATTTCGACTAAGCTGCCATAGAATAAAATGAAGCACGCTTCAAGAGCTTTCATTCAACACAAGTTTCATCACGCATGGTCAAACAATCTTCATAAATGGAACAAATATGCCCAAAACACAATTTTTGCGCTCGTTTTTGACTAAGCTGCCATAGAATAAATTGAAGTACCCTTCAAGAGCTTTCATTTGACATGAATTTTATTGAAGTCCGACAATCTTTATAAAATGGGACAAATATGCCCAAAATACCATTTTTGCGCTCGATTTTGACTAAGTTCCCATATAATAAATTGAAGTACTCTTCAAGAGCTTTCATTTGACATGAATTTTATTGAGGTCCGACAATCTTTATAAAATGGGACAAATGTGCCCAAAACACCACTTTCGCGCTCGATTTTGACTACGTCGCCATAGAATAAATTGAAGTACTCTTCAAGAGCTTTAATTTGACATGAAGTTTATTGAGGTCAGACAATCTTTATAAAATGGGACAAATGTGCCCAAAACACCACTTTCGCGCTCGATTTTGACTACGTCGCGATAGAATAAATTGAAGTACTCTTCAAGAGCTTTCATTTGACATGAACTTTATTGAGGTCCGACAATCTTTATAAAATGGTACAAATGTGCCCAAAACACCACTTTCGCGCTCGATTTTGACTAAGTTCCCATATAATAAATTGAAGTACTCTTCAAGAGCTTTCATTTGACATGAAATTTATTGAGGTCCGACAATGTAAATTTTTTCATCAAATGTCAACTGTCAGTGGGCCCAATGTGCCCATGGTCCTTTCACTTTGAATTCTCATAGTAATGCCTTTATTTTAAACACCCTGTAATGCCTATTCAAAGGTAACGCTGTTTTATTCAATAAAACACAAAATGCGTCTTACTTAGTAAAAGTTTTGCTTTGTGGCTCTGTTATTCTGCTCTCAATATTTTCCATGAATCTTATCCTTCTCTGTTCTCCGTTAACCAAAGCTTCTGGGAGTGTTCCTCCTTGTCAAGAAGCCGGGGGTGCGGGGTGCGGGGTGCGGGGTACGGGGTGCGGGGTGCAGGGTACGGGGTGCGGGGTGCAGGGAGGCATTATTGTTAAGGTTCAAGTTTAATCTACGCGCCGCCGGCTCTCGCCCCGAGCGCGCCGGGCGTCGAGCGCTCGGCGGTATGAATGCTTTTTCAACATGGCATTTATCGTTCCGTTTATCATACTCGTAAGAGATGGAGCAAAGAGCACTCAGTGATATCATAAAGAGTGCTCTTTGCATGCTCTGCAGGATAGAGAAGATTCGTCTTCTCTCGTGTCGAAAGCGTTGTTCACTTTTAATGACTCGGGATATTCACACATTATTGTATTCGAAACGGGTTGAATCGCGATTGGTTTTAGGCAATAGTACATTACTGCCGCGATCTGTAATGAGTGCGTTTCTGGCGCGCTTTTGATGGCCGACAGAGCGCAGCGTAGCGCAGCTCAAGGCCCTCACAGTGCGGTCAGCATTGCAGCCCTTGATGGACAAGCTGAAATGAAGGCCGAGACCGAAGGTCGAGGCCTTTATAGCGCGGCCAGCAAGGGCTGCAATGATGACCAAACTTGAGGGCCGAGAGCGTAGCTAAGCTAAGCTCGAGGCAATCATAGCGTGGCCAGAAGCGCACTCATTGCAGACCAAGGCTTGTATAGTGCTTTACTCAAACAATGCGAGTAATTAAAATATTAATTAGAATAGTAATTAACATAGTAATTTAATTAGCTTACCATTTGTCGTAGATTAAGTACTTTTTGTCGATTTTCCTTTCCACAAACTTTTTGTTGGTAAGCTTGCTTGTATTTTTCTTTTGACTTCGGTGGCAATAAATTTCCAATTACTAATTTCGCTTGATTTTGAATGTCCGGCGGTGTTAAACACATTAAATCCGAGGATTCGTCGCTTTGAGAGTTCACTTTTTCAACAAAAACACAGAAGAAAATCACTTCGAACAACGCGCGAAAAGTCGAAAACAATATAGCCGCGCTTTTTTTTTCTGTGCAATGTGTCGACTGCCAGTACCCATACAGCCTAATTCTAAATAAATACTTTTTGCAACTGATGTTTGAGTTCTATTTATGAAACAAAACTCGACATTAATGTTTTTCTGGCCGCAAAACACAAGACATTAATGAAATTCCATACAACTTTTCTGGCGCCTAATCCAAGTAGCCCGCAAGTCCGACTTTGCTCAAAGAAGGTTGTCGAATTAATGTCCACATTACGAGCTTTTTTGAGTAAAATTAATTACCTTATTTATCCCGACGTTCCCGAAACTGTTGTGTGGCACACAGGTAAGTGTGTGCCTTCACCTGTGTGCCACACAGTGGCCACTAGGGGTGGCCTCTAGGGGTGGCCTCCAGGAGGTCCTGCCAGGAGCACTGTGGTGTGGAGCATCAGGACAGTCCTGCTCCACATCGGCACGAAACATCTGCAGCTTCCAGTAGTATCCCCCTCTTTAGAGCAAGTAAAGAGCGTTACCAACAACTTTATTTACAACACTAACTTGTTGCTTGAATTTAAAGAAATAAGAGTAAGTAATTTCATTGAAAAAAAAACGAAACTCAAGAAACTCAGAGGATTTCTGGAAATGAAATCTTTCCATTTGTGTTCAAAGGCAGAAAAAAATCATTTACCTGAAAACAGCAAAGGCCCATGTTTTATGAATATGTTGTACATTTTTGGGATAATAAGATGTAACAATACCTTTCTGCCAATACTGAATGGCAGGCGGGGCGGAAGGGTCCCGGACCGATCGAGGCGTATAGTCCAGTTCAATCGTGGAAGTGCCTCACCGGCTGTCTGCCCGCTGTTTGTCTGTCTGTCTGTCCCGCTGCACGACGAGCGCGTGATGATATCTCAAAGGCGCGTTTTGGAGAATATTTCCCAACAAACTATGTAAATGTTGGGTCAGTGCGGAGAGATTGCTTACGTACAGAAGTTTTGATCTCATACCCCGAATGCTGTAGTACTGGTTATTCTGAAAAGAAATTAGTCTCCACCTTTCCAAAATGCACATAAAATAATGTAAGAAAATATGTAAGTACTCTTCTTTACCCGAAGCGATGAAAGGCTATCATGGCTACCTGAATTAGTCGGCTATCTTGATATCAATAAAAGTACCTAACACTTACTTGTATTTATGTCGGTGTTGCCGACTAGTTTTGGTTCTCATTTGGAGACCTTAATCGTGGAGCTAAGACGGCCCTCGCGACGCCGTGACCATGGTTAAATAGTCGGCTTCTTCTTCTTGAAGTGCCTCTCCATCACTGGAGGTTGGCAGTCAGCTCCCTGCACTGCTCTCTGTTCATGGCTGTCCTGAATAGTCGGCTACACCGACATAAATAAAAGTAAGTTTAACCGTTAACAAAAAAAAAAAAAATGCAGTGCTTACGAAAGTTTTAAGTGTACCTACCTAAAATTTCTTGGCCTTGGCTTGTCAAGGTCACAAGATCAATAAGCGAACAATTTTACAGCAACAAATCTGCAAGCAAAATGGCTGTGAAACCTCTGTGTTGTCACTAGCGCGACGAAGCCTTCTCGGAACTCGCCAGTGCCGGAGCACCTTTTAGCTAAAATACCCGTTGTTGGTTTTCAATTCAACTCGCGAGATCGACTTTGGAAGTTCGCGGCTCCACAAAGATTTTGGGCTCCAACGAAGGGCTGAGGAAGATGTTAGCTTTATTATGTAACTAATTATAACTGTTCTAGATGTACTATAATACTGTACAAACCTCACTTGATAATTTATACGGTACTAGTTGAGGTGGATGAATAACTGGTTACGTAACTTTGGTTTCGGAAAACTTCGCGCCTAGCCGCTCCTCGAAGCTCTTATCTCAAGTGGTTACACAGTTCTAGTACAGACGATCCCAAGCAGACATACAATAATTCAGTACCTAATTACCAACACTTCAAACAACGAAATTAAATCCAGGCAAGCTATTAACATTAAAACTAAGCCTAGAAGGCGAATATAATGATCTGGGCAACATCTTGTAGGTATAGGTTTGTAGGTAGGTTTTTAAATGTTTGGGTGATATATTGATCATTTATAAATGTGAAAAAGTCCTATAACCACACCACTAACCGCTCGGGCTTTTAAAAAATACATATTTTACTAAAACGAGGGGCTCATTTGGTCGCACAGCCCCAGCAACCTACGACAGAGTAGTTAAATAAAATTAATCCAGAAGTATTGTTGATAATTGAGCAATAATGCCTACCTATAGCCTGGACTACTTAAATGATTAACATTATAGATTTTTTGAATGGTAATGCTACAAAGCTTGCGGTGATCTCATGTACCATCTACTTACTGACTTCAAAATAACGTTGTACCTTCCTAACCTTCCTATCAGCAGGTGATCCATCACCGAGGAAACACATCCGTACCCAAAGTAAACATGTTTGTAGGTAGAGTTCTATGTCAGAAGCTAACCTTCTAATTCTAAGCATTAGCCGCTATATTACAGCGACGAGGTCTGTATTGGATTTTCCTTTCACATAAAGGACATCGGAGCGATAAATTAAAACATCATCGGCCCACTGAAGCACCGGCCTCCATTGTTGACCTGACGCACGGCCACAAGGCACAGAGGGTCACAACATTACTATAGGTTTTAATATTTATACAGGGTGTTAAAAGACCGCAAACAAAGCGGGAAACCACGTATTGTCCTCATCATAAGGAACATTTTTGCCCAAGTAACTATGCATGGGAAATCAACGGTTTCTGAGATAATGAGGTTCAAAGTCGGACTTTTCAAAACGTTTTTTTTTGCAGATATGTATTCAGTATCTAGTTCTTAACATACCTTCTCAAGAAGCCATATCAAAATTATGAACATGTCTTACAAAAAACGACGTTAAAATTGCAACCCGCAATGTATTCTAAACATCGGCACTTCAAGCTAAAGTAACATAAACTTATATCTACGCTTGCGCAATATGGCTTCTGTGCGTTACACGTCCATTGCGTGATAATTTTTTTTCAAAATTATAATTTAAAAAACCAAAATCATTTCCCAGCAATAATTTATTGAAAAAATACTTTGTTTTGGTGTATAGTATGTGTTGCTTTCTGGTCTGTTGGCGGTCTTTTAACACCCTGTATAATGAGATAATTTAAACAGCGTTCAGCAGCACCTTTGAACACGGTTCACCCTGATGCTTGAGGACTTCCCTATAACTGGCTAAATACTTGAAAATAATACTTCGATATTGCTGTGAACTAAGAGACTTTTATTTGCCAACTGAACCTTTTATACTCTACATTAGACATTTTGATGCCGCAATCTAATTGTACTTATAGCGACATCTCTGGATATAAAATGTAACTAACAAGTCTAAACATTCTGGCCTCCATGACCAAATGGTCATCTAACATAATAATAATTCATCAACTCATAAAAAAAACATGAACTTTATCTAAAGAACTTGATAAATTGAGAACTAAATATAACAATTAAAAAAAATTTAAAACTTAACTTAATTAAATCATTACATTACATACTCGTACGTAAATGTAAGACCTAACTTCACTCGACCACTAAACTGTAGGTAGCAATTTATTATCTTCAAAAAACTTTATAGTAATACTACTAATAACAAAAAAAATGCTAAATAAACTTTAGAATTAATCATATCTGAATCAGTGTAACTTACTGTTCAAGAGCCTACTCTAAACTACCTTGATATGCTCTTTTTACAATAATACCAATTTACTAACACCCTACATCACTTGCCGTTGGTACTGTGTAACTATTAAACAACAAAAAATCTCTTTCATTATTACAATAATATTAGGTACATTATTTACAAAAACTATACATATTTACACATAACTCCTAGCAGTGACTATCCGTGCAGTAGATAATAACTTAATCACCTACTGAAGTATCTGGTAACAACTTCGTTACTCCTCTATCTCTCCAGTTTTCGCCTTGGCATCGACCCTCTTTTACTATACAGCAACTTTCTTTTGGTTCGAACTTGAAATTATTGTAAGACCTATTACCTCGCCTTCTAAAAACGTTTCTTCTAGCGTAAGATCTCTTACTGTTGCAGTCGTGACAAAATTTTCCTTTTTCAGGATAGTGACTTCGTGGACTGACTTTGTTCTGCAACACTTTCTTGTTTGTATTATTGACAACATACTTTTGTTCTTCGCTATGTGATGTATTTACTTGACTAGTTGAATTTGCATATTTTTTCTTGAATTGGCTGCCATGCAACAGAGTATGATGTTTTTTGTTGCATTTTTGACACCGGCTGCGGTCACGACACATGTACCAAAAGTGACTTGGCCCTAGACAATTAGTGCATAATCCCTTAGCCTGAACAAAATCACAACGGGTGGTTACTTCTTCCCGCGCGAATTTTTTGCACCTACTTATGCTGTGGCGGCCGTCTTCACAGAAGGGACATACCAGTTCCTCATCAACCTCAGCCGTAACATGCAACGACTTGACAGCTCTGACTCGTGGGTTTTCCTTTCTACATTCTAAAAATTCTAATGATCTAAACTTCAGCTCTAAAAAGTCAATGAATTGTTCAAACTTGGCTAAACCTTTGAATTCGCTGCACTTTGCTTCCCATTGCTTTCTGGTCTCGAGATCTAATTTTTGAATGACTATATGAATTACTAAAACGTCCCAAGAGCTTGTATCTATTCCTATACTCTTCAAGGAGTTTAAGCATTCATTTGTTGTGTCCAGGAGACCTTTAATAGCTCGGGCAGATTCCCCTGTTAAGCTTTTTTGCCCCAGAAGTCTTTTAAGTGTCTCTTGGCACAAATACTTTTTATTGCTATATCTCTTTTCTACTAGAGACCAACAAACAAGGTAGTTTGCTGCGGTTACAGGTATGTGTCTTAAAAGTTGCTCTGCTTCACCTATTAGGTAACTTTTTAAATAATGCAGTTTTTGAACATCATCCAGGGCCTTGTTGTTATGTATTAATGATACAAACAAATCCCTGAATGTTGTCCATTCGGCATAATTTCCAGAAAATTTTGGAATCGAAATTTTGGGCAATCTTATCTGCTCGGAACGTTCCTCATCGTTGCGATAATTGCTTGTTTGTCTATCTACTTTTGCTGTTATTATCGCAAGCTTGTCCTTTAACTCGATTTCATAGTCCAAGCACAATTCACAAAACGTCTCGTAAATGGAGTTTACTACATAAGTCGATGAATTGAACTCCGTGACCTCAAAATTTTCATACGCTGTTGTATCGTTGTCTTTAAACTCTTTGCAACATGTTTTTAAATGGTCTAGCCTGACTTCAACATAGGCTCTCGTTAATCTGTCCTCTCCAGCATTTTTAAAATTTATTCTACTTCTTTCTACTAATTTATAAATAACTTCTTGCTTTCTACTAAAATTTTCCATTTTGCAAAAAAAAAAACGTAAACAAACCTAAAGTTTGACAACCTATCAATTTTGACAGCTTTGACCAAAAACAACTAAAACTAAACTATTTACAACCTAAACTTCAATGTCAACCTGTCAACCTATTTATTTACAAACTACAACCTATGCTAGACTTCTCACTTACTCTATGCTACAACTACTTAACACTAAACGTTCGAAAGTCACTTCAAATTTGAATTTAGACGTCTATCAATTGTTCGATCTTCAACTCACTTTAGGGCTTCGCCCCTCAAAATGTCACTGATGAACTTGGATGAACTTGATGAAATGAACTTTATGACTTCCAGCTGGGCTTGTACGTCGACTCTAGCTTCACATTCAGGGCTCCTCCTCTCTCTCCACAGCTCTGGCTCCGCGCTCAAGGCTCTTCCTTGAAGCTTCCTTGCTTTCTTCAGGCGCTGGCGGCTCGCTCACAACTCTTCTTAGCCTTTTGCAAACGCTGGCGGCATGCTGAGGGCTACTTCACTCGCTCTGCATCTCCGGCAGCAGGCGCTGAGCTTCTTCCACCACTCCGCCAGATCCAGCAGGATTCGCCGGGCTCCTCTACACTCCAAGTTTTTGCTCGCAGACCTCTTAACCACTGCTGTCGGCTACACGCGTGGGGCTCTTCGGTGGCAGCTTCGGCCTCCCCGTAGTACTCCACAGCTCACTTTTACAGGATCCTCGCACTCGCCGGCACTCACAAGACTTCAGCTGTCAGCTACACTTGCGCACTCTTTTTCTCCATCGATAGCTCCTGCGCTCAGCTCACTCACTAGGTCTCCAGTTTATAGGTAGGGCTCCCGATTTTTATTTTTATCGAAGGACCATGAACACGGTTCACCCTGATGCTTGAGGACTTCCCTATAACTGGCTAAATACTTGAAAATAATACTTCGATATTGCTGTGAACTAAGAGACTTTTATTTGCCAACTGAACCTTTTATACTCTACATTAGACATTTTGATGCCGCAATCTAATTGTACTTATAGCGACATCTCTGGATATAAAATGTAACTAACAAGTCTAAACACCTTCATTCACACTAGATGGGTGAAGGGACATTGTTTAGGTGGAGTAAAAGTAAAAAAATATTTATTGGCAAAAGTGATATTGGTAGCAACAGTTTTTAGTGGGACCCACACTAGGTTGAACTTGTATCGTGAGCTCCCGTTTGTGAGGTTATTGAACGAGCGAGCGAAGCGAGCGAAGTTCTCCGAGTCTACTGGAACAATCCGGCGTTTGTATGTATGTATGTATGTATGTATGTATGTATGTATGTATGTATGAATGTTCGTTCGACGATAACTTGAGTAAATTTAGTCGGATCGTCATGAAATTTGGTAGGCAGGTAAATGAGGCCAAGAGAATTTTTAAGTTCGAACATGAGCCAAATCGGTCGAGGGGTTACTGAGATATGGGGTCGCGAGTTCATAGTTCGGGGCGAACCACTAGTTATAATGGGATACATAGCTGGTGAGAAAAAGTAAACTATAATATTAAAGCATGCAAACTTATTAATAACAATAAGCGAAGTAATTATCGTACTTTTCTATTAAAATAATGCTGTCGTAATTGCACTCATATTTTCTCTTTCAGCTTCATTTCAGTGAGAATGGAGCTCTTCTGCTTCGTAGGCCCGGTTTCTGAGTTGAGAATTTTGCTAAGCAAATACTTTACTATCGTTCTGTCACGCTCTTTTGTAAGAAATCTGCAGAGACAGGACGATACTTACCCATTTGCTTAGCGAATTTCTCAATTCAAAAACCGGTAGTTAGTCTTCCAATAAAAATCCCGAGATCCGATAGAATCAAAAGTTGATTAAGGTTTGTGTTGCAAATCTCGGTTTTAAGTTCAGTGAAATAAGCAATATTTTCCGAAAGTGAGGGGAGTGAACTGCCTTGGTTGCCGTATAAAAATAAATGTCTTCGTCATGTCCCAGAGATGACAGTAAGTATCTCGAGTAAGTGGAGGTGCCACTAGAAGCCTGCCTGTGTAAATACAGGCAACATTCCACCAAGTTCTATGTATTTTATCGACTTTATAGTCATTCTTCATTGTCGACAACTGAAGTGTGAATTTCATTCATCATTTTTATCCCTAAAAATATCTGATTTGAACCTGTTGTGGTGCTATTCTATTCGGATTGTGACCAAAGGGGAGAGGGCGCGGACAGTGAGATCCCGACAAGGGGGGGGGGGAGGGGGTTTGTGCAGATAATGAATTCGCGATGTGGTCGCGCTTGTTCGCGCCTGTCGCTGTATGTCGCGTTCCGTCCGACCATCAGTGATAGTACTCACTACCAGGAGATTGACTAGATCGTTCGTCTATGTCGAACGCCTTTGGCATCATCATCATCATCATCATCATGCTTTATTTAAATCAGGAATAAACCAATTCTAAGCAAAAACATTTACCTACAGTCAAGTACCGGACACAGATAGACCCTTGCTGTTTGAGGGTTAGGTACTTGTAGGGGATTCAAGGCGTGTGGCACATATGCGAGCAGCACCGAAGGCAGCGAAGAAAAGTCCAGACTTGATGGGTTGTATAACTTGTATTTTCTTCAGTAAGCACACGTTGATACAGTTGTACAGAGCTTGATGGTTTCTTGTTGAGAGCAGGATGAGAACTGATTTATAATGCCAAAAATTCGGGTTTTTATACAAAAAGAGCCTAACACAATGGGTACGCGGGAGAACAATGGGTGACGGGTACACCATTAGTTGGCGGTTACTATGCTACATTTCTCGTGTTTCCAAAATATTGTGACTAAACTGAAGACTAACAATGCGAGAAATGATACTTGAAATGAGTACATAATTAAACAAAAAATAACTTGAAAATAATTATGACTCTGCATAAAAATAAACTTAAACTTAGGTGTGCTCCCTAAAACATGAAAGTAAAACTAAGGCCTTAAAATTACCAAAACAAGAGGCCATTAGTACTTATACGAAACTAACTTTTTACTACATACAAATAACAAGTAATTGAGGTTCCCAGTATACATAATAATAACTTCAATTTCATTTCTCCTATTTAGGTGACCAAAAGGGTTAAACAAACTTAAAAACCTACATAGGGAATGAGTACAGCGAAAAACAATGAGAAATAATACGACTGCACATATTATTAAACAAACAAAACTAGGAAACCTAAATTACATAAAAGCTAGTTTCTAAAACTTGATTTTCTCTAAGAAAACTAGGAGATAGTACGCCAATAATTAGACATTTACCAAACAAAACTTAAATACTATCTCCTATAAAACAATACACTTAAATCTAGCAAGTTTCATATCAATCATACAGAAATTACCAACACATAAAACAAAACTTGCTAGAGAACCAGTGATGAGTTCTGAGAAAGAATGCGGCTGGCTGACAAAACAAAGGAACGTAACAAAAGAGCCAGGTACTGCTGCGCTCCCTCGGTAACGTTACGAGCGGCGAATGACCAAACTTGAATAACTAGTGGTTCGCCCCGAACTATGAACTCGCGACCCCATATAAACTTAATAATAATAGTAACCCCCGTGTGGTTCCCGGGAGGTACAGAATTGGACCCACCCCTAAAGTCTTTGCTCTTGATTTTCCACTCGTTTTTCAAGATTTTTAGTCTTCTAGCATTTCTAGCAATTTTAGTTTTTCGCCAAACATTCTTTGAATGTTTTCTGTAACTTGTTCGCCGCTTTTTCTTATTTCAAGTTTTTGTGCCTCTAGATCATTTTGGATTTTTTGTAGTTTATCTAGTATTTCTTCCATTTTAAGTTTTGTATAGGACTCTCTTGTAGTTTTGAAGTAAAGCGACCTCTATTGTTGAGCATAAGGACTTTTTGGTTTATAATTTTGAACACTAGATGGCTCTGATAAAAAAAATTTGTCACGCCCTCTGTTAGGAAGTAGAATAACATTTTTTTTTTAAATAGAGGGCCCTTTTTTGTATTTTCTAATCTGGTGTACTTTGGACCTTAGCAATTAGCAAAATTTTTGGTTATTTTTTGATTAAAATAGAGTTCTTGTTACGGATTATTTCGCGACCCGTAAAAGTTTATTTTTATTGTTTTCACTGAGTTTTACGTCCGATATCCACAATATTGTTTCCAAACAGAATTTGTATTTATAGTTCACTTTTGTTAGTTTTTATCACTGCTTTCACTGTTTACTGATTAGATTTACGTTTTTATCACTTTTAAAATCACTTTTTAGCACTATTTTATTGTTACTGAGAGGCAGCAGTGGCGCCCTCTCTCATCCCATATAAACCCCATATCTCGGCAACCCCTCGACCGATTTGGCTCATGTTCGAACTTAAAAATTCTTTAGTTTTCATTTACCTGCCTACCAAATTTCATGACGATCCGACCAAAATTACTTAAGTTATCGTCGAACGAACATTCATACATACAAACATACAAACATACATACATACATACATACATACATACATACAAACGCCGGATTGTTCCAGTAGACTCGGAGAACTTCGCTCGCTTCGCTCGCTCGTTCAAATATCGCCGCTCTGGCTACTGTGAATCATACCAAGCACACCACAGCAAGCGAGCGGACGTCCCGAGGGGCGCAGCGCCGAACCGCTGACCAAAAAGTCTTTCTCAAGACTCATCACTGTTTCTTTGGCCCTTTCCAGGGCCGGCGTCAATTTCACCGTTTCTATGACAGACAAAACTCAGGCATAGACATACGTACAGAGCTAGAAAATACACATACACGCTAGGTCTGCAGCCAAAAACTTAAACGGGTTATGTCGATACCTGAGCTGGGGTTGACCCCTACGGCAAAATTGACACTAGACTAGACCAGACTGATCCGCTCGTCAACAGTACTCGTAGTAAGTAAGTTAGGTGCTGGGCAAGCCTACGCCATTTAAAAAACAAAATGTCCCAGGCAATGCAGCGCCGAGTGGTCTCTTCACTCATCTAGTGTAAGTGAAGGTGCCACTGTGTTGAGGTTCGGGCCAACAGTAAAACCCGTGGATTCCTCTCGCAGCTAGGTGACCCTCTCTTGGCGCCCGGGAGTAGGTGCTTCTCGCAGCTGATCGTCGTCGTCGCGTAGGTATCGACCGTGAGGGCGGGCCGTAGGTACCGGCCGGACTCGTCGCAGTGGGTACTTGCGCCCTGGTGGCACCAGGCGTGTGACCAGGCGCAGGGGTACCGGCGGCAGGGTCCGCAGTAGGTACCCGTCAGCAGGCTCGGCGACTCGGCGACTCGGTGGCGTGCTTAACCGGCGAGTTCGCAGCGGTTTAGCAGGCGGCGGCGGCGGCAGCGTCAGCCGTTTTCAGCACCAACGTCGTTGGTGGTACCGGGATGTTGCGGGGAAGAGAGAAGAGAAACAAACTTCTGCTTTCCACGATTGCTCTTAGAGAAGAGTAGTGGTAGATCTTGGCGAGTTCCGAAGATGCCCGGTACAATTTTGGGCGCGAGGCCCCTGAGTTGGGCTTTGCGGCACAGAGAGCCACCACAAATCTTCTCTAATTTGAGTCTAATTCGAATTTTATTTTGCCTATTAGAACGTTACATTTTACATCATATCTTTCTTATTTACTAACGGATTTTAATAATTCAAACGGTTTTAAGTTAGGGAGAAAGAGATCTTTGTTGTGGTGTGTAATGTGTGTAGGTGCATGGATGTTATAGGCCTCTGAGTTAGCTATTTCCTACCTACTAAGAGCTGAATATCCTACCTGCCATGGGCCGTGTAAGGAGTGTAGAAATAACTTGTAAGCGGGTGTGTTATCATTTATTTATCCCTATTGATATATTTAAGTACTTATTTAAACGATAAATTAACTTTTGAGCAAGTAAAAGTTACAAATAATATTACGTCAACTTTAGGTATAAACAATTTGGTCTTAAAATTATGGTTTAGAGTGCTATAATTATCGTAATACTGGTCAGTTACACATGTCTACGTGAAATTAGCTTAGTTATACATGTCTTCATAGATTTACAGGCTAAAATAACATCAAATTTACATACAAAAGTTCTAGGTATAAAAAAGATTTTCTAATAGGAAAATTACATCGAGTTATGATCAAAAAAGATAAAAGGCAATTATTTTACATTAGGAAACAAAGAGTTACGTGGAAAAAGTAATAATTTGCAAAGAAAAAACAACAAATCAAATTATTTACAAACAATTCGGGTTTTACTCCCCGCCCTACTAGCGCCTGCGCGGGTGACCGCGGTAAAGTGATCCGGCTCTCTCATTGGCCGATACAATTTGCTTCACTTTCTCGCTATGCGCTAAGATGCAAACTGTGCCTGGGTCGTGGGCAGTTTTTAATTAGTTATAATAGGTAGACAATAGGTACAAATTTATTATAAGAAGAATATTCAAAATGCAACTAGGTACGAGCCTTGCCTTATGGCCGATATTAGAATGATAAGGAAAGTATTTACAATCATAGTAGACACTAGGTAGCTTTTAGCTTGGCTAGTTGACTTAGAGGCGGTCATACTACGTAAATAGGCTCTAAAAATGCAATAGTTTAGGAAAAATTAAGGTGTTTAGTCTTTAAAATGGAATTGTAGGCTGTGCCTAAAAGTAGGTATTTAATCCTAGTTGCCTATCCTAAACATTCAAATATCTTTTTCAAAGGTCGGTCGTCAACACACTGGACGCTGTATAAATCATCTCATACGATGATGCAAAGGCCTTAGTTGGTTAGTAAACCTTCTGTTAATAAATGTATGTGTATATTGTGCCATCAAATCAGCGGCATTCATGTCACGGTGACTGTCACAACACTGTGGTGCTCGCTTTATTGCACTCGCGAAATTAGACCAAATCAGTACGGGCAGCATGGTAAGCCCGAGATAGGCCCTTCTCTATGCAAAACTGTCAACTGGTCGGTCGGGCTCGAGTTGGCTCTACGCCAAAATGGCGATGGAGACAAAAATACAACATTTTTATTAAAATAAAAATAACTACTTTTTGCTCGACATGAACCTAATCTATTGCCATCTCGAGTCCCGCCTGCCATGCTCGCACAATAGACATGGCACGTCTGTCACTCGAGTTCGAGAGAGTGTCAAAATGACCATGCTAAGCATACAGGAAGATATATTACTCTACGAGTAGCTGATGTATTTTGTTTTCATTTTGCATTTTTTAATTACACATTTCGGAAAACAAGCAGCGTGATATTTTGTGCAAACTTGTCTTGGGTGGGTGGCCATCATTTTCCATCACTTTTAATCGCGCTATATTTTTGGCGCCAACTAGTGAGTACTAAAACGGTAGCCCTCATTTAGTAAGTGGTGCCAGCTCACTTAAGGTATCGTGCAATTCGTGCATCAAGTTATTATACAACGTGTTACAAAACATCCTAACTCTTTTTATAGGGTGTAACCTACTGGTCAACAGGATGTCAATTCTGTAAAAAAAAGTTGAAAAAATCAATTTTTATTTTATAACCTCAAAATTGAAAATTTTTCATAACTTTTTTGTTCTTGGTATTAGCTCAAATTTAAAAATATGTTTGTAGGTGCATATGCATAGGTTTGAGTTGTTAAAACATTGTGAAAGTCAATGAAAACAATATTTAAAAAATACTTTTCTCCCGCCACAGCGTTCACATTTTATTAATTTAAAAATCAACGGAAAGTCATAGAGCAAAAAAAATATTTAGGTTGTGATCCCTATCACCGGGTGCAATTACCCTGTAAAAAGAGTTAGCATCTTTTGTAACACCTTGTATTAGTATGGTCTGAATGTGCCTTCACTCGAGAACATTGCAGCGACGCACAGAGCATTAATATCGCACACGTTCCGGCTAATTTCATTCCATCGACAGAAACAGCCGCGCTGTCCCCAATATTGACACTCGTGCCCCCCCAATAAGGTTCAATATCCTCTGGCGAGTCAAAGCACTTTGTCGATAGTCTTGGGCACCTGTCAGGCCCACGACGTCGCTCGTGCGTCCGTGCTGTCATCGCAGCTAATTAAGTTAAACCCCCCTCTCGCTCTCCCACGGGACCGCCGCCGTAGATTAGACGAGGAGAGAATTACAGCTCCACAACAGAAATAGAAAAGGCGACAACGAAACTTCGAAGACAATGAAACTACGAAGCTTGAAATAAATGCATGATATTGCAAAGAATCTTCTAGTTGGCATAGGAGGATCTTGGCCGCCACAAAAAAGCGCATCTTGATGTTTCTTCCATGACCTTTCGTCAATATCAAACTTAGTTCAAGTACAACAAGCTTGGAGCTAAGACAACAAGGCATTGATTTCTGAATTTTCCCTACTGTGCGGTACGAGTATCTTGATACTTACTGGGAGGTTTGATTACAACCTGCCTATCGCTAATTCATAAACCAAACAGGTTCTTAAAGATTAATCTACTAGAATGTAGATATCGACGAGCGCAAATATCACCAAAAGTTTCTGAATGTGTTGCTCTACCTCGCGTTCGCCCGCCCTGTCCGCCGAGGTAAGAAATCAATGGACTTATCGAATGTTCTGCGCCATTCGTTCACACAATAATGTTGGTCCTGAGGAGTGATTCATAATAATTAATAGCCCTAATTAACTTTGGCACATCTCTTGTAGATTATTTATTATATTGAATCTTGTGATAACCTTCATTAACTTTTATCTGTAATATTTTTTCTGTTGTGCAATGAAGAGTTCTCTACACCGTGGAATTTTAGTGGTTTTAAAGCCGAAGGTATTTAGTTGCACTCGTGATTCTGAGCCAAATTCCAAAATTTTACTTCAAAACGAGTGAAAAAAGAAACACTTTCCAATACAAACGGCTATCGCCAATCGACACCATTTGTATGGAGAAGTGAATTTTTTTTTTCGCGCGTTTTGGAATAAAATTTTGTAATTTGGCTCCGAATTACCAGTGCAACAAAATACCTTCGGCTTTAAAACCACTAAAATTGCACGGAGTATATCGGTCTATTAATACTTCACTCAGCAGGCGCCGGAGTTCCTATAATTATGTTCTCTTAATAGTACTTATGTCTAATGTATCATCCTCTCAACTTAATCGGCCACTTAATCCTATAACTTGTTTGCTGTCGTGACGAATAAATCCCGCCGCCGCCAAAAGTGGTTTTGATGGCGGCGTAATTTATTCGTAGGTTCTAAGATCTGGAATCTAGACCTTAGTCTAAAAATAATTAGGGCTAGGGATTCTCATTTAACGTCTTGGTTTTAGCAAAAAACGCATTCAAAAAGAAGATATAAAGTCTTAAAGCAAGTGATTGCTGACACGGCCCAGATAGCTTATTCTGTAGAGTTCCCAAGACAAAAAGGAAGAAGGAAGAAAGAAAAAGAAAAAAAAAAGGAGGAAATGCAACAAGTAAAAGTCGCATGTTAGACATTTTCGAGAATTGCCCCCCTGAGTGTGGCGGCGCGGCACGTCCCGTGATGACGTAACGATGAAGCGTTGCCAAACTTCACTCAAGGCTCGCGTTATATCTTTACGAGCGACTTAGCCGAATACTTAAGGCTCGGTATAAGGCTAACTAGCGCCACCAATGTTGAAAAAATCATATGTCTCTTCACAAGAAGTTTCTGACAAAATCCTAAGATGAGCCTATGCGCCATGCTTTTCTACATTTTTAGGTGTAGATACCCTCTTCGAAATTTACTTTTAAGCTAAAAAATTTTCGATAACCGCCAAAAGCAGCCGTTTTTGGCGGTTATCGAAATTTTTTTAGCTTAAGACTAGAAATTGAGTTGGGTACCTACACTTAAAAATCTAGAAAAGCATGGCGCCATCTTAGGATTTTGTCAGAAACTTCTTCTGAAGGGACATATGATTTTTTCAACATTGGTGGCGCTAGTTAGCCTTATACCGAGCCTTAAGGTGATAACCTAGGCACAACTAGCGCCGCCATTGGGAAAAAAAATCATAAAATCTTCTTTTTGGATGCGTTTTTTGCTAAAAACTCGTCATTAGGTTAATCGTTGATAACAACGCGAGGCCTAAGTATGTATTTTTAGGCCCTAAGGTTTAGATTCCAGATCCTAGAACCTGGCGATAATTGGTGGCCACTTTTGGCGATAAAAGATTTTATTCGTAGGTTCTAGAATGTGGAATCTAAACCTTAGGTCTTAAAAATAATAATAATTAAGCCTCGCATTGATAACCTAATGACAAGTTATTTAGCAAAACACGCACCCAAAAAGAATGCCTTGGTTTGGGCCTTAACCATAATGTATCTAAAAAATCTAAACAGTCTGACATATCGGGAGTGGAGATGTCCCAGCAAACCAAAAATGTTTGCTCTACAGGGTGCACTCTAAGTCGATAGCGAAACTTTGAGTAGGCTATCTACTGATCAATACAAACAACTTGTACTAGGTGGCGAAAAAAATGGAGTGAAAAAAATATCAGCTGTTCCATACAAAAGGTCGACTCAGTACTGCGCCAAATGTATGAAACAGCTGATATTTTTTACGCTCTATTTTTGTCGCCACCTAGTACAAGTTGTTTGTATTGATCAATAGACAGCCTACTTAAAGTTCCGCTATCGACTTAGAGTGCACCCTGTAGTGCCATTATTCAATGAGGAAATCGGGGACTACGTTTGTATTGAAAAAACACTACTGTGATATCCTCTTAACGCTACTATGTCTGAGAGTCTTTTCAAAGGCGAGGAGAAAGCATTGCAGTTTCCTCTTTCTCTTTAATGGGAAGATATTGAATAGGGGGTTACGTGAAAAGAAAACAAGATAATGATAGGAAATTGTCTTATTTACGATCAAGAACAAGTTTCCCAGTAGGTATTGTTTAGGAGGCCAATTATGAGTGACTGATATCAACTTTCCCTTCCACATTTCTAGGGTCGGCGGACTTAACCACATAAGTCCTATAGAAATTGTATAGGACTTATTTGGTTAAGTCCGCCGACCCTAGATTTATTTTGCGTGTTTTATTTTCCGGAGAATGAGAATCAGAATCTTAATGGTATTTATTTCTCAAGTTAAAAACTATGTTATAGTATGTCCCACAGTCGATGGTGTGTTCGGCCTGTGGGTGTTTCAGCTACTTACAGTCTAATTATGTGTGTCTAAAAGATCTATATAAGTGTCGTGTAGTGTGTGCTGTTTGTTTGTTAGTGTGTAAGTACAGAATAAATTTATATAAATGTATAATGCTGTTTCATATTGCCCTATCCTATTAACAACTTTTTTTTTTCGGAGAAGCCGGAGCCCTTTACTATAACCTTCTCAGTACAAATGCACTCTTCAGTTTTATTATCTCATGTTTGTTAAAGACGAGTCTCGAGAGCACTCTCTCCGAGCACCGGCGAGCTGTCTGAATGAACTCGTTACATGAACCCGGCGCGAGGTTTTACATGCTAATAAAAAAACCTTAAAAGGCTAAAATAAAACGAGATTTCTTTTAATTTAATTAACAACCAACAGAATGGGGGAAAAGAGTAGTAAAACAGTGCCTTTGCGTAAAAAGGCTCTCACAAACACTCCATTATCATGATGTTTACCTTTTGTAGCTGTCTGCGAGCAGACGTGCGGCCTGCGGATGGGTTACCGTGGGGCTACCTCACAGAGTTTTTTTTAGGGTTTCAAAAGATTGTCCTTTGATAAACACAAAAATGCGTATTGCGAGCATCACTGTTCTTCGGTCACTAAATGTAGATATCCTGAACCCTTTGTATGCAATTTTGATGACTTAATGATACATTATCATCACATTAAAAAATAAGACTATTTTCGGTGCAGCACTCTCCATACAATCCAGTCCAACGCTCACTCTGTAACAGTTTGGTATGCACAGCACAAACTGTAACCCGAGAGGCCTTTGATAATGTACAAATATTTTCCGTTACATTTTACACAATGATTAATTATGGAGCAAGTTCTAGGTAATTATTGAGCTGTATCTGAACTGAGCGCTTACAGAGTGGCGGCCATCATAATGTTAATTAAAACTTATCGTTCAGTAGAATTTGTGGTACGTGTTATTGGAAAACGTAATAGCGGTTCTCTGTAATGGGTATTTTGAGATTTAATTATGTACAATCATTGTACAATTGATGGAAGTACATTTAATTCATGCCATTAAGTGGATTTTAAGCTAAAACTAATTTATATTTTGTTTATGTAAACGTTCGTGAATGCTAAGTGTAGTGTCAATACGTGTCAACTGTTGTCTCAGGATTTTGATGCATCGGTCACATGAACAATAGAGTTAACGTTTTCAAGCAATTGATGTTTGATCAAACGTCTTTAGATTTCAAGTAGGGAACCCTTTCTCGATAGTTCAATATGCATTGGCAGCTTATAGTGTCCGGCGTAGCATCGCTACGGTGCTACGGCGTAGCATCGCTACGGTGCTACGGTGCTACAGTGTAGCGCGCTACGGTGCTACGGTGCTACAGTGTAGCGCGCTACGGTGCTACGGTGCTACGGCGCGTAGAGGGCGGATCACTTTGTCAACCCTGTGGAGCTTGAAATTACGTTCAGTTGGCGCGCCTCATCAATATGCAGATAACTGTAATAACACCGCCGGCGTGTGTGTGCTACCTGCACGATCACACACTCACACACACATTGGAGGCTAATGAGAGCCATAAATTACACACAGAAGTCAAACAGCTGTCCTGGAATCAAATTAATTTTACAACGCCCACTTAACTCAAGTCGTAAAGGCTGAATATCCATAGAATTGAGGTAATTAATCTTCCCTGAATAGTAGGTTTAATATTTAGCCACTCGGAATGATGCTGACTGAAAGGCACTTGCTGTGAAAACTAACTATTGTTTTAAACAAAAGACTTCCAAGGAAATCAAATTTCGATTGTATGAATGGTATCATCTTTTGCTTGTTTCTATTGAGTTTTGACAAATCCACAAAATATGAACACAATCAAGTATTAAACACATCGGCGGCCTAATACAAACAATAATAATAAGAAAGGATCCCTTCAGCATACTGCTGGCACGATAAATCAATTAGTCGGCAAATTGTCCATTAGTGCGGAGTCAACGATCGCGGCTGAGTCGGGCTCGAAGGACCGCTTCAGCATCTTTTCTTTTCTAAGAAAAACTTACGTGAAAGAATGGTATAGGTTTTGTGCAAGCCTTCTTTGTCCAAATATCCAAATAGTCACTGTAGTCACTTGTGTAGTAATAGTGTATCATGCAAGAGGAAGGTACATTTTGATACCGAGATTGGTAACTCAGCTAAGTTGGAACCTCTATCTGTTTAACTCTATTGTAAGCATAGCTAACGGAAGTTTTCTGTATAGCGCTGAAATTGTACTAAATACTCACATGAATCATATTTTGGTTACGTATTAAAATGATTAATAACCAATGTCGGCATTTTTTCAGGAAATTTTGATTTTGCACTTGACTAACTCAATAATTATAGAAAAGAATAGAATAGAATGATCATTTATTTAAACACCACAACACACACATGAATACAACAATTGAAACGGGTACATACACATTCACATTAATTTATATGAGAAATAACAGAAACAGTAGATTATGGTACCTACCTATGGTTCGGGTGACGGTGTTTATTGTAGTGCCCAAAAGGGTCACTGACTCAGCATGTGTCAACGGGTGACAGTTTGTCAGCCCGTGACGCTGGTATTCTGTCAGTGACCCATTATAGAGTCATATCGTCATATTAGTGTTGCCCTAAAACAATGCCCTGTTTTATTTTAGTTTTAGCACCTATATTCGTCTTTACATCTTCAAATCCAAAACACCACCAACTGTAGAGTATACCCTGCGTTGGCCGTTCTTCCGTAGGGTAATCGGGAGCGGCTCCGGTTCTCGAGACAATTTCACGGGCAATTGAATGCGAAGTCGAAGTCGGAGTTCGGACACTTCGACAATAAACTCACTTAAACTTGAACTACCCGCCAGAGCCCGAGCTGCTTACGAGAGATTTATCTTAGGCCTTCACATCTAGGCACTGTCGATGATTTAAACAGTGTCTCGTAACAACTCGCTAACCAGGCCACCGGACACTGCAAAAATCACCGATAGTAAATGTAAATTTTACAGATAAACACGTTAATAGTTGTAAATGAATTACAACCAGTACAACCTATTAATAGAAGTAGTTACCATTGTTAAATAAAGAGACAGATTTATCGCTACTAACTCCCAACTTTCAAAATAAAACAGGGATCAAAATGGCTCTGATTTTACACTATTGCTTAGCTTAGTAAACATACTCTAACCTCAATTGGCTCCTCAGAGTCTTTTGATCCCAAAACGAAATAGGACTGTTTGGAATTTAAAAAAATCGTATTTTAGCATTTTTTTCGCTAACCGTACATTTTTCCAAAATCTGTAAATGCTGCTCAGAATATCTCAAAAAAATATGGACGGTCTCCTAAGAACGTTTTCCTGTAACTATAACGGTTTAAAAATCCATATTAACCCAAATAGTATGTGGTGAGATAATCACCACTACCTCAAATATGAATGAAAAGTGGTAGTCTACAGACTTTTGATAGAAAGTAATGAAGAAACAATGTTTGACTCAGCGAACTAACTACTGACTCGCCCGTATAGCGGTCCAAAGGCCCCGCTCGAACGAGCGTTTAGCTTGTAACTTCTCGGAAGCAAGTTTAAATGCAACTTCCTTCTCTTTGTGACGGAAACGAGATCACCTTTATGCGCATTGTAAATGCATCGGAGGACGAATGCACTTTACAAAGCAGAAATTGAATACAACCTAAGTAAAATGAAATGGTAGGCAGGTATTCGTATGAGGTAGTGACCACCGGTGTCAGAGTTTTCAGGACGTCCAGAGGGGTTCTAAAATGAGTTAAAGGTGGTTATTAAAATCAACAACAACCGCGAGCAAAAGGCTTGAGGCTGTGAGCGCTCCATATATTTATAATAGAGATAATAATATAATACTCAAGCCTTTTATTACTATGAATTTGCAGAATTCATTTTAAAGATATTGGTGATTTGCCATATTAAATCATTGAGATTATCATAATATCTTAAACTTTAGTCAGCGTGTAAAGTCAAACATGCAAAATGGGATAAATTATTGCACACAAAAACATTACACCCATACACTTGATACTTCAGTCGGTCTGCTACGCCGGACCCTGAAAAAAATTGCCAAAATATTTAGGAGCAAAGAAAACGCTCGATTTGATCAAAGAAATTGCGGAACGATTTTACTAAGAACTCATTACAATCTCAATTATTTTATCGGTGGACCAAAAGGCAAAAAATCGCAGTTCTGTCTACACTTTATTTGTAAATGACCAATTTAACGCCAACCTTTTTTATTCTTTCCAATCGATTTTCGTTGTTTTGTCCAATCAGCGCTGCGAGCTGTATAATAGCGGGCCCGTTGTAGTTTACAGTTACCGTTACAGTACATAACAGTACAAAGTACCGTCGTTTAACGAACTCTCGATCGAGCGTCAAACGATGCGCGTAATTACGCCGTGACGTTCGTTACTTTTACACGAAGCCTGCGTGTGAAAATACTCCGGAAAACTTTATTAATAGTATTAATTAAAGGCAGAACCTATTTGCGGATGAATTTGAATTTATAAAATAATTTGGTCGATATTATAGTTGGCAAAATTAAACTAGTACTTCGCCCCGAACTGTGAACTCACGACCCAATTTCTCGGTAACCCCTCGACCGATTTGGCTCAGGTTTAAAAAAAAACATTGTATTCAATACCCTCTTGTCAAATTTCATGACGTTCCAAACTATATTCAAGTTATCGTCGAACGAACATTCATACATACATACAAACGCAGGATTGTTCAAGAAGGCTCGGAGAACTTCTCTCGCTTCGCTCACTTGTTCAATGACGTGTTTGTTGAGTTGTTCAGTATGTTCAGTTCAGTTCTAGGACGACGTGGGGAGTCCGTGGTGAGACGTTATCAATGCAGATGTACATCTACAAGGTAGTTCACTCGTGGTAGAAACCATTCGGGTCACAGGGCGCAATGGAGCCGCGCCAAAAGTCTATTTCCTTTAATGACAGAAGCCATTAAACGGGTCGCTGATTGGATTATTTTTCAAAGGCCGTTAATTTTGAGTCAGTAATTTACAAGGATAAACCTTTTACACCGTCGAGATTTTACGACCAAGAACAGAGAAAGACGCAAGGTCCATCTACTTACAAGATTGTAGATTGATTTGTAAACGTTGGAACTGTTATTTAATTAACAACTCTCGCAAACTCATGGAGTTGCATCCACTGATACCGGGATCAGATGGATGTATCCACGGATCCCGGGCAAGTTATCTCCACCGATCCCGGGAAATAATATCCAGCATATCCCACTATAACGAAACTCAATGTCGGTAAGTGAAGGTAATTGTAGCATTGAGGTCGAATGAACCTTCTCCGTCCTTCTAGGAACCGCTGAGCGGAGGGTCGGTTGTAGGCTAATTGTGTTTCACGTTTTATCTTTGATGTCGCTAGAGCAGAGTAAAGTTTTAGTGCTTCTAGGTAAATAAGTTTCATTACCGAGCGGATATTCGCAATTCGCGGCGGCGGCGCGGCGGCGGGAGACAAATGGAGGTAGCGACGGGCGGCGCGGGGCGGCGCGGGGCGGCGCGGGGCGGCGCGGGGCGGCGCGGGGCGGGGCGGGGGTAAGCGAACTATCTCGCTCGCTTCGCTCGCTTCACGCGACACCGATGATACAGAGCGCTTCTGTCGCTGAGTACAAAGAAAGTAAAACTATCCTATAATACGTAAAGAAGTCCAACCCCTGCCTGTGTATAGTCATCGGCGACTCGGAGATACCGCCGGCGATCCTAATAAACCGTACAATAAGTAATTTCTACGTATATACTGGTCATGCAACTCTTAGCTAAACACATGGCAGATTTTATAGTACATTGCTGCCGCGATCTGTAATGGGTGCGTTTCTGGCGCGCTTTTGATGGCCGTCAGCATTGCAGCCCTTGATGGACAAGCTGGAATGAAGGCCGAGACCGACATTAATGGATTTTCATACAACATTTCTGGCCGCAATTCACGACATTAATGAAATTCCATACAACTTTTCTGGCGTCTAATCAAAGCCAGAAAGTCCGACTTTGCTCAAAGAAGGTTGTCGAATTAATAACCACATTACGAGCTTTTTTAAGTAAAATAAAGTAAAGGGGAAAGTGACGAATTAATGTTTTCATATTGTCTCTACTGATTCTATTAAATTACATAATCACTTGTGATTGTGATACTATAATGTCAGTTATGTCCACTCTGTTGGTAGAGGCAAAACATAATGAGTGCATCGTGACTTTAATCTGAATCTATTTACAATGTGTGTCATGCGCACTCCCCTAACCTCTTCTGACTTTCTGCGCATTTCTAAGCTACTCGTACATAGTGCGGCGATAGTGCTGCGCCGGGAGCTGCGTCGCAAATGAATAATCACTGTTTTTTCCTGCGCTCGACGCTCGGGCGACTAACGACCGACCGCGGCTGCCCGATGCCCGACACACCAACTTGCCTCATATTTCTGCGACGTCCGGCAGCCGATACCTCGTCCGACATTATTTTTCGCCATTCGATATTAAATTTTATCGCGCAACCGACTCACAATGTAGCCTGGAGAGTGGGGCTCTCTACACAAAGATGCACTCAGTGAAATCACCTCGCTCTTTGTGACGCTCAAATTAAATGTACTCCGTAATCCCTTCTAACGACTTCTTATTCATTGACTCACCGAAACGCCATTTTCTTCCCGAGTGAACAAGTCGAATATTGTAAAAGCACCCCTGTTGCCCCGCGGTAAGGTTCATCAGCTCAAGAGTCGAGATGATAATGACGTCAGAGCGGTGTTTAGAGAAATAACCGGTCGAAGCCCAAACGCCGCGGATTCAATTATTTTTCCATTAAGGCTCCAATGGCGGGCCACGACAGAAAATTAATTAATATAACCAAAACCTCACGGCAGTGATCGCAAAATCGAGAATTGATGAAGAAAGCAAAATGTTTCACGTAAGAGAGCCTAATCCACTTCTAATTGTATGTGAGTTGACATATCAACTCGTCTACTTGAACAATCCGGCGTTTATATGTTTGAATGTATGAATGTTAGTTCGAAAATAACTTGAGTAAGTCTGATCGTCATGCAATTTGGTAAGCGGGTAAATGAGGCAAAGAGAATTTTTAAGTTTGAAAATGAGCCAAATCGGTCGAGGGGTTGCTGAGATATGGGGTCGCAAGTTCACAGTTCGAGGCCAACCACTACAGGGTGTACTCTAAGTCGATAGCGGAACTTTAAGTAGGCTGTCTACTGATCACCACAAACAACTTGTACGAGGTGGCGACAAAAAGGGAGCAGTTGGTTGTAGTGATCAGTAGACAGCCTACTTAAAGTTCCGCTATCGACTTAGAGTGCACCCTGTAGTTATTATGATAAAGATTTTTATTGAAACGCTTTTCTGTGTTCCTAGTGCCCGCCCGCTGTGCTCGTGGCCCCGCCGGGTCCTTACTCTCGGGGGTGTGAGCGATTCTTTGCGCCTCGTAATTAGCATTTTAATTGGAATTGGATCGCATTCTCGGCGTGGGCCGCGGCGATAGCGATCGCGAGTGCAGGCGATAGCCATTGGCAATTGTTAATTGAGCTGTTTGCTCGGGCGACGTCGGTGGTTGACATTTCAAAAGTGGCGCCACAATTTTAGTTTAGCAAATGTAACAAAAATAAAGGCCTTTGCATCTACGTAATGATTGCTCAGCTTTTCGGGGTACTTGAAGTGAATGCACATTTCACGCAGATGTAATTTGCCTTGTATTTTGTGTTTTCACCTTTCCTGAAGGATTTTGCGCTCAGGATTGTTTTACTACCTGCTACACTAAGTTTCTCTCAGGGGTTTGATATTTTAATCAGGACAGGACATCAGGCAAGCCCCTGTCTGTACACCAAGAAGTAATTCGAGGCCAAATTGTGGCAGTTTTGTTCAGCAATAAACTGTGGAATCAAGTAACGTTGTTTAAAATTTCGCTCCATCAATAATTAGAAATGAACATGTTGGCAGCGTTTTTTAACGTAAATTTTGCTTCATTTTACTGATGTTTTATCTCACGAAGGCGGATGAACCATACTTGTAGTTGCAATGCGAATAGACACACGCTCTTTCGAAATTCAAACATACACACGCAAAGATAATGTGCATGTACATTTACATACACAAGTATGGCTCATCTGCCTTCGTGAGATAAAACATCTGTAAAATGAAGCAAAATTTACGTTAAAAAACGCTGCCAACATGTTCATTTCTAATTATTGATGGAGCGAAATTTTTTTTTTTTGACGCAACCAAAACGCAGAATATCCGTTTCTTCCCGTTGCGAAGGAAAACTTTCAACACCAAATTAGAGTAAACGTAATGAGGTTCGAGTGCCGGCAACAAGCCGCCGCCGCTGCCGCAATTCGTTTGTAGACGATGCGTCTAGGGCTACCAGTAAGACACACGGAAAGACAAAAATTTGGTAAATTGGAAAAATATTGAAATAAAATAAGGGGATAAAACTTTTGGTGACTCTTAACACAGCTTGGGAGTAAAATGAAATAAAGTAAAGTACTTAAGAGTAAAAGTAAAAAATATTTATTGCACACAAGGGTTGAAATGAAATGAAATGTTTATTGTGTAAAAACGTGGGCAACATTCTGCGGTTTGAATTTCTTAATAATTAGGTCACCAGGCCCCTGTTGCACGAACGTGACAACGACATGTGACAGGCAACAGGTGACAATACGACAATTTGACAAGTTTCTGTTGCACAAAGATTTCGAGCGACAAATAAGTCATGGTGGAAAATTGACAAAGTCGAATTGTCGCGACAACTTGACTTATTTCTGTTGCACAAAAGATTTTACGCGAGAGGCAAAAAGTGACAGATTGTCGTAAAAAACTTGTCGGATTTGCTTTGTGCAACCATAAATTGTCAAGACGACTCGACATATTTGTCAAATTGTCAGACAATTCCGACAGGTGACTATGCGAGAGCTGATAAATTTGTCACTTACTATGACACATTTGTCGAATACAATTGTCGGTGAATCCTACCATGTTTTTTTACAAATGTCGAGCTTTATGCAACGCTGGTCAAAACCTGACAATTTTTCAATAATTCACCTGTCGCAGTCTGACTTATTTGTAATGTTTGTGCAACACCATTTACTTGACAATAGGGTGGGCCGATTTTACTTTTTTTGGAATTTGGCATGACAAGACCACTTAAAACGTGCATTAGGATATGTAGATTATAGGAAAAATAATAATAAAAATCCAGCATACTACTTTTAGCCCTCTACTAGCAATTTAATATTTATTAAATTGTAATTTTTCACTCAATTTGTGTAATTTGTTTCATGTACTTTCCAACGATTATTTTACTGTTTTATTGCACTACACACTATATTATGCCTTATATTTGTGTAATTTACCTATTTAAACTAGTTCCGAAGTGACTGCAAAATCAAACAATACGAGTTTTGACATGATTTCCGTCGTAAATTCGCTGTATGAAACTCGCAGTTTGTATTTTGTGGTGAATTACATGCCAGTAGCTAGAAACGTGCCACAGATTGAAGATGATGGTATCAAAGACCTTAGTACCGACCAAAAATACCTGTATGAGTTTTGCCAGGAGTTTACTTCTGCCATTTGCTCACCAGTTGGCTAATCGGCAGCCTGGAAAGATGGCTCATTCGAGGTGGCTTACCTTTTCGAATCGCATTTTGAGACTACACATAAGCACATGCCAGCCTTCAGAACAGTTACAGAGCATCGTGGAGTAGGTACATTATAAAAGTTTATGCACCAGTTTGGTTCTACATATAGGCGCAACCACTATTAAAGGACGGAGCCCATAACATTCATAAATTGATTAAATTTTCAATGGATTTGCCGGAAAATGCGAAAGCCATAACTGACCCTGTGATAGAACTCACAAAACCATCCCGAAAATTTGCTTATAGCAATGCTCTATGACGAGAGAGAACATGTGAGACAGCTCGCTGTAGAACGAATTGAAAACGCTAGGTTAACGGCTTCTAGCAGTAAAATCCGAATTTTTAAGCCCCCACAGAGGCCACAATTGATTTTTTTTGCTGCAGATTATACAAATCTGCTAAATTAGCAAGATATTAACATCACACCGCCGCCAATTCCCTCGAAATACCCCATTGACGAATTGAAAGAAATGGCTACAACAAACGGACTGCCACCACATGACTTGACTACCCTTGCGATACAAAAAGTGTAGAGAGGTATGTGAAGTTGGTGACAGAGGCTGCCCAGAGGGTCATAGGAGAATCGGCGCAGGGACGTGCTGTTACAAAACACATTAAAGTCTCGCGGCGAAATGCCCGAGTTTGACCACAAAAATCAGTTAAAAATTCGTAAGAAAACATAATTTTTTTGTTGATATTATTGTAACTTTCATTTATAATTTGAACAAAACTTGCATGATTACTTTTTTTTATTGTTTTATAATTATTCCTACACTATAAAAGTAATATATAATTCAAATAATTAATAGTAACAGCTGTCTGATTATTTACTGAAATTTCAAAAAAGCTTGATTTTTTGACAGCTGGTAGAGGGCTCAAGACAGTTTAATTTTAAAAACCTGATTATACCTTTAGAATCTACTCATAAATCTGCAACTTTTGACACCTCTTGGGTTAGTGAATTCGAAATTTTATTTTTCGCCATACTTCATCGGCCCACCCTACTTGACAATCCGACAAATAGGTCAATTTCCGACAAATAAGTCGACTTGTTGCGTACGTGCAACGGGGCCCAGGTTCTACCTTTTCAGGTTTACAGGAAATTAAATATACAGAAAAAAAAATCTATGCATGAGTAACAAAGTATCCAGGGACCCTGCCAATTTGACTATGAAATACGGTCGGATGGTGACCCTAGCTAGTTACGAGCTTGATGGTGACCCTAGCTAGTTACGAGCGTGATGGTGACCCTAGCTAGTTACGAGCTTGATGGTGACCCTAGCTAGTTACGAGCGTGATGGTGACCCTAGCTAGTTACGAGCGTGATTGTGACCCTAGCTAGTTACGAGCGTGATGGTGACCCTAGCTAGTTACGAGCGTGATGGTGACCCTAGCTAGTTACGAGCGTGATGGTGACCCTAGCTAGTTACGAGCGCGATCCTGTCAACCACCTTATTAACAGAGTTTGTCAATTTAATAGACTTGCTATTGGTGTGATTTCATTAGACATGCTTTAAATAGCGCTTCGGATAGGGGTCGCTACTCCCCAAGACCTTTGAGCTTAAGGCGCTGGGCATTGTGAAATAGCCCGCGCGCAAAGAAAAATGCACAAAATCGATTCCTGCATCAAATACACTATAAAAATCGAAAATGTTCACATATCAAACTCTAGAATTAGTTGAGACCTATCTAACACAGCCTGTTTCATGTTGATATCCAAAACAGATTGCAAGATATTTTGCTTGAAAAAAAATGCGCCGCCTATTTTTTTTTAAAAACTTTATGAGTATCAACACGAAACTGTCTGTTTTAGATAGGTCTTACCCAATTCTAGGGTTTGATATGTGAACATTTTCAATTTGTTTAGTGTATTTGATACAGGAATCGATTTAGTACATTTTTCTTTGCGCGCGGGCGATTCACTATGCCCAGCGCCTTAAAGGTATTGACCTCGAAGTCCGTGCGTGGAACTTGCACGTGCCAGAAACTGCGTAGAAACCAGAAAAAATGTGGTCAAGCAGATGTTATAGTTGGGGCCCGTTCAGGTCGAATTGACTATGATCGGAAGTTGTATTGCACTCAGCCACGAGAAATATTTTGCTGGCGCCATGCAGGATAAGTAGCGACTAGCCTAACTTATTAGCCTAACTTTATCTACCGGGTGCACTGTCGATAGCGGAACTTAAAGTAGGCTGTCTACTGATCAATACAAACAACTTGTACTAGGTGGCGACAAAATGGAGCGAGAAAAATATGAGCTGTTTCTTACATTTGGCGCAGTAATGAGTCGACCTTTTGTATGGAACAGCTGATATTTTTTTCACTCCATTTTTTTCGCCACCTAGTACTAGTTGTTTGTATTGATAAGTAGACAGCCTACTTAAAGTTCCGCTATCGACTTAGAGTGCAACCTGTAGAAGTTTCCTGTACGACCGATATGGATCGCTACATTATGTATGATACTTGTCCCTTCATAAACGCAATGTTATTCTAAATCAACGATGACAACCGTACTTGAGTCAAGTGGCTGTAATCAAATACTTACAGCTTGTTACAGACAAAAGATTAAAAAAAGATAAAAAGCGTTTATTTCCAAAAGAGTATCAAAAATGTATACAGTTTGTCTTGCGAATCCCACACTAGGCGAACCTGTATCGTGGGATCCATTCATTTAGAATTTACAAAACAGGTCATGTCATATACTTCAATTTGTTCGTTCAGTTTAATAAAGCAAGCATTTACCTACTTATGGAAGAAAATAATATCCCCCCAAAGTAATTTTGATTAATAAAATTTTTGATTAAGCGTTATAATAAATAGGCAAGCCTAATAATAATATAATAAAATTGGGACAACATATTGTATTTTTCTAGCAAAAAAGTAGATTCATAATTACATTTTCCGTTTACTCCAGATGAAAACACACTTTCAGAGGAAAATTATGTTTATTTGAAGAGCTTCGTGTTTCTTTAATAAAATTGTATAATATTTTTTCAGTATTCTTTTTGAGCTTTTTGTTAAAAAAATATAATATCGAGACGCTAATAAAAAACAAATTACGGCTATATGGGGCGTGTAGAGAGAGAGAGAGATCAACGACCTCTGAGGCTGTCGGCGGATAGTTGGATGATAAACATCAATACAGACGGAACGGACGGAAGTAGGGCAGCATTTGTTCAAACATTTCCAGACATTTTTAGAATGTATTCCCGGACGCTGTGACTGCAATGCTGTGGATGGTAAAAGGTTTTTCGCACAATAATATCAGATAATCCAATGTTTTTGTAAAAACATTATTTCGCAATGTTTTTTTTTTATTATTTGTGTGATCAATTTTCCAGAAAGACTTTTTTTTCTCGTCGCATAGGTACATCGCTGTTACCAGTTTTTTTTATCGTCACTGTTAAATCAAAGCCACGTTAAGAGCTATTTATTGTAATTAACTCGTGGATTCTTATGATCGAAGCTAGAGGGTATCAAAAGTCATTTATGCCGTTTTGGTTTTGGCCTAAATTCATCTTTAATATTATTATCTTCAAATATTTCTAAAAGCAATAAACGTCACTTTGTATTCGAAAACACGACGCAGACGGTAAATATTGCTGACAAGAAAGCTACGACACAGTAATAAACATTTTAGGCAGTCGTTATTGTCATACAAATGTTGTAGCTATTTACCGCATTTCCGAGCGTTTCTTCGCTACGTAATTTACACCAAGCTCGTTCAAATTAAATCATGTAAAAGAGACAATCTTCTTCTTACAAACACACTTACAGCTTCCCACGCCGTCGAATGTATACAGAGAACTCTTACTATTTGTGACATAAAAACGAAAATTGAACAAAAGCAATGGACCCATTGTCGGCGGCGGTAGATTATGTAAAAATCACTCGCGGCATCACTTGGCCGAAATTAATTCAATGAAAACAAATTACGATTTAAGCCGACCCATGTCCCACGCACACTAAAAAATATGCCCGAAAAATAAACGCTCCGAGCTCCGTTACATTCATACAGTCGCCCGGCCAAGGAAACCTTGCTCCCTTTCAAGCTAATTTAATCTGTATTTCTAAGCAAGTAAAGGTGGCGGTAGATGTCTGAATAGGTGGTGGTAGGCTTGTGTGGCCCGGATTAGACAAGTGACAGTTCGGGACCGTTGACCGGCCGGCGCGGAGGGAAGACGGCAAAGGGTTTCGCGATATTAGTTTTTATTCAGCGCGCGAGCGAGCATCTACGCTTACCCTGGTTTCGGCTCTTTCGGCATTGAGTTTCACACCAACACAAAGCCATACACATAATTATGAAGGAAAGCAGCATTAACTCTGTGTTTTGCCAACAAACACGGCACGCGAAAAGGAAAAGTCTTGACATACAGTTTTGAGTATTTTGTTAAAATTAACTTTGCAGCATGAAATATAAAATAAGATAAACTGGAACACATTTTTCTAATAAGTCAACGATTTAACTCACTTGTGTTTTGTCGGTGTTGGTGACGAGTTTCGTTTCTCATTCGGAGACCACAGGTGAGTTGAAACATGTGCAGTGGTCACGAAAGTTTAAGTTTAAAAACTGAAACACAAATTAATATAATCGTTTCGATTCGATATAAGGCAACATTCGACGGGCGGCTGTTCAATTTGGATCGATCAGTAGGTTATACAGTGTGCTGCATATCTCATCCCTCCCACGCCACCATTAGTGTATTCAAACCTAATGTTCTCCGTGTACCATCGGTGGGTTATCTTAAGACAAATTACTGCGCAGGGACTTAGCCTTTACCCCGTTGTGTTAGAGGGTAGTTTTGCTCAGGGGTGAGTGGGCTGGTAGCTTGACGGATGGACAGTGATTGAGGCGGGTGCTATCGCCTCGCCCGAGCCAGGAAGTACGGAGTAAGCCGATGGACAACTCCCGGCTACTGAGAGGTTGTTACACTAATAAATCTCAAACTAAATATCAGCTACCTCATTTTATAAAGGAGTAGTAGCTGTAGATTAGTGGCATTTTAGTAGACAAAATCGTAGTAGGAACAAATGCAGAGAACCTCTAAACCAAGGCCTTTGCATCTACCTAATGAGATTATTTATACAGCTTCCAGTGGCACCTTCACTCACACTAGATGGGTGAAGAGCCCACTCGGCGCTGCAGTGCCTGGGATTGTTTAAGATGGAGTAGGCTTGCCCAGCACCTATACTATCCTGACAGCTTAGTCGGCCTAGCCCACAGGAAAGACAAGTCAATACGTGTGGAGCCAACTAAGCCGCGGGTTTCCTCCTGATGTTTTCCTTCACATAAATTTACGTAAGTTTGAAAAGAAACAATCATAGGTTACATGCCTGCGCCGGAAATCGAACCTGGGTATCTCGCTTTCGAGTCCAATGTTCTTCCATTAGGCCAAAATCGCTCTCATGTATTGGACAACCTCTAGTTACCATCTTAATGGCTGACAAATTCGCAAATAGTTTCACTATATTATTCCGAAAGTTGTGAAACTTTTACAATGTGAGGGCACTATGGCAGCTAGAGGTTGTCAAATACACAATGTATTTGACAACCTCTAGTTACCATCTTAATGGCTGACAAATTCGCAAATAGTTTCACTATATCATTCCGAAAATTGTGAAACTTTTACAATGTGAGGGCACTATGGCAGGTAGAGGTTGTCAAATACACAATGTATTTGACAACCTCTAAAAACTAAGGCCTTTGCATCTACGTAATGAGATGATTTATACAGCGTCCAGTGGCACCTTCACTCACACTAGATGGGTGAAGAGACCACTCGGCGCTGCAGTGCCTGGGACATTGTTTTAGATGGAGTAGGCTTGCCCAGCACCTATACCATCCAGACAGCTTAGTCGACCTAGCCCACAGGAAAGACAGGTCAATACGTGTGGAGCCAACTAAGCCGCGGGTTTCCTCACGATGTTTTCCTTCACCGTTAGCGGTTATTTGACAACCTCTAGTTACCATCTTAATGGCTGACAAATTCGCAAATAGTTTCACTATATTATTCCGAAAATTGTGAAACTTTTACAATGTGAGGGCACTATGGCAGCTAGAGGTTGTCAAATACACAATGTATTTGACAACCTCTAGTTACCATCTTAATGGTGCCGATATCAGTTATCAGCTGCTGTCAACATAGCTGCCATAGTGCTCTCACATTGTAAATGTTTCACAATTTTCGGAATAATATAGTGAAACTATTTGCGAATTTGTCAGCCAGAGGGTGTATGGCAGGACTTTTCGTATCACCTCATAGAGCACATAGTGCCGTGACAGGCTCTATGTCGGGTTAGTAGTTCCGGGGCCGCGGTATCGCAGTATCGGCCCGCATACATTATCTAGACACGCGGTAGCGTGTCAAGCCAAGTTCAAGGAAAAAACTGGCGAACGCACCGTGTGTATATTTACCCGAACCATTTGGCCACACTTTTTACCCCTTCATAACTCTTTATCTATTTTACATAAACACATGAAATTTGGCACATTGATTAGGACCCCTGAGATTAACTACAGCGCCAAATTTCATAAATACAGATGTGACGGTTATTGAGATATTAATGTCTAAAAATCGTCATTTTTAATACTGACCTATAGACAGAAACTAAAATCCACTTCCAGATGACCTAGAAAGTTGAAAATTGGCACTCAGCTCGGTAATTGTATGTAACCAAAGCAAAAAGTCCGAAAAGTGTGAGTTTTTACGATTTGAAATATTTGCGAATTAATCAATTTTTATTAAAACTTCGCCTGTCAAAACCCTCATAGCAACAAATAACAACGCACTAAGTTTGCGCAGTTACCGACTATACTGCCCTAGTAATCAAGAACGCAGCACTTGCAAAAAGGCGGTTCGGAGAAAAACGCGGGTAACCTAATTTTAGTTATTTAAGTATGAAATTTATGTTTTTTAACAATTCACTTAGATGAAAAAAATGGGAAAAAATTCAAGCTTTTAAATGGCATGCATTTTTTATTCCATTTAGCGTTACTTCCGACTATAGTGTGTATTACGGCGTTTTAACTTAGCATGAGGTATAGTGAGAATAAGATTACAACTAAGCATAAATGCAGTACTTGCGCTGATTACTGCATTTTACCCTAGCACTTGTCAATTACTGCATTATTTGTTAGTATTTATTCATTATTTTTATGTCTTGTGCCAACCTAAAGTGAGGGTTACTAGGGTGATTTGTAAGTATATTGTCTTTCTATTATATTGGAATTAAAACAAAATCGTAGCAATCAAACTTTATTTCGCTTGAGAAATCTTCTTCTTCTTAATCGATTCCTCATGGCTGAGGATCGCGACCATGTCGTACTCGCTTCCATTGGGAGCGGTCTTCCGTCATATGAACTGCCCGGTGAATGCTTCCTCCAGCCGCTGCTTGTATAGCATCAGACCATCTGGTTGGTGCCCTTCCCCTGGCGCGTTTGCCATTCACCTGTCCCAATATTATGAGCTTCTCTAGACTATGCCTGGGCGACCGCATTATGTGTCCAAAGAAGCTGAGGGTCTTTTCCTGGCATATAGTAGATAGGCGTTTTTGGACTTTAAGTTCTTTAATTATGGACTCGTTAGTGCGCTTTGCCGTCCAAGGTATTCTAAGCAGCCTCCTCCAGCACCAGATCTCGAAGGCGTCTATTTTGTTGATGTCTTTTCTTTTAAGACACCAAGTCGAGAAAGAAAATCGAGAAGACAAGGGCTCGAACCAGCCGCACTTTAGTGTTACGACTGATACTTCGGTTCTTCCATATTTTGTCGAGGTTAGCCATTGCACTTTTCGCCATACCGGATCTGCGGCGTATTTCTTCGGTACAGTGGCCTTCGTTGGTAATAAAATAAGAGAGCCGAGGTATACGAAGTCTTCAACCTTTTCATACCCATCCAGCGCATCGGTTGACGGGAGTAGCTGTGCTCTGTCTACCACCATCACCTTGGTTTTGGTTCTGTTGATCTTAAGACCGAGTTTAGCACTTTCTGTCTCGATCTTCTTTAGAAGTTCTGCCATTTCCATCTCACTCGATGCAACTAAAGTCGTATCATCCGCGTACCTTAGGTTGTTAATTGGTCTGCCTCCCACTGTTACACCGCCCTCCCATCCTTCCAGTGCTTTCCTCATTATGTACTCGCCGTACAAGTTAAATAGTTTTGGAGACAAAATGCACCCCTGTCGAACACCTCTCTCTGTATGGAATGAGCTGGACTGCTTGTCTTCTAATCTTACAAAGCTAGTGCCATCCAGATACAAGTTTTGTATCAGAAAAGCTAGATGCGGGGGTACACCCATCTCCACAAGGACTTCTAGCATGGTATTCCACTGAACGCAGTCGAAAGCTTTGGCATAATCTATGAAGCACATGACCAGTGGTTTATTGAATTCACGACATTTCTCGATGAGTAAGCGCACATTCAGTATTTGCTCTCGAGTTCCCTTTCCAGCCACAAAACCAGTCTGTTCGCTCGGTATCTGGTTATCTATGTATGGTGCTAGCCGTGAATTTACTGGCATGTGCCATAAGCGAGATAGTTCGATAGTCCTCGCATTTACGCGTGGAACCCTTCTTGTGAAGAGGTACTACAGCCGATTGTGTCCAGTCTTCTGGCCATTGGCCCGTCACCCATATCTTGTTGCATATCTGAAGCAGGATCTTCGTTCCATCAGTGCCAAGATGTTGAAGCATTGCAGCCGACACTCCATCGGGACCCAATGCTTTATGTTTAAGCCTGTCTATGGCGTCTTTTACCTCGGACATTAGTATTCTGGGCTCTTCTGTGTGTATGTCCCATCTTCTTTTTGTCATAACGCCTGTTTCGTCCCGATAAAGGTTATAGCAGTAACTACCCCATCTCTCCAGAATGTCATTAAAATCGGTTAAGGCGTTCCCATCACTGTCGTCGACGACACAGCATTTAGGTTTGAAAGTGCCGGTTATCTGTTTCACTTTTTTAAAAAGGTCCTTCGATTGTGTCTTATCAGCGTGTATCTCTATTTCTGCACAGATGTTGTTGATGTAGTTGTCTTTGTCCTTCCTAGTTGACATTTGTACTTCTTTGTGCAGCTGGTTGTATCGGGACATTTGTTCTTTCGACTCCAGACCTTCACCTTTCATCGTCCTTCTTTCTTCTATCAGTGCCCAAGATTCCTTGCTTATCCATTCTTCCTTTTTCTTAACCTTTCTGAATTGATTGCTTGTCTCCTTGGCAGCATTCAGGATAACTTTTTTCAAGTTGATCCAGTCCGTTTCGCTGGAGTTGAAAGGACCAATTTCTGTGGACTTGATATTCTCGTCAAAGGTTTTTCGGAATTGATCTAAAGCTAGTTTATCGAGAACGATGTTCTTCTGAGAAGTACTACGGACTTTCTTCAAGCGTAGTCTGAAATCTGCTACGAGTAATTGGTGATCGCTTCCGCAGTCAGCACCCGGAAGAGTTTTGGCTTTGGTAACTGATGACTTCCACCGTGACTTAATCGTGATGAAGTCAATTTGGTTTCTGTGCCCTTTCGGTGACGTCCAGGTGTATAGTCTCCTTGGATGATTTTTGAACGAAGTATTCATGACAGTCAGCTGATTCTCCACACAGTAGTGTAAAAACTTTTCACCTCTGTCGTTTCTTACACCAAGACCATAACTGCCACGATTGATCTCCTCAGAGGGTCTGCTGTGGTTTTGCCAATTTTCGAGTTCCAGTCGCCCTGAACAACCGTAATCTCTCTCGACGGTATAGTCTTCAGTAGCGCGTCTAAGTCGGCGTAGAACTGGTCCGACACTTCCTCGTCAGATTGCGCGGTTGGTGCATAAACCTGGATGATGTTCATGGGTACTGGGTTAGCGTCTAATTTTATTGTGATGATTCTATCATTCGGAGTCTGGTATCCCTTGATAGTATTTTTCAGGCGTTTGGGCACAATAATAGCCACACCATTGCCACTATGGTCTTGAGCACCAGAAAAGTAAATTGTGTTTCCACTATTAGTGTCCAGATGACCGCTGCCTCTCCAGTGTACCTCGCTGAGTCCCAAGATGTCGATACCACATCTTTCCATCTCCTTCTCGACTACCTCCAACTTCCCAGTCTTCAACAGCCCTCTGACATTCCATGTCCCCACGCGCAGATGTTTTCGTAGCGGGGTTTTCGTCAAAACAGTACCAATCAAGAAAATCAATCAATCAACGCACTGATTTACTAAGACAATACGCAGCACATGATAATTTTCCTACGACTCCCGTCAAACAATGCTACGCCCAAACGCAGTAATGTCAAATACTGCGTTTTAATTTAGGAACTATTCGATTGACGCTAGATCAAAATGCAGTAATAGCAGCAAGTACTGCATTTTGCTCTAGTATACATTGCGAGTACTGCATTCTTTTCTAGCACATGATTATTACCCCACTTCACTTTAGCACAATCACTATTTTCATGCAATTACTGCAAAAACCGTTAGCAAAAAAACATATTTCCAGCAAAAAAAATCATGAAAATATATTTTTCCCGTGTAGATAAAACCTTTAGGATGCCATTTTTGTAAAAAAGTGAAAATCGCAAAATTGTCGATTACTGCGTTCTTAATTAGCAGGGCAGTATAGGTCCATACTAATAAAAACAACTTATAGGTAGGAGTAAGTGGGAGTGGTAACGCTTTTATCGTTATTTTATACAGATTATCATCATTTTCAGCCTACATTTGACCACTGCTGGGTACTTAATTACCTATAGGCATTTTCCCCTTCATGTCACCCTCCTCGGTCTCTCTACGGACGGACCCGTACTTATAAGTTGGAAAACGTAACAATTTGGTAGGCGAGTCTTTGCATCTTCGTAATGAGATGGTGTTATACAGCGAGGCACCTTCACTCACACTAGATGCCAATACGTGTGGAACCAACTAAGCCGCGGGTTTCTTCACGATGTTTTCCTGTTAGCGAATGGAAGAGCACTAAAACTTTACAAATGTATGTAATTTTGAAATGAAATAAAGTCCGTACCTACATGCCTGCACCGAGAATCGAACCTGGGGTCTCTCGCTTCAGAGTCCAATATTCTACCACTAGGCCACCACCACGCAAATTTGGAATAGGGATAGCTTAGACATCAGAATAACACATAGGCTAAATAATATCACGCTTTTACACTTAGGAGCAAAGTAAAGCATCCTACTTCCTACTATGCTACTAATGCTACTAATCCCACTATCCCACTAATATTATAAATGCGAAAGCTTGTAAGTGTGGATGGATGGGTGGATGAATGGATGGATGGATGGATGGATGGATGGATGGATGTTTGTTACTCTTTCGCGCTGAAACGGCTGAACGGATTTGGATGAAATTTTAATTTTAAATAGAGATAGCTTAGACATCAGAATAACACATAGGCTACATATTATCACGCTTTTACACTTAGGAGCAAATAAAAGCATACATACTTTTTCTGCTGAAACGGCTGAACGGATTTGGATGAAATTTGGAATAGAGATAGCTTAGACATCAGAATAACACATAGGCTACATAGGTATTATCACGCTGTTACACTTAGGAGCAAAGAAAAGCCTATAACTTTTGTCTGGAGTCCACGCGGACGAATTCGCGGGCAAAAGCATAAATATAAAACGAGTAAAAAAATATACAGATAATGAATGGGCTATGTATGCACTCCAATGTTTTGAAAGTTCAAGAAAATGTAAAAATTGCACAAAAAATTAAACAATACCACGTAGACGCAGGAAAAAATATTTATTTCTATGTAATAAGTAATAATATGTATTTCTTTACAAAAAGATATGATATCCCACCAAAAACATAAATATGTGAAAATTTTGGAGCCAATTTCAAGTATACTATGCGTGGTTATCGATTTCACCGACAAAAGAATTGAGATCTAAATGGGTGCCAAGTTCTTTAGGTAGGTAATCCTGAAATTGACTTGTTAAATTAACAGTCGAATAATTTAGGTACACAATAGAATAAATAGAACCTCAAAATATGACCCGGCTAGTTTTTACAGACAAATACATTAAAAAAATACATTAAAAAACTAGCCGCGTCATATCTTGAGGTTCTATTTATTCTATTGTGTACCTAAATTATTCGACTGTTAATTTAACAAGTCAATTTCAGGATAACCTACCTAAAGAACTTGGTACCCATTTAGATCTCAATTCTTTTGTCGGTGAAATCGATAACCACGCATAGTATACTTGAACTTGGCTCCAAAATTTTCACATATTTATGTTTTTGGTGGGTCGTTATCACCGCCGCGGGGTTGACTCGCCCGATCGCCGAACGAAGCTACATACATAGTTGGGTCATGGGTTACTAATGAATGACTGATGTTTGCAATTAATGAGGCTGATCCATGGATTAAAACTTGTAATGTTCATTTATTTAAAATAGGGTCCTCATTACACACCACCCTCAATTCCGTCATCTATGGCCTTTACTCTCCTCCTTTGCGTCGTCTTGCGAACTTTTCGAAACCAGGATATCTTAAGAATTCTTCGCCTCATAACCCCAATTGGTTATCAATTTGAGTAAATCCAATTGAAATGTCATTGAAATCCAAGTTCCTTTTACATTTAAGAACAAGACATTTCTACCAATAACGTCATGATCATGCCACTTGCATCAACCGGAGTTAGCCAATTAACTCTGAATTAACGTGAATAATTGTATGGAAATGTCAAATTAACCCAGAGTTAGTTGGCTAAACCTGCTTGACGCAAGTCCACCTATACTAGAATTCACAAATGACTGGAAACGTTTGACAGGTGGATCTGTCATTTTGGAATAAATGCCACATTATTTAGAAAAATGACAGATCGACCTATTAAACGTTTCCAGTCATTTATGAATTCTAGAGTATAAGTAATATATCCATGGGGTTATTACAAGTGTTCGGTAGATCAAGTGAAGAAAAACGAAAACGAGCTTTCGTTCTTTAGACAAGCATTGTCGTGACGTCATATTGAACGTCACATTACGTCACTTGGGAATATTACCGCAAACGTGCTGCCACACGCCAGGGCCAATCATTTTACATGAAGGCAATTTGTAAAAGCTCGTAATATCCTCTAGTGGGCTTCCCCTTTGTTTTGACTAAGACATCAAAGGTGATGCTGTACGAATGTAACTGCTACACTACAATAATTTTGATTGTGTAGTAACTTTGACTCGTGTCTAAGATACATCAGGGAATGGACGGAGGTAACCAGCGTTGAACATTATTAGATTTCGTTTGGCAAGGAACAGAAAAGAATATGAAGAGCTGACGACCTGCCTCCATTACTGGAGATCCATTACTGCACAACAAGAAAAAGAAGTAACTTTGAATTATTTACAATATTTATAAATAATTTGGATTCCTAAAGGATCGATTCGCGGTTTGTTTGAAAAAACTGTATTTCAGACTGATTAAATTGGTTCGTACAGTAAATAGCTGGATTCGTATATCACACAATAAATACAAAGCTCATCTCCCGAAACACAGATGATCATTACCTAGCTTGGAATATAGTTTGAAGAGAACGTTCCACAAAGATATAATTATGGCCGAGACATTTGAATCACTGGTTGCAGTCGGTGCGAGCCGGATCCATCACACACCGCGAGGAACAGAGATGGATAGCCACCGCCACGGCCACGGACAAGGAAGCACAGATGTTTCAGGCGCGAAGAGAGCAAGGAAAGTCATTTACAAAATAACTACAGGGTGCACTCTAAGTCGATAGCGGAACTTTAGGTAGGCTGTCTACTGATCAATACAAACAACTTATACTAGGTGGCGAAAAAAATGGGGTGAAAAAAGTATCAGCTCTTCCATACAAACGGTCGACTCAGTACTGCGCCAAATGTATGAAACAGCTGATCAGTAGACAGCCTACTTAAAGTTCCGCTATCGACTTAGAGTGCACCCTGTAGTAGTTCGCCCCGAACTGTGAACTGGCGATGTGAAACTTTTTGCTAACACCCCGACATTTAAGCTTCAAATCAGCATATCTCATAAATGGCTGAACCGATTTTGATAAAACGTATCTAAGAACATTTGCTAGAAATCCGGCTTTCAAGTTTAAAAGACCCGCAACCAAATCGATTCATCTGTTTAAGACCCACGGTTCCACAGACAGGTGACACATAGACAGATAGACACACACATAGCGGTCAAACTTATGACACCCGTCTTTTTGGATTTGAAAACACAATTCCTCTCGTCCCGTCTGTATTTAGTGGAGATTTTCAGCTATTGTTTAGCTTCTACGTAGTGAAACTTTTGTCCTTCCACCGAGCGGTCGGATTCAGGTGTGCGACCACTTGTGGCTGAGCCCTGAGGGCCGACGACCGCCATGAATAATTCACGCGCGCGCGGGCCACGCCCACTGGTTGCTACAGAGCCAGCAAGTAGGCAAGCCAGCGCACTTTGGTATACAACGTGTTACAAAACATCCTAACTCTTTTTACAGGGTGTAACCTGCTGGTCAACAGGATGTCAATTCTGTAAAAAAAGTTGAAAAAATTCAATTTTTTTATTTTTATTTTTATTTTATAACCTCAAAATTGAAAATTTTTCATAACTTTTTTGTTTTTGGTATTAGCTCAAATTTAAAAATATGTGTGTAGGTGTAGGTGCATTTGCATAGCTTTGAGTTGTTAAAACATTGTGAAAGTCAATGAAAACAATATTAAAAAAATACTTTTCTCCCGCCACAGCGTTCACATTTTATTAATTTAAAAATCAACGGTACGTCATAGAGCAAAAAAAATATTTAGGTTGTGATCCCTATCACCGGGTGCTATTACCCTGTAAAAAGAGTTAGCATCTTTTGTAACACCTTGTATAAATAGTCACGAGAAGGACATACTAAACGTTTTCATCTTTCAGGCTCGGAATGTATCCTGTATACACCGTGCTATTTTAGTGGTTTTAAAGCCGAAGGTATTTTGATGCGCTGGTGGTTCTGAGCCAAATTCCAAAATTTTACTCCGAAATGAGCGAAAAAAAAAACACTCTTCCCAATACAAATTAATGTCTATCGCCAATCGACACCATTTATATGGAAAAGTGATTTTTTTTTCGCGCTTTTAGAAATTAAATTTTGTTATTTGGCTCAGAATCACCAGTGCAACCAAAATACTTTTTGCTTTAAAACCACTAAAATAGCACGGTGTATACTTGTTTCATAAGATGAGGCAAAAGCGTAATACTTTATGCTTTATGTCAACAGTTACTTCTAGTAAGTGTTCGCTCTCGACAAATATTGAACCGCGCAATTAAGTCGAGGCGACGGAAGAACTTGCTAGTGTCAAGACAGCTTGAAAGTTTCGAGCTTTCTTGAAGCAAAAATATTCTTAGCAAACTCTACAGGTACTCGTTGCAGTAACAGCCGAAAGATGTAGTTGGAATGTAGAGAATAACTACTTAAATACCCCCGACATTTACGCTTCAAATTAGCATAATAATTATTATTATTATCTCATACATATTAAGATTGATAAAACTTAACTAAGAACACTCGCTAGAAAACCTGCTTTGAAATAAATAAACCGCATACAAATCGGTCCACCCGTTTAACAGCTATATGGTGCCACAGACAGACACACACACAGCGGTGAAACTTATTTCACCTCTCTTTTTGGGTCAGGGGTTAAAAATTTTGCGACCGCGGTGGGCATTTGTGTTGACCTCTTTCTCTGAGAAATGGCTTTTGACTCGTCGTAGGACATTATAGGCTATGTCTTTTGCAGATAGGTTTCTCCTTATCACCAACCCTTTAGGCGGTTATCCTTCAGCCGTCGTAAGGCCGGCGAGCCAATGTTTTTCCCCGATGTTAGCTTTATCGGCGGTTTGCATGTCGAGTTTGTTTGTCGGAAGTCCTCACAAAACAGCTGACGCGTTTCCGTCGCGACCCCTTCGCCGCTATAGTGATGGCCGCAGAAGAACAATTTAGCACCGCTATAGCAATTTAGCACCGCTATAGCAATTTAGCACCGCTATAGCAATTTAGCACCGCTATAGAAATTTAGCACCGCTATAGCAATTTAGCACCGCTATAGCAATTTAGCACCGCTATAGCAATTTAGCACCGCTATAGCAATTTAGCACCGCTATAGCAATTTAGCACCGCTATAGCAATTTTTTTGTGAGAGCTCTTTTGAAGCGCAGAGTATTTAGAACATTTAGGGTGGTATTCTAGAACGATACTTAAACTGAGTTTAAACAGAGTTCAGACTGTCGATAAAACAGTGCACGTTTTGATATGAATATTCAAATCAAAACATGCACTGTTTGTTAGGGTGGTATTCTAGAACGCTACTTAAACTTAGTTCAAACTAGAACGCTACTTAAACTCTGTTTAAACTCAGTTTAAGTAGAGTTTAGTAGTGTCGACTGTCGATAAAACAGTGCATGTTTTGATTTGAATATCCCTCCCTTCATATCAAAACATGCACTGCTTTATCGACAGTCGACACTACTAAACTCTGTTTAAACTGAGTTTAAGTAGCGTTCTAGAATATCACCCTTAAAGTACCAACTCAGAGAAATCACGATGACATATATATTTTTTTGGAATGCTAACATAATCAAAATCATCCTACCTCTGACCACTGCTGGGTAAAAGTCTTTTCTGCCTCGCGCCACCTCTCACCGAGGGATTGCCATCCACATCCCTCGATCTTCCGCCAACACGACTAAGTTATCAAAGTTACAAAATTAACTTTGCTGCACTCTAAACTGTGCAGTAAACGCCTTGAGTTAAGAGTTTGCTGAGATTTGTATCAACTATTGCTTCTGTTATTTCAGCTTGCGGTTTGCGGCTTGCGGGTCGGCCCAACTTCAATAAAACTATCCGCCGCCCCTCGCCCAACAGACGACGACGTAGTTTCCGGGGCAAGAACCCGCACCCTATTAGCGCGTAACCAGATCGGCCCATCCTCCGGGCGAGGCGCAAAAACAACCCCACAGACCGGAAACCGACTCAGGGGGGTTTCGCTTCAAGAGTAATTTGGAACTACTTTCTTTAGAGTGCACCTTGAGAAACTTAAATATAATATCCACTCATGCCTAAATCATGAAGAAATGAAAGACTGAAAATGAATGATTTGATTTGAATTATGCTGATTTGCTTTAAAAAAAACAATGTGTCGAAAAACAATTTATATGCAATAAAAGAATGTCATTGCAATAAATAAAAAAATAATTCATTGACCTTAAACACTGACGTGAACAATTCCACACTTTACCAAACAAATCACAGCTTATTTGGTGTACCATGGCGTGTCACTACTACGCCTCAATTCGCAAGAAAATCCACTCAAGCTTCGAGCGTGAAAACACTCGAAAATAGCCCTTATTAAAATTATTTTTGTTTTTTTGCATTTATTTTAGAAATTTTGTAAGTATTATAGTATTATAGACACTTGTTACGAATTAAATAGCCACAAAATATTACGTAAGTTGACTGGCTTACTGGCTTATAATTATGTCCAAGCTTGACACTCACAGCTAGAGGAAGTATTCCGGCTATTGAAGTATATTCGGACCAATTGAAAATATAGTGGAATGCGTTTAAGGCTGGAAGATAGCAGCGTGGCGGGAAATTAAAATTTTCACAGTTTTTTACATTTTGTAGCTAAACTGAGCTATTTTTGTTCAGCGATTTTTCGTTCGCGGCAATAAAACGGTATTCTTTTCATTATTGTAAACAACAGAACAACAATAATTCAACCGATTACGTGTTCTGGTCTAGGAAGCAGTGAAACTGCCCAAAAAACTTGTCGTAGACCAGAACACATAATCGGCTGAATTATTGTTGTTCTTTTGTTTACAATAATGAAAAGAATAATATGTTATTTCCGCGAACGAAAAATCGCTGAACAAAAATAGCTCAGTTTAGCTACAAAATGTAAAAAACTGTGAAAATTTTGAATTTCCCACCACGTTGTTATCGTCCACCGTTAAGCTACTAGCTTCCTCCCATTCGGAGAGTGTCCCGCACTCGCCCGGCGGAAGCACTCGCGGCGATAAGGTGGAACACGCCGGGACGAGCCACAAAAGAAACATTTCACGCTCGAGGAACACACGGGGCGTCGTGAGTGAGGGAAAAGTATGTAAGTAGTAGCTTGAGAACCAGTGGTAAACTCATAGAAAGGTTTTGTAAAGGGTTTCTACAGGTGTGCGAATCAAAACGCCAAATCAAATGTTTTCCTGCTCAACGAACAATAAATGGAAACTTTACTATGTTTTGAGCATAACAATCACATAATCGTTTTTTAAAATTATGAAGATTTTGAGGGTCATTCGGTTCGGTCCCGAGATCGGTTGGTAGACCACCAGCCAGATGGTCCGACGACATAGCCCAAGTAGCCCGAAAACAGTGGTTACGCTTGGCACAAGATCGTGAGAGGTGGCGTGAGCATGAAGAGGCCTTTACTCAGCAGTGGGTGCTAACAGGCTGATGATGATGATGATGATGAAGGTCATTGACCACATTTCTGTGACCATTCGTAGTTTCAGGCACACGAGGAAACGAAACCAAAAAAGACAGTCTTCACATTGGGTGGAATTTCATGATCGGTTTAATATTTTGTTTGGCCCAGTTTCTAGCACTAACAAAACACCTGAGTCAATTTGACACTGGCTCCTAGACTGTAATTTTTCCATGTGTGTAGGAACTAGGTAGGTAGTCGGTCGGTGGAAAGTTCGCGGAGTCTAGACGTGCGCTGGCGGGAAGTAAAAGGCTTTGTGGGAAGTTGACGCCCGGACAACGAAAAGTACTATGTAGAACTTTTGTTCGTCATCTTGAGTGTACTGGGAAATTCGTGACATGAAACAAAAGAACGCTTTGCAATTTATTTTCATAGAAATAGCCATTTCAATATTCTCTTTGGAAAATGTTTTTGCTGCACCGCGGGAAAATTTTATAGAATTTAATAGGAAATTCCTGTTTTTTTGGGTTCGAAACTACCAAAAATTTATAAAAATAATCATCGGCTTGAAAATGAATACATTCCACCAAATCGAAATCAATAAGTCACTAAAAGAAAGCTGTTAGCTTTTATATGTCTCTTTCTCTGACGTCTTCATTACCAAATCTCAATCTGTCAACGATATTATTTAGTCTTTAAGGACCAAGATCTTCTTCGTCGTCGACACTATTTGGTATTGTCACACACTTGACAGGCGAAACTCACAATGTCGTCCTTTTGAGTATTCTGGCTCTATTCTCTTGACTCACGGTGTAAAACTGGTTTCCAAGCAGGTGATAGAGCCCAGCCAGAGTCTCTGATGTAGTTCGGGTATCTACTTATTTCAATTTCCTCTCGCTCTTTCCGCGGCGTTCTCGTTCTCCATGAAAAAAATCTCCGAATGAGAACCGAAACTAGTCGCCTACACCGACAAATTAGTAGTGAGTAAAACCGTGATTTAATAGAAAAATGTGCAGTGTTCACGAAAGTTTAAGTTTAAAAATCAAATTCAAGACTGAACGAATAATTCGCAAATAAAGCACTTCGATACCTACTTGGGCCCCAACTCAGACTATTGGGTCCCACTATTTGTGTTCGTTCACCGAGTCTGAGTCTGCGACAAAACTCCGATCGACTATTATATTTGTCGATGGCGGACTTTGAGAGCACTCCAACTTATTTTGTTGCCTGAAGTCTTTAAGCTAGTTAAGCTGCGGAAAGTCTTTTGACTTGAAAACAGGAAGTGTTTATTTGACCAATAAACAGAGTGACCTACTTCTGAAACTCCCATATAGGATTTTTGAGCACAATTCGAGCATGTTTTCATCAGAACGCAGCTTCGCAAACTTAGGTACAACTAGCGCCGCCAATGGAAAAAAATCATACTATCTTTTTTTGGATGCGTTTTTTGCTAAAAACTCTTCATTAGGTTATCAACGCGAGGCTTACCTATTTTTAAGACCTAAGGTATAGATTTCAGATCCTACAACCTACAATAAAGGCCACTTTTGGCTACTTTTGGCGATAAAGGATTTTATTCAAAAGTGCCACTGGACGCTGTATAAATCATCTCATTACGTAGATGCCAAGGCCTTAGTTTTTTTAAGAAGTGTCAATTAGCACTAGTGCCAGTGTTTTTGTGTGTAAGTTGACGTCCATGCCCTACTCTCTACCTGTATCCCTTTGAGACACATCTGTGAGTTTATACAAAACAAACGACGGTCTGGGCCTCTCGAGAGCCGACGCAAGTGTTCAGCCGATCAGAAGTAACCGGCGGCCAGGCGCTTGTGGACAAGAGCTGTCTCTGACAACGCTCCACACTGTAACTGTACAAGTCGCACATGAATAGTCAGAGGGTATTATCTCAAAAAAGTGAGTTTCGAGAAAAAGCGTTTTGAATATTTGAAAATTCGTAACATTTGATGCAGGCCACATATTGTTAACTTTTTGTATTTGCGTTGTAGGTTGACTCTTTCTCTGCATGATTGATGAAAAAAATAGAGTTGAAAAGAATTAGTTTAATAGTTATACTGTTTTTCCTGACACTCTGTCAAGATAATACTGTATAGCCTGACAAAATTAAATTAATTTGTATTTATGACTCTATAGCCAGTTTTTTTTAGCAATTCTGATGTATTATTTCAAAATAATACACGTCTTTTTACTTGAATTTGAAAATTATATTTTTTAAAGTGTATTAAAATAAATTAAACATCATGAAAGCAGACTTTTTTTATCATTAACAGTAGTTTTCCTAAGTAACCATGAAGTAAATAACAAAATAAGTGACATATTTCCCAACAAACAAAAATTGGTACAAATACTTGGGTATTTCAGTCTTCAATAAAGTACTTCATCATCATCATCATCATCAGCCTGTTAACACCCACTGCTGAGTAAAGGCCTCTTCATGCTCACGCCACCTCTCACGATCCTGTGCCAGGCGCAACCACTGTTTTCCGGCTACTTTGGCAATGTCGTCCGACCATCTGGCTGGTGGTCTGCCAACGGATCTCTTCCCCTCTCGGGGTCGCCATTCCGCAATGGACTTTGTCCATCTGCCATCGGTACGTCTCGCCAGGTGTCCTGCCCACTTCCACTTTAAAGAAGTTATGCGTTTTCCGACGTCTGCCACTTTTGTGCGGGTTCTTATTACAACGTTCGGTATACGGTCCAAGAGCTTAATACCAAGCATCGCTCGCTCCATGGCTCTTTGGGCAACGTTGACTTTGTGCATAACGTCTTAAACGTCTTAATAAAGTACTTAAACTTATACAATCTAATTTAGTTTTAGGTCGCTTATAATTTAATTAAATTAATTTATTTCAAATAAACTACTTCCTCAGTGCTGTTTACTTTAAGAAAAAGTTATTAAAGGTAGTCGTTTGTAATTAAACATCAAGGAACAATCAATAATTCTAGCGAGGAAACGTGGAGGCGACGCACAATCAGTAATTTTAGACCTGGAATAGCTGACACAGAATTGTTAGTCAATTGGTTTAAACTCAATTTATCGAAGTGCGAGCTTACAGAGAACCTCCCTGACGAAGAAAAACATGACTTGGCCTCACATTTTTACTCACTCATCACTGTGCCTCCTAAGATCCCCAGTACAGGACGATTCCTACAAAATATCATCAAATTCGATGAATTTGCCAAATATGACAAAATTACAAGTTTGTGAATTTGTAGTAGCATCACCTCTCGCTGACTGTGAAGGGAAAAATCGTGAGGAAACCTGAGCGTATGAGGCATTATACCAAAAATCGCCAATCCGCATTGAGCACGCGTGGTGAGAGAAGGCCTTTGTCCATCTAGTGGGACATGTACAAATTGTACAGGCTATATCTTACTTTTTTCTTACTCATAAATTCTTGTACGTATAACGCTGTTCAACATTGAGACAAAATTATTACATAAACCTTATTAGCAGTCCTAAATTGCCCTTTAGAGGATAGACCCAGACCAAATTGTCGATCCGTCACTCACGGTTGCTTGGGCATAAGAAAGCCTTCAAGCATCGCGCGGCCAGCGTTCCTGTCCTCAGTCCACAGCACGATCGACCTAATGGGCCAGGAGCGCTTGGCCAGACACGGCAGGTCCAAGCCAGGATCTGCGGCGAATCTGTTCCGGGCCCCTGCCTAGCCTAGCCTAGCATAGCATAGCCAGAGACAATGGCAATAGGCCTGATAGGGTGACTCTCACTGTGGCAGTCGCTGGTTTGGGACAGTACGTAAGTCGACATAGTAGCACAGTCTCTTATAAAAGCGGCCTCCTGCCGCACCGGCGGCGTTGGTGCGGCTACAGCGGGGTACAAGAGGCACAAATATGCAGTCCTGGTACAGGGCTACATATTTGCGCCCTTTGGCGTAGAGACCCTCAGGGACCAGGTGCGCGAAAACTCTCTCAAGAGATTTCGTTGTGCCTGATTGACGCCTCCAGTGAACAGAGGGCTGGTGCTTACCAAGGGCAAAGGCTGAGCCTCGCCAACCAGTAGGGCAACACCGCCAGCCTACCCTACCGAGCGACGTTGGCGATCTGGTTCAAATATTTTACCTATGTTAGGTTATTGTTAAGTTAGCATTGCAAAAGTTGGTGATCTGGCATAATATCCGGGGAACTTTGAGGCAGAAATTCTCCAAATGGACGATAAGTGAGGTCACTTATTGATCATCACAGTCTTCTTACGCTATTTCCAGGTCTTCAGCACTATTATGTATACTTTGATAGCGGGATTGGCAGAAAAAACCACCTTCCTTGCACAAGAATTTAGAATTTATTATCGGTCAAAACTGTATTATTCGGTTTACAACAAAAAAATATTACAAAAAAAACTGGACAGAGAGTAGTATCTAGAAGAAACCGATGGCAATATGGTATTAAGTCAATATAAAACCAACGGTATTTAGAAAGTTGTGAAAAAAAATCGGGCTATAGAGTATTAAGTCAAAATAATACAATTGACGAATTATTCAAAATAGGCTAAAGAGTATTAACTAAAAGATAATACGCTCTAGACTGCTCACATTTTAACTTTTTATAGTAATTATTGACACAGCACTTGTCATAACTTGAAATAACACGAGTGACCCGTCAATTTCGGGCGGCGCTTAGCGGCTAATTAAAATGTGACAGTCTTGCCTGCTCGAATCCATCGCAAACCAAATTGGAAGACAGTCGTAAAGCTCCGTTTCTCGGCTTTAAATTAACCTACAGATATGGCTGTCTTGCCAGATTGTAGAGAAAAAAATTGCGAACTCGAATCCGTCGTAAAAAAAAATTTGCATTTTCCGAGATAATACCCTCTGACTATTCATGTGCGAAGTGTACATCGGTATGGGAGTGTGTGGACACTTGGACAGACACCGCCAGCACTCTGATATTATCTGTGTGTGCGAGGTTCAATCGAGTTATGAAGGTAAATATTTGTAATTTTTTTCTGCTGGTCTATTGCTTTTTTTAGCGGTGCTACTGTTCGCCCATAAATGGGATATTGGCGAATATTTATGATGATTAAAAGGGATAAAGAGGTGTATTTGCAGTCGCACTGTCCTGCTAATATTCGTAAGCGGAGGTTCACTTAGGCATTGTCCTTATAAATACCCTTATGACCATTTTCCAGAAAGGATAAGAAGATTAACTGGTACCAGCTGAACAAAAATGGAGTCTGTGGAAAATGTTCTGTTTTGATCTTTATTACCAACAATATTAGTCTTTATTGTTGGTCGATCTACATAAAGTATTAAATAACCCTGCTTTGGACAGTCGAGTCGGGTTAAAAAAAATACTATTTAGAACAATAACGCAGCTCCCCCGAGAGAGTCAATTTTCACAAAGCAATACCCAAACAAAAATGTAGCTAAAATATTCTCGGTGGAATGTGGAGTGTATTTTGTTTGTTATTTGTAGGTCTCAATATTCCGGCGCTCACATAGCTCACGCGGTCACGTCCCAACTGAATATGTATCGCCTCGCGCGAGCCGACGTCACAACACTGGAACTATACAAGGACAGCTCAGTGTAAGCTTTAGGATGGGCTTCAAAACTAGCGTTTTCTTGCTTTGATTGTATTGATTGCAGCGAGAGGGCGAATGTTTCGAAGTTCATCCTAAATATTTTCTTTATTGACACGGGTTATACTCAGGGTGGTATTCTAGAACGATACTTAAACTGAGTTTAAACAGAGTTCAGACTGTCGATAAAACAGTGCATGTTTTGATATAAAGGGGGGGATATTCAAATCAAAACATGTACTGTTTTATCGACAGTCGACACTACTAAACTCTACTTAAACAGGGTTCAAGTCGCGTTCTAGTTTGAACTGAGTTTAAACACAGCTTAAGTAGCGTTCTAGTTTGAACTGAGTTTAAGTATCGTTCATGAATACCACCCTAAGAGAAGCCTCAAACATGACGTGTGTTCTTACTCACATTTGAACTATGCATGTAAATTGACAACAATGACTATGGCGTAGCAGAAAATACTTAAGTGTAACGTCTCATCCCTCCCTAAGCTCCATAGGATGTATGGGGGTGAGAATGCATGAAAGCATAATTATTATATGATTAAGTGTATATTATTATTTAAGCCTATTGTCTTAGGATGAAAGCCTCTTTCCGTTACTGTGGACAAATGTAAGGTAATGCAAATGCTTAGGGGAGAGTGGAGGAGAGTCTAGGGTGGTATTACAGAACGCCCTTTAGAGTTAAACATGATTCAGTAACACTGTTGATAAAACAATGCAGGTCCATACCGTAGTACAGCGACAGGGACATTCAAATCAAAACATGCATTGTTTTATCATCGACACTACAAAACGATGTTTAAACTCTGACTGAGCGGGAAGAGTTTAAACTGGTATCTTGGAGCGTTTTGTAATACCACCCTTATTATACAAGGTGTTACAAAAGTACCTAACTCTTTTTACAGGGTAATAACACCCGGTGATAGGGATCACAACCTAAATATTTTTTTTGCTCTATGACGTTCCGTTAATTTTTAAATTAATAAAATGTGAACGATGTGGCGGGAGAAAAGTATTTTTTAAATATTGTTTTCATTGACTTTCACAATGTTTTAACAACTCAAAGCTATGTAAATGCACCTACACGCACAAACATATTTTTATTTTTGCCCTAATAACAAAAACAAAAAAGTTATGAAAATTTTTCAATTTTGAGGTTATAAAATAAAAATTGTTTTTTTTCAACTTTTTTTTACAGATTTGACATCCTGTTGACCAGTAGGTTACCCTGTAAAAAGAGTTAGGTACTTTTTTAACACCTTGCATACTCATATAATAAGATGCCAAACGTAAAAGCAGTTTTTCTTCTGTGCTAGTCCCGGTCTTGCGCCGCTGCTGCCGATAAATATTAATAACTCGCGCGTCGTTGTTGTTTTTTTAATCGCGTGCAAAAAGTACATAATCCCTTGGGCGCGCGATCTGCCCCACTTTATCGCGTTCTGTTTGCGCAAGCGGATTACAACCACCAGTTGAACCACGTTTGCACTCTAGTTGGATTCGCACGCAATTAATAATGTTTACTCAAAAAAGCTCGTAATGTGGACATTAATTCGACAACCTTCTTTGAGCAAAGTCGGACTTGCGGGCTACTTGGATTAGGCGCCAGAAAAGTTGTATGGAATTTCATTAATGTCTTGTGTTTTGCGGCCAGAAAAACATTAATGTCGAGTTTTGTTTCATAAATAGAACTCAAACATCAGGTGCAAAAAGTATTTATTTAGAATTAGGCTGTATGGGTACTGGCAGTCGACACATTGCACAGAAAAAAAAAGCGCGGCCATATTGTTTTCGACTTTTCGCGCGTTGTTCGAAGTGATTTTTTTCTGTGTTTTTGTTGAAAAAGTGAACTCTCAAAGCGACGAATCCTCGGATTTAATGTGTTTAACACCGCCGGACATTCAAAATCAAGCGAAATTAGTAATTGGAAATTTATTGCCACCGAAGTCAAAAGAAAAATACAAGCAAGCTTACCAACAAAAAGTTTGCGGAATGGAAAATCGACAAAAAGTACTTAATCTACGACAAATGGTAAGCTAATTAAATTACTATGTTAATTACTATTCTAATTAATATTTTAATTACTCGCATTGTTTGAGTAAAGCACTATACAAGCCTTGGTCTGCAATGAGTGCGCTTCTGGCCACGCTATGATTGCCTCGAGCTTAGCTTAGCTACGCTCTCGGCCCTCAAGTTTGGTCATCATTGCAGCCCTTGCTGGCCGCGCTATAAAGGCCTCGACCTTCGGTCTCGGCCTTCATTTCAGCTTGTCCATCAAGGGCTGCAATGCTGACCGCACTGTGAGGGCCTTGAGCTGCGCTACGCTGCGCTCTGTCGGCCATCAAAAGCGCGCCAGAAACGCACTCATTACAGATCGCGGCAGTAATGTACTATTAGAGTAAAATAGCTGGCGGAAATTCTTGTACGTACATTATCTAATATTGTACTAATTCCAAACTCATGAGATGTAACTTTATGTAAGACTCCTACACAGCACACTGGTATTTTTGCGCAACACAAAACCATCCTAAATTATTTTGATTTCTATGAAAATATATCGGAGTTTCAGTCTTTCTTGAGAAGTTTTCTTTCTAGTGGCTCCTTGCTCTCAGAATTATAATTTATTGCGATCATCTCAATGAACAATCACAAATCTACTAGTATAGTAACACAATAACTGCGATTTGACCCCTAGTGATTTTTGAAGCGGACAACTGGCACGAGAATGTGTGCCAAAACAATAATTATAACCACTTGTATTTTTATGAAACCGGGTGGTCTCTTCACCCATCTAGTGTGAGTGAAGGTGCCACTGGACGCAACTACAACGTGTTACAAAAGATACTAACTCTTTTTACAGGGTGTAACCTGCTGGTCAACATAATGACAAATCTGCAAAAAAAAGTTGAAAAACAAAACTTTTTTTTTATAACCTCAAAATTGTAAAATTTTCAAAACTTTTTTGTTTTTGGATATAGCTCCAATTAAAAAATATGGTTGTGTGTTTAGCTATATTTTAATAGCTTCAGGCTGTTAAAACATAGTGAAAGTCTATGGAAACAGTATTAAAAAAATACTTTTCTCCCGTCACAGCGCTTACATTTTAATTATTTAAAAATCAACGGAACGTCATAGAGCTAAAAAAATATTTTGGTTGTCATCCCTATCATCAGGTACCATGACCCTGTAAAAAGAGTTAGCATCTTTTGTAACACCTTGTAAACCACCTCATTAATGCAAAGACCATAGAACAGATATGTGACATATGTATAGTAAATGATTATTTGTTGCGTCTGAAAAACACCACATGTTGCGCGCACGGAAATCCTTCTGTAATATCAACCAGTGCCCAACTATCTCAAAGTGTAACTAAATATTATAGTGAGTCCGGTGAATGGACCGGCCTGGGCCCGGGCCGGACTAGACACCGCAAACGGACCTCGAACCGGCGGTCTGAGGACACGTCGTCATCGCGACCCAACTATTGCTTCAGTTACGGCTTTATACAAGGTGTTACAAAAGTACCTAACTCTTTTTACAAGGAAATAGCACCCGGTGATAGGGATCACAACCTAAATATTTTTTTTGCTCTATGACGTTCCGTTAATTTTTAAATTAATAAAATGTGAACGATGTGGCGGGAGAAAAGTATTTTTCAATTATTGTTTTCATTGACTTTCACAATGTTTTAACTATTGGAAAAAGGTTGATGGCTGAAATGAAAGACTCAATTTAACTGGTAAAATAAGATATTGAATTTATTCCAGTTTTCTTTTATAACTTGGAAGATGTATGTCTGAGCCTGCGCTGGCGACACAACAGAAAGAACAAAGGAGCGGAGCGTGGCGGGGATAGAAACAATGGGGTCCATGTATGACGTAATCACACCAGCATCCCTGTCTCTGTTACTCCCTATAAATCGGTGTTGCCAATAGACAATAATCAACCACTGCGTTCAGATAAAACACAAGATTAATTTTTGCATATTGTGAACCAATATCCCAACATTAACAACTCAAAGCTACGTAAATGCACCTACACGCACAAACATATTTTTAAATTTGAGCTAATAACAAAAACAAAAAAGTTATGAATTTTTTTCAATTTTGAGGTTATAAAAAAAAATGTTTTTTTTCAACTTTTTTTTACAGACTTGACATCCTGTTTACCAATAGGTTACACCCTGTAAAAAAAGTTAGGTACTTTTGTAACACCTTGTATTAGTAGGTGAGCCCCATTCACGCACCGCAAATTGTCTGAAGTTTTGGGAGAGCCCTTCGTTACACGTGTTACACTATAATTGCAAGCATTGATAACTCAAATGTGTATTATTCAAGAAGAAAAGGCAGTAACTGTGTTGTGTGTGTTAGTTATGTATTCATCATCATCATCATCATCATCAGTCCACCTCTGCCCACTGTTGGGTATAGGCCTTTTCCCCTCACGCCACCTCTCACGGCTATGGCACGGTTAGTTACGACCTCCATATCTACAGGGTGCACTCTTAAGTCGATAGCGGAACTTTAAGTAGGCTATCTACTGATCAATACAAACAATTTGTACTAGGTGGCGAAAAAAATTGAGTGAAAAAAACAATCAGCTGTTCCATAAGAAAAGGTCGACTAAGTACTGCGCCAAATGTATGAAACAGCTGATATTTGTTTCGCTCCATTTTTGTCGTCAACTAGTACAAGTTGTTTGTATTGATCAGTAGACAGCCTACTTAACCCACTTGATGCTACCGTCGTTTTAAAACAACGCAAAGAAAATAAATATCTGTATGGAAATGTGGGCTGTTTAGATTTTTTTTATTTATGCTAATTAATTGCTGAGTCCTTTGTCAGTGTCATCCTGTATTAAATATCAGTTTTGATAATTACGTTTACAAGTTGTTTACAAGTTTATTGAGGGGATTTTTACAAAGAATTCTTCAATGTAGGTATTTACATTAAGTTTTATAATTAATTCAAATCATTGATTGAAATATGATTTACTCAAAAAAGCTCGTAATGTGGACATTAATTCGACAACCTTCTTTGAGCAAAGTCGGACTTGCGGGCTACTTGGATTAGGCGCCAGAAAAGTTGTATGGAATTTCATTAATGTCTTGTGTTTTGCGGCCAGAAAAACATTAATGTCGAGTTTTGTTTCATAAATAGAACTCAAACATCAGGTGCAAAAAGTATTTATTTAGAATTAGGCTGTATGGGTACTGGCAGTCGACACATTGCACAGAAAAAAAAAGCGCGGCCATATTGTTTTCGACTTTTCGCGCGTTGTTCGAAGTGATTTTTTTCTGTGTTTTTGTTGAAAAAGTGAACTCTCAAAGCGACGAATCCTCGGATTTAATGTGTTTAACACCGCCAGACATTCAAAATCAAGCGAAATTAGTAATTGGAAATTTATTGCCACCGAAGTCAAAAGAAAAATACAAGCAAGCTTACCAACAAAAAGTTTGCGGAATGGAAAATCGACAAAAAGTACTTAATCTACGACAAATGGTAAGCTAATTAAATTACTATGTTAATTACTATTCTAATTAATATTTTAATTACTCGCATTGTTTGAGTAAAGCACTATACAAGCCTTGGTCTGCAATGAGCGCGCTTCTGGCCACGCTATGATTGCCTCGAGCTTAGCTTAGCTACGCTCTCGGCCCTCAAGTTTGGTCATCATTGCAGCCCTTGCTGGCCGCGCTATAAAGGCCTCGACCTTCGGTCTCGGCCTTCATTTCAGCTTGTCCATCAAGGGCTGCAATGCTGACCGCACTGTGAGGGCCTTGAGCTGCGCTACGCTGCGCTCTGTCGGCCATCAAAAGCGCGCCAGAAACGCACTCATTACAGATCGCGGCAGTAATGTACTATTATAGTATAGTTATCCATCAAAAACTATAAACAATAATTGGTTGGCGACTTTTGTAATAGAGTTATTATGAAATAAAGTTCATGTTGTTTATAAACGCCAGTAGTATAATGTACTACTTTGTCCATCGCATAGTTATAACTCATTTGTATCGATTTATGGCTACAGTATTGATGTCTGAAGCTGCATGAAATTATGGAGGAGTTGGAGAAAGACGAAGGTCTTTTACCAGACACAGTCATCCACCAGAAAACTCCAATGCGGATATCACAGATTCGTCTGTGATGAAGATTCTGGTGATGAAAATCTTATGTTGCTCCATAAGTTACCCAGTTGCAACAAGGAGTTCAAGCTGAAATTCACTATGATTCTTCAAATAGTGAGGAGCAAAAATTGTTGCTTCATAAACCAGCAAGAAGCTAGCGAAGAATTGAGGTTGAACATGGGTTCTCATAGTATGATCGAAAATATTTTAGCCGAATGTTGTATTTTGTCGACATCGAATCACCAATTGGTCGCATCATCGACGACGGTACACTTATCGAATGGATGAAACATTCAGAGTGTAGTTGGAGCTGGAGTGGTGGTAACCGAATGAGTAGAACTGTCACTCCACAAGCGTGAAGTCCAAGTTTCTAATACTGTGGTGGTAGCACGACCTTTTTTTTATGTCGCCTGTAAGTTAGTGTCCCATAAATCTACGACCACGCGTGCCCTGCCCACAGCAGTTTGAAAATTTTGCATTTAGGGTAGTTACATCATATGCCTCAGAACCTTGTTCAGGAGGTTTGCGATTCAAACGACCCATTTGATAAACAGTACCATCAATAATCCGACCAATTGGCGATTCGTGGTCGATAATACTGCATCCGGCACAAATATTTTCGATAATATGTTACCATGGGTATCCACCATAACAGGTTATCCCCATGTTATTATTATTTTTACAAATTTTCATTATTTTTTTAAATAAATAAATAGTGTATTTTAATTTCAATACAAACTCTGGTAGTAGTACATTTTGCTACCGTAGTTTATAAACGACACCGTTTTCCCGAGTTTCCACGAAAGAAATTTTTTTTTTGTTATTTTTCCTTTGTTATTCAATCGACAATAAGCCAAATGCGAAAAATTCATCAAGTTTGGACACAAAATCATGTTTCAGTAACATCTGGGTTAAAGTTCCGCTATCGACTTAGAGTGCACCCTGTAGTTATTATGATAAAGATTTTGATTGAAGCGCTTTTCTGTGTTCCTAGTGCCCGCCCGCTGTGCTCGTGGCCCCGCCGGGTCCTTACTCTCGGGGGTGTGAGCGATTCTAGAGCGATGCTAGACTAAAACAATGAGACAGCCAAATGGAAATGACCGTGAATGACCGCCCAATTTTATTTTCACTCGCACTTTATTCCCGAATCCATACAGCGCTCCCCAATCAAAGGGCAGCCCCACTTAAAAGCGTTTCAACCTAATGAAAGCTCACTGAGCAGCTAAGTAAGTTAGAAGTCGCTTGATCTTTTTTGTCCTCGTCCATTAAAAACAATTGGTCCGTCGGCCGGTGTACAATGGGTCGAAGCAGGTGGAATGTTTCGGATTGCCGACGTCGTCACAGCGCACAGAGAAGTATTTTACCCCAAATCCTGGCCATAAATCAAGTTTCCCACTGTTAACTAATACAAAGGAGATGTTTTTGTCTAGAAAGGTAGATAAATTCCGCGTACAATGGCGGTCTTTTTACCTGCATACGGTCAACGGTCCTTGTGTAAGGTCAGTCGGAACTTAGCATTCGTTGGATACAGTTTACTCTGCTTTTGACTACGCGCTGTGTTTTCGACTTTTGATTGGTGATTTCTAAAGTTGAGAGTGTTTTGTGAAGAATAATCATCATGGATACCAATGTACAAGGTATGTACTATATTGTAAGATAAATATCAATAAGATTGATAGCTCAATGGATTCAAACTTGAACTCTACATAAGACATCAAATTTACGTTGTGTTTTTTTCACAATTTGTACTTCATTAAGGTTTTTAAGTGGGTGCTACTAACAGAAACTGGACAAAACCTTTGTCATATGAAGCAGTAATGTCTCTAGTTATATGACCACTAAACAAAGTTTTCCCGAGTTTTCCACAGTAATTTAAAAAAAAATATATATAGTAGTAGTTCCATGATAGTTAAAATATTGTTTTTTTTGTTACAGTATCTGATGACTCGTACAGAAGCTTTTCTCGACGATATATGCATGATATCGTGAGAGGAAGTGCTCAGAAGTATTTTGATGACAAACTCAAAGAGCTAGAGGACAAATTGTTAGCTTTGTCAAAGTGCCCTCCAGAAAAAAATTATGAATTTCGTCAAGTCATGAAAAACTTAATAATCGTCTACAAACGTTACTGGCAAGCATCTAAGGGAACTGATAAGAGGTTCTTGGTTGCTTGGAAGATGTTATAAACAGGCTGCTCCTTACTTCAGACCCCTTCCTCAGCAGCATTCGCTCAAGGTACAAAATGCAAAAGAAGAAGACAATTTCAGAAGATGCAATTAGATTTTTAATACCTCCAGCATCTGCAGAAGATGACGGCGACAGTGACGATTACTCTCATATATCGTAATCTATTCATTGTATTGTAATATTTATGTTTAAGGTGTTTAGTGACATCGTGATATTAAAAACCCATCTATCATAAAAATGGTCTATTATTTAAGATTTTCAGGCCTCTGACTTGGCTTAACGACTGCCTCTCAACTATAGCAGCCGCCCGATAACAATAGCTTATCGTGCCTACATTATATACCTACCTACTAATTTTTTTTTAATTAAATTTTTAATTTTTGCTGTTTAGTTACTACATTATTGGTATGAAAAGTACTGATTTTGAGTAAATTTCAATGTTTTTACTAGCAATTTTATTATTGAACGAGCGAGCGAAGTTCTCCGAGTCTACTAGAACAATCCGGCGTTTGTATGTTTGTATGTATGTTTGTATGTATGTTCGTTCGACGATAACTTGAGTAAATTTAGTCGGATCGTTATGAAATTTGGTAGGCGGGTAAATTAAATTAAAAGATTTTTTAAGTTCAAACATGAGCCAAATCGGTTGAAGGGTTACCGAGATATGGGGGTTTTAAGTTTATATGGGGTCGCGAGTTCACAGTTCGGGGCGAACCACTAGTTATTACTTATTTAGTACTTTCTTAATGATTTTATAGCAACTGGGTAAATAAAATATTTTTGGCCACGTTTTGGGGTCCAATACCGCTTAGTGCAGCGAGTGGGTTACGCGGCAGGTCAGCTCCGTGGCGCTCGCAACACACAACAAAATAGAAGTTAAAAACTAAAACCCGACTACTGAAAGGCTTAAAACAAGACCTGTTTATCCTTAAAATAGACTCATAGATAATTAATCGTAGTCGGAGGCCATCGGTTTATCAAATGCGAATGTGGTGTCCTCCGACTACGATTAATTATCTATGAGTCTATTTTAAGGATAAACAGGTCTTGTTTTAAGCCTTTCAGTAGTCGGGTTTTAGTTTTTAACTTCTATTTTTTTTTGAGCTTTTTAGTAAGTTATTTTGGACGATCACCAAGAATAGAACCAAGAAGGACAAAAAAAACACATTTTTGAATTTTTTGTTCTATTTGTTATGTTGACGCTACATGTGTTATACATTTTTAAAAAGGTCTTTTAAAGTCCTTTTATTTGATACCCATGACGATGGTATCCGATATTTTTTATTTTTAGGTCCACCACTTTAGGGCGCAGCACAGCCGCCATCTTGGTTTTTTTCAAAATTAAACTATCCTATGTTACCTGGGTGATTAAGACAAATCCAACGATACCTCATTTGTTGAAATCGGCCGAGTAGTTAGGGCTCTGCGAGGGAACAGATGAACACACAAACATACATACATACATACATACATACATACGCTGCTAAAATCATAACCCTCCTTTTTGCTTCGCGTAGTCGGGTAAAAACTAAGGCCAGTGAAGTCGTTTTATTTTTATTTTGTTAATATTGTCTGACAATGGACGAGATTGGCACTAGACCGAGGGGTTTGGCGTGAAAAGGAAGAGGCCTATGCCCAGCAGTGGACTTTATTTATGGGCTGGATAGATAGATAGATAGATATTGTCTGTGGCACCAACAAATTTCGATGACGTTTTTTTAATTTCCAAGCAGCTTTTCTAGCGATTGTTCTTATTTTTATCAAAATCGGTTCAGCCTTTTATCTGATATGCTTATTTAAAGCTGAAAATAAAATATGAAATTACAATTTTAAAAAGGTGGTTATTTGAAAAACCAGCCAAGTGCAAGTCGGACTCGCGCACGAAGGGTTCCGTATCATTATCTATAAAAACGTTAAAAAAACATGTTGGTTGTATGGGAGCCCCTCTTGAATATTAATTTTATTTTTATATTATTTATTTATTTTTAAAGTGAACAAAATAACTCAATATTCTGTGAATATCTCAAGCGTCTACCTGTTTCCGTTATCAATATCGAGCAAAAACGAGCAAAAAAATCACGTTTGTTGTGTGGGAGCCCCCTGAAATATGAATTTTATTCTGTTTTTTAGTATTTGTTGTCATAGCGGCAACAGAAATACATCATCTCTGAAAATTAAAACTGTCTAACTATAAAGGTTCTTGAGATACAGCCTGGTGACAGACGGACAGACGGACAGTGGAGTCTTAGTAATAAGGTCCCGTTTGGCACCCTTCGTGTACGGAACCCTAAAAATTTTTTTGGTGGCTCTAGTGCATTTGGCGTTTCTGTTGTTCCCAATCTAGTATCGTAATACTAGATTCATGGATCGTGGAGAACAATCGTTCTAGATGGCTTCAGGGGGCCATCGGGGGCAGGCGCGCGGGGCGCGGGGGGTGTTCGACGAACAATGTCGATTGTTCTGAGACAATGTTACTGAAGACTTTCAGGCACAAGACGCTCGAGAGCAATAATAATCTTAATATGAATGTTCAAAGAGTCCCTATTCAAATAACAAGTCAGTGAGAGCTACTCTCCACGTGCCTGATGTTTGTCCGAGGCTAAAAAGGCTCTGGGGGCCAATTTCCTGGGGGATATTTCCATCGACAGTCGTGTTTCTTTTTACCGAGAATTGGCCCCCTGGCGACTGAATCTGCTGGCTTCTTGCTGGTCGCAAGGATTGCGAAGGGAGACTGCGATCCTTTAAGACCGATGTACGGTCGGCCACAATCTCAGATACCCCATGGCAGCTCTTATCACGCGCGGCATAAGGGCGCCAATCGAACAAAAAGGGGTATCTGAGACTGTGGCCGACTGTACCTTATGTGACCAAAGCAAATAAATATCTTGAATCTTGAATCTTGATTCGCGGCATTCACACATAATTTTATTCGAATGCGTGCACAGTGCACACACAGAATGTACCTAGCACCGCCTCATGTATCGTTAGCTGTTAGTTTTTTAATGTTGTCTATTTTTGTGTTTTAATATTATGTTATGTTTAAAAATATAAATAAACTTGCAAATACCTGACATTATAGTAAATATCCTTTTGATATAAAGCGCATTTTTATTTCGGCAATTACTTTTGGATAAACGTGATTGCTCTACTGAAATTCCAGTCACGTTATCGTCAGCGTGGGTCGATGGCACATTGTACACGAGGTGCTCTTAGACACATGAGACGGAAACAACATTGTATACCATGCCACCAAAATAATGTTTTACGCTGATGTCGTCCCCAAGTTAACTTTGATGCAAAAATAACGGGACCGTTTTTGTAAAGGCGCTGGGCATAGTGAATTAGCCCGCGCGCCAAGAAAAATGCACAAAATCGAGTCCTGTATCAAATATACTAAACAAATCGAAGATTTTCACATATCAAACCCTAGAATTAGGTGAGACCTATCTAAAACAGCTACTTTCGTGTTGACATTCATAAACGTTTTGAAGATATTTTGCTTGAAAAAAAATAGGCGGCGCACTTTATTTCAAGCAAAATATCTTGCAATCTGTTATGGATATGAACACAAAACGGGCTGTTTTAGATAGGTCTCACCTAATTCTAGGGTTTGATATGTGAACATTTCCGTTTTGTTTAGTGTCCTCTGTTTCAAACCATTAGTAGTCTAATGCACTAGAGAAACAGAACAGTCATAAAGGAGAGACTAGCTAGAGAGCCGTGCACGAGAGAAATAATACCTATTTGAGGAGAAAACCCACGTTTTTCTTTTATTTTCCAACGCAACGTCACAAAAACGTTGATGGATTTCATTTTAATTCCACAGCAGCAGCGGCCTCAGTTCTTTCTCGGCTGGAGTGGGGTTGAAGTAAAAATATATTCGAGTACTTCTAACATGGAATAACCAGACATAGAAACGGAGTCTTGACTCATGGAGTGACTTGTGCGTTTAGCGACATGCTATGAAACCCATTTTGTGTTTGTTGCTGCTCACGACAAAACAGCTACCACGGGTAACCCTGGCGTGTCGCTGACCCTACGTAATTTTCGCAGAATGGTTTGGTCAACTTCTTCATTTTCTCTGCTTACCTCTATCTCTACAAAGTATAAAATTAAGTCTCCATCCGATAACTCCCAAACTACGTAACGGATTATTATGCGATTTTCACTGTCAGTTAGATATTTTTCCTTGGAAGGTTTGTACTCTTTTTTTTCACCCGTGCAAAGCCGGGCGGGTATGAAAATACGATGGTGACACAATCAGAAAATATGGGATTTTGTATGGAACTTTACTTCCACCTTTTACTATTCCAAGGTCCGAGTAATTTTATTAGCAATTGACGAGGGAGGTTTAGTGGCATTTGGGTGTTGTTTTTATTTTATTTCCTCTTTACTGTTACTGCTCTGTTCGACGGGCGGTGAAAAAACAATTTGCCGCCATCCACCAGCGCTGCCTGGTGGCGCGGAGCGGGTTCCCGTCATTCGCATTGCTTGTATTTTAATGGGTCCCATCGCCATAAGGCATGAGGCAGACGCTGTATTAAACTATTATCTTCGTTGATATCTATGCTGCAGGATTCAACGTACATATGCTGTCACATTTTTGAGAGTCACTGTAGTGGTCAAACTTTATATCCAAAAATATTTTTTCTTTGTTATAATATTTATTATGCCCATAATGTGCACCAACAAGAGTCGTAAAAAACTATACTTTGAATGCAGTTCAGTGTATTTTAGTGCGAAAAATTAAAACATCGGGAGTAAAGTTTGGCATGTTAACGAACCCTTAGTGCGCGAGCCCGACTCGCACTTGGCCGGTTTTTTGTCCGTAGCAGCTATAAGGGTATGTCCGTGTGTGTGCGCTAACGAGCGTGTCCCGAGGGAGCCATCCGTCTCGATCAGGCCAACCTGCGAATTGTTTCATTTGGCCCTCTGCGAGCCCGCCGCCGCCGCCGCCGCCACCGCCGCCGCCGCCGAATTAAATAAAATTCCTTCAACAGTAGCACAGCTTGATCCAGAGGCTGTCCACGCGAAACACATACGTACACATACACACACACACACACACCCTCATACACCCTCATCACACTCACACTCATAAATAAAATCTTTCAGATGACTGCCTCTGTGCAGTGTGTACTAAAAAGGCACTAGATAATTAAAACAACCACCAACAATTTTTATGATTATGTAGCGAGGTCTAGGTTTAAGATTTTTAGTTATAGTTAGTCTTAAAAAGTTGCGTGCTGAAAAACAGCGTCGTCAAGAAGCGTGTACTTAGTACGCGAAACTCTGACGGCACATGCTGAGCACGCCACCTTTTACCTCTTACACAAGTTAAGTTTAATAATGTAAATAGCCATTAAGTATTCATAAATTTGTTAACTTTTTATGTGCATTGAGGTAATAAATGTCTTTTATCTTTAAAGATATATTCTTCTTCTTCTTCAACCTACAGCCACCCAAAGCTGAGTGTAGGTCTCTTCCATTGCACTCCATTCTTTACGGTCTTGGGCTTTTCTTATCCAGTCTTTTGCTGCCACTTTGACTCTCTTTGAGGTTGTCGGTCTATCTCATCGGCTCCTTAGAGACTTTTGATCCCTACACAAAAGAGGATCGAATAGCATTATAAAAAAAAGTTTTTTTTTTCTATAGAAAATTTATGAGAAAAGTTTTTGTAAATTAGAGTGTTTTGATCTCGTCATGAAAGAGGATTGAGTGGCATCAAAAAATTTTTTTTTGTATTTTTGAATTTTTTTCGTTTACCGTACATTTTTTTCCGACATCTGTGAATACTGTTCATAATATCTCAAAAAGTTATGGGGGGTCTCCTACCCTAGTGCTTGCCCTTACTGCCCCGTCTTAAAAATCCACCCTATATTATCGGATTATAAAACGCTCGAGAGCCAACTCGGTCGAGAGGTTGCCGAGATATGGGGTTGTTAAATTTGTATGGGGTCGCGAGTTCATAGTTCGGGGCGAACCACTAGTTTAGTAGTTATTGTAGGTAAATTAAAGCGATTGATTCACCATCAACGGTTTGTCTTTAGAACCACATAATGAACCAGATCCGTCCATCTGTGGTGTCGGTGGTCTTACGGCGGTGTGTTCGTTGTTTATGGTGATGCGGCCGGCGCCAGTAACCAGGCAGCCAGTAATTAATATACCGATCGGTTATCGAACCCGGACCCTGAGCGGACAGGATTGTTTTCACATAATGAAATAAATAAAGCTGCTAAACGTTGGTTATTCGTAACTATATAGAAAGCTTTTATTCTGATTTAATTTTACATGCAATATTAAAATACAAAAAATTCACAAAGCTTCGTCAAATTTGGGCAAGACAATAATTACATAAAAAATAAAAGAAAGGGGCATCGTAACTGATCTTTTAGAAGAAACTTATTTTCCAACAAAATGTATAGTTAAGGAGCTGTTTTTATGTAAGTTTTGTGAATTTCTCAAATTTTCGTTACCAGATCGACCATGGTGTAATAGGTTGAGAGCTGGTGACCAATCGAGATGTTTTTTCGTACAAGGCTGGGAGTTGGTAGGCTGATAGATGGGTACTTCTCCAGAGACAAAAAATTCTATGTCTGTGGGTATATCTCTGTAACCAACTAACAAAACGGCATGTAATATTTTTTTTTGTACTGTTTAGCTTTAACCCTAACAGGGTACAATGATATTTTTGAAATAATTGCAGTCTAGTTACGAAATAAAAATATTTGAAGTTCGTTCTCCTGATTCATATGACGCGTCCGTTTGCCATTTTCCGGAACAAAATTGTCGATGTCGCATTTTCCCTTTGATAAATCAATATAAATTTCAATTATAACGCTGGAAAATTAAATGCCCTCTTACAAAAAAAATATGTGTATGTTATAACTACCTTTGTGTGTTTGTAAATAAGTAGATAAGAAGTGTCCGGCGTATAATACTGATTAATGTGGCTTAAGCTTCACTTGACCGTACTTGGTTGGGTAACAATAAATGAGAGACTAGTTCCTGAGTGGGGGGGAGCCAGTCGTGCAACGGACGTGCTAGAAGGTGGACGTGCGGCTGGTGTGCTTAGAACCCGGTGTAACGAAGGTAAACATCTGATTCATCTGGGCTTGGTTCAGGTGGCATACTGATTACAATGCCTAATTTATAAAATTTATTTGATTGTTTTACAACTTCAATCCATATTTCGTGTGATGCTTTTGGGTTATAGATTCGTGTAGAGAAATGCCAATACTGAAGTCTCCATATATGATGAGTTATGCATGATTGTAGGCAAAATTCTGATTCATCTGTGCCTGATTTATATGGTCAAAACACCATATTAATTATGAAATATATTAGTTTTTCCCGCTCCAGCACGAAAGGAGCGCTTAATTTTGTTGTGTAATTCTCCTTGTCCAATTTTCGACCGGGTACAAGTTCTTGTCATATTTATTATACCTACTTAGGTATAAACTTATTCTACATATTATTTTGACACTTTTGATGTCTTAGTCTTAGTTAACAATTAATTAATTTTTATTTAGAATTGTATTAATAATCATATCACATTAATAATTGACATTATAGTGTATTGTAGCAATTATAATAACTTTATAGTATTGAATAGAATATATTGTATTACAAATATTAGCAATAGACACAATTTTTTTTTATGGCAATATTCTCTCAATACAAGAATTATTATAATACACTTTAGAGTTTCAAAAATGTTTTACAAGAATTATGGTTGAATTCACCAGTTTTTTTTTCCGTGATATGATTACTGATCATTGTTTTCATTAAAACAGATTATTGTAGTTATTAAAATATTAAAATTTTCTTAATACAGAGCTCATATCTACATAAATTTGTTCATTTTTCTTTCTTTTTCTGATTCATCTGTAACAAATTCTGATTCATCTGGGCACAAAATATTTGAACGTCGATATCTCAAAAACTATTTTATAAAAATCAGTCCCTCACTCAAATATATGTTCTTTGGTATACATATTTTCATATAAACATGTGTTACAGTGCTGAAAGTGAAATTAAATTTGTGCCATATGAATCAGTCGAAGAATGAAACAGAGAAACACCCAGATAGCTGAGTCGCGGTTGAACAGAAATCCAATATCAATAACGTGTAAAATTGCTACTCACCGCGCTTCAATACTCCGTTTCGAAACCATTCGAGAAACCATTTTAAGGGTAGACGATAGCAACGTGGCGGGAAATTCAAAATTTTCACAGTTTTTTTAACTGTCCTATTGCCGCGAACGAAAAATCGCTGAACAAAAATAGCTCAGTTTAGCTACAAAATTAAAAAAACTGTGAAAATTTTGAATTTCCCGCCACGTTACTATCGTCCCACTTTAAAGCCATGTTCAGCAAGGAAATGCTGAAAACGGCAACTTTTTCTGTAAATCCAAGTAGCCTCTGCGCTTGCATTCAATAAGCGCGTGATCGCTCCGCCGGGAGCACTAATAACGAGGAGCCAAACCAACCAGAGCACTTCACTTCACACCTGTGTACTGGCTCGATTCAGGATCACACGACAGACTGATCGCACTTCTGCTATTTGAAATAAACTAAGGCCTTTGCATCTACGAAATGAGATGATTTATACAGCGTCCAGTGGCAACTTCACTCACACTAGATGGGTAAAGAGACAGTGCCTGGGACATTGTTTTAGATGGAGTAGGCTTGCCCAGCACCTATACCAGATCCTGACAGCTAGTCGGCCTAGCCCACAGGAAAGACAAAGTCAATACGTAATACGTACTTGAAATAACGTTAGAGTTAAATGTAGCCTGCACGTCAGAGTGTACACTTTTGTTGTAAAGTCGCCCGTAATGTAACCGAGTAGAGTGCTAGCGTTCGACGTGCTGTCGTGTGTACAAGTCCCACTAGCTGGACAAAGGCTCTCTCAGAAAGAGTCAGGGAGAGCTTAAGAGGCCCCTTCAGGACCATGGGAACTCAATGACGGCCAAGCGCGTGAAACACTGTTTTCTATAGCTGTTTCACCCAGAGCGAGACGGGGCGCGGGAAAAGTGAGAGGCAATGCGGCTGTGTTATTCTACGTGTGTTCGTGTCCTTTCGCGAGTATCTAGTTGTAGTTGTAATGTAATAGATCTATTTTCCCAAAATTTTTTGTAGTTCAGCTGCCATTTCTACATTTTATTAAGTATTTCAAAATTCTTTTTTTTTCTGACAAGTACAACACATTATTGATGTTTCTAAGTTAGTTAGACTCCAATAGACAGTGTAATAATGTAAGTAAATAACAGCTGAAAGTAACCCCTTTTTCGGCGCGAAAAACGGATCGCTCTAATTTCTGTCAGGCAATTTTTTTTATTATAAAAACTATTTGCAAACCTCTGTATTGGTCATCTGCTGATATAAACCTAGTTTCAGCAAAATCCAGCCTGTAGTTTAGACATTAAACCGGAACTACGTTTGTATGGGAAAATGGTGCTCTAACGCCCTCTTAATCACCACGCGTGCTCAATGCGGATTTGCGATTTTCGCGTTTTGAGGGGGGTATAATGCATAATATGCTCAGGTTTCCTCACGATGTTTTCCTTTACGGTTAGCGAGTGGTATTGCTACTATAATGTGCTTTTATTTTAGCGCGATTTTATTTAAATCAACATGATTTCGGTTTTTAAGATTTGTATAAGGTAAAACAATTTAGACTTTTGGACAGGACTTGAACCCGCAACCTCTCGCATACCGTGCAGGCGCTCTACCAATTGAGCTACCGAGCCTAGTAACTCTCGAGGCCATTTTTCCAACCTCATTAATACTCGTCTTAAAGTTCGTCCGAAAAAACTAAAATAAAACTATTGCGAAATCCATACAAACTCTGTGGCTTTCTATGTTTACCGACCGTCTTAAGTTTTACGAGATAAAGGTTATTATAGAACATTTTAATTTAAGCTTAGTGGTCATAGATGTTTTAGTTTAATGTTAGCGGTACATAACATATCGGTACGAACCGTACGAACAAGCTATCGAACGTCTCTGCATACGGTGTGAGCCAACCGCGCTGAATGCAGCAAACTCCGCTGCATGCAGCGAGCCCCGCTGCCGCTAGCTAATGGCAGCGGCGGCGGCTGGACACGTGCCAGACATTACGCATTTTTTGCTGCTAATAGCATATTTCCTGCATTTTAATAGCACTAAGATTTAGCTTTGAGCCCGACGGACGCTTTTTGCTGCTAGTATTTTACATAAGCTTATTTTTCACCGACTGCGATAGAAAAAGGTTACGTTTTCTTGCAAGCATTTTCTTAAATTTTAGCACTTAAAGCTGCCCTTGTTATTAATTTATATGTTTTTCTACCTAATCATGGTCAAACAGATCCTACTATCCTACTTCTATTATAAACGCGAAAGTTTGTAAGTATGGATGGATTATAAACGCGAAAGTTTGTAAGTATGGATGGATGGATGGATGGATGTTTGTTACTCTTTCACGCTGAAACGGCTGAACGGATTTGAATTAAATTTGGAATAGAGCTTAGACATCAGAATAACACATAGGCTACATATTATCACGCTTTTATATGTACTTAGCAGCAAAGTAAAGCACATACCCTTTTACTGTAGTCCACGGGGACGAAGTCGCGGACAAAAGCTAGTACAAAATAAAAATACAAAATACATATTTATTTCAAACTAAATAATTCCAAAGGAACATCATGTTTCGATTAACAAATCTGTGACAGTTTTATTAAGTACTAGTTGTGCCCGCGACTTCGTATGCGTTTTTACGAGTTGTTCCGTATTCATGACACGACTTTTCATGCTATAGGTATATTTTTCCGGATTCATGGTACGAGTTATTATTATTCCTACTTATGATTATTTTCTATTTAAGTTTCCGTTTTCATTTTACATGTGTTCCGTATTCATGCTACCAATAAAATACCATTTAATATTGGCACGTTAGTATGGTCAGTATAACAATTTCAATTCTAAGATTGGTAAGTCGGACTAGGTACCTACCTCAGTCTCTCTACCAAGGAACCAAATTATAAAACTAAGACATAACACGCACGCACCTTTCGATACACCCGCAGGCACTTTTGGTTATTGAAATTAAAAAACCGTGGGACTCACGCACCGAGGATTCCGTTCCACCATTCTATGCATTTAAATGTAAGAAAAATAAAAACTAGGTAGGCTGCATACAGCGCCATCTAAAATTAAGGTTTGAAACTAACATAGAGGGTGATATGCTGCATACAGCGCCATCTAGAGTTAAGGTTTGGGACTAATATAGAGATATAGAGGGCGCTAGTTTCTATGTCGTGTTACAACCCTCACCAGCATCATCAGGTATATATTTTTTTTGTTCTTCTAGCATTACTTCCTCAACTCAGCCAACAGATGGCACTCCACAGTCCTACATCGTGGATCGCGGTATGGCTTATTCTATATTCTATAATCTCAGTGTCAAGTTTTATAAATAATGCAGCCATGATAGCTATAGTTTTGTTTATATTAAAGTAAAAACTTGTTGATTATATTTCTTGATTTTTAAATAAATAAATAAATAAAAATAAAAAGAACTTTATTCAAAGCAACATAATCAAAAAATTTTACATGCTGTTTTCTTAAATAACTAACACTTTTGAAACGAACGAACGTTGGTTATTAACATAATTTTTATACACCGTGGAATTTTAGTGGTTTTAAAGCCGAAGGTTGTACTCGTGATTCTGAGCCAAATTCCAAAATTTTACTTCAAAACGAGCGAAAATAAAAAACACCTCCCAATACAAACGGCTATCGCCAATCGACACCATTTGTATGGAGAAGTGAATTTTTGTTTCGCGCGTTTTGGAATGAAACTTTGTAATTTGGCTCAGATTCACCAGTGCAATAAAATACCTTCGGCTTTAAAACCACTAAAATTGCACGGAGCATAATATACAAGATGATTATTTCTAACTTAATTTGTATGATTTCAATCCTATAATGTCCTATGTCACTTTAACCGATCATCAATTTGCAAGGTACTGTTGACCTACTTAATTGTTTGCAGTGCTGATGTATAACGCATACGTGATTATCCCATTCCTCATGGCGATACAAAGAATAATGAATATACCTCGTGCCAGTGTCCGTGGATGTCTTAACGAAATCCGTACCCAGCTTGTCTGCGTATTATTTATTTCTTCCAATATTTTAGATTTTTTTCTGACCGTACTTCAAAGCAAATTATTTTTATTATAATGTATGGTAGCATGAATCCGGAAAGGCTCGCGAGACGAAATGTAAAAATTAATAAAATAATTTCCATAGCATGAATGCGGAAGTCAAGTAAAATGAATCCGGAAAAAATATTTGTGACATGAAAACTCGTGTCATGAATACGGAACAACCCGTTTTTACACATTTGACATTTAATTTAAATTCGACTGTGGAGGAAAACTCAAAAGGAAGGTTTTTTTTAACCCCCGACCAAAAAAGAGGGGTGTTATAAGTTTGACAGCTTTGTGAGTGTGTCTGTATAAGTGTTTATGAGGGTGTGTCTGTCTGTGGCACCGTAGCTCTTAAATGGGTGAACGATTTGGAAGTTTTAGGTTTTTTTTATTTATTTGAAAGCAGGTTTTCTAGCGAATGTTCTTAGTTATGTTTTGTCAAAATTGGTTCAGCAATTTATTAAATATGCTTATTCGAAGCTAAAATGTCGGGGGTATTTTAATAGTTATTATTTCTTAACTTGCGGTAGCAGGGCTCAAAAGAAAGCAATAGAGTAAAATAGAATAAAAACCCTAATCTATACAATACATTTATAAATTTAATAATAAATACGTATTGTTTACATTAAGGTATCGCCCGTGATAATATACCAGGAAGCTTAGCATAAGAATTGATTAGGAAGTAAAAGGGTTTATAATATGTATCTCCCTCGACGTAGAGTGGGATAGATAAAGTTATAAGCCCATAGATATGGTCTTACTCATTCTCATGCTAAGCCAGCAAGCAAAGCATACGGCTAATAACTCTGTCTATCCAGCTCAACAGTAAACAATAGTTATTTGTTATGCAAGAATGCAAAATTATTGTTTGCGGCGAGTGCTTGTATATACCGAGCGGTGTTAAAAGACCGCCAAAAAAGTGGGAGACCACATACAGGGTGTTAAAAGACCGCCAACAAAGCGGGAAACCACGTATTTTCCTCATCATAAGGAACATTTTTGCCCAAGGAACTATGCCTGGGAAATCAACGGTTTCCGAGATAATGAGGTTCAAAGTCGGATTTTTCGAAACTTTTTTTTTGCAGAAATGTATTCAGTATCTAGTTCTTAAGAATCCCCTGAAGCTCTGCAGCCCTCTCGCTCGCACTTTTCATCATTTTAATTGATTGTAAGAATGATTAAACTTTGGACGATAAAATATAGTTGCAGACATAGATAATAAAGCTATCGACATGTTTGATTGACACACTTTTGATTTCATATTCCTACTAATAAAAAAAAATATCACTGAACTTCGGTTAAAAGTAGTAATTCAGTAATTTATTTTTTAAACTATAAATGTGAAATTTAAAGTATGTCTACATGTCGATAGCTTTATTATCTATGTCTGCGACTATATTTTATCGTCCAAAGTTGAATCATTCTCTTACAAAAAATTAAAATGTTCAAAAGTGCGAGCGAGAGGGCTGCAGAGCTTCAGGGGATTCTTAACATACCTTTTCAAGAAGCCATATCAAAATTATGAATATTTCTTACAAAAAACGACGTTAAAGTTGCAACCCGCAATGTATTCTAAACATCGGCACTTCAAGCTTAAGTAACATAATCTGATACCTACGCTTGCGCAATATGACTTCTGTGCGTTACACGTCCATTGCGTAAAAAAATTTTTTCAAAATTATAAACTAAAAAACCAAAATAATTTCCCAACAATAATTTATCGAAAAAGTACTTTGTTTTGGTGTCTAGTGGCTTTCGGGTCTGTTGGCGGTCTTTTAACACCCTGTATAGTCCTCATCATAACGATCATTTTTGCCCAAGGAACTATGCCTAGGAAACCAACGGTTTCCGAGATAATGAGGTTCCAAGTCGGATTTTTTTTTCCGGAAATGCAATTTTTTTTTCGGAAATGTGTTCAGTATCACGTTATTAACATATCTTCTCAAGAAGCTATATCAAAATTATGAATATTTCTTACAAAAAACGAAGTTAAAATTGCAACCCGCAATGTATTCTGAACATCGGATAGCCTAGATTGTTCCCAGAACCAGGACTTATCACGGTCCTAAATTTGACTGAAAACTATTCAGCGGTATTCGCGTGATGAGGTAACACACAGACAGACAGACAGACAGACAGACATAGACCGATTTTTTTGCATTTTTGTATTCAGAATAGTTTACTTAGTAACCCCTGCGGGGGAAGCATGACTTTTATCGAGGCGGATTTATCCAACAAAATGGCGGTTTATCAGCATTTTTGACGTCTATAGTGGGTTATATATCGTCGAGAGCGATCTATAACCCACTATAGACGTCAAAAATGCTGATAAACCGCCATTTTGTTGGATAAATCCGCCTCGATAAAAGTCATGCTACGGGGACTGATAGTTTTTTTCTAAAAATATTCAATGTACAGAAATGACTTCGCTAGAGTTTTATTATAAGTATAGATATAGATAAAACTGCCAGATGCCTGTTTTCAGCAATATTGTTTTTATACTGATCTTTGATCAACATGATCGATGTTTTTGTTGGTGATTTTCTCATAAGACTTTTTTTTTGTGCAAGCAAATGTATGTGTTATTTTTGCCGTCGGTTTAATTTTTTTTAATTATTTCGTTTATTTTTTACGACTCCGTGTGTTCTCTGGGTGGAATTAGCGCTCTGTTCTCCAGAACGTTATTTAATTTTGTGCTCCATAGATCGTGGCAGACACAGATGCAGTATTTCCTCGAGGCTCACAAACATACCCTCGCTTTCATCTCAGAGGAGTAGGTTAGCATAGACTAAGGCCCGGTTTCTGAATTGAGAATTTTGCTAAGTAAATACTTAACTATCGTTCTGTCACGCTCTTTTGTGAGAAATCTGCAGAGACAGGACGATACTTACCCATTTGCTTAGCGAATTTCTCAATTCAGAAACCGGTAGTAAGGTTTTCCTCCCACGATCTTTAAGTACAGAGCCTGACACATTTAACTTAAATTAAGAGGAGGACCTTTGCCCAGCTAGTGGGACATGTACAATTGTACATGCTACATCTTACTTCTTACTTTTTAAGAGAAGGAACGAAATTTTTCGACGGTTTCTTACTGAACTTCTTAGCTCTTAAAAAGTAACTACAAATATAAAATGTTGGCAATGTTAACTAGGTCTCATCAAGTTGTGAAGGAAACGTGATTGGTGAAAGTTTTCTCGATGATTAAAATGTTTGAAGTCACCTTTCGAAATCCCCTTTTTTGGCCATATCATCGAATTGAAAACGCTTTTTCGTTTTAATTTTATACGAATCCCTAGTTTTACTCTGTATATTGTTTAAATGAAGGTTTATTTCTCTAAATGTGTTCATCTTTATGTAAAGTGACAAAAATTCCAACAAGAGCGTCGTAACCGCCACGCTGCAGCGCAACACATTATTTAAAAAAAAACTAAGGCCTTTGCATCTACGTAATAAAATGATTTATACAGCAGCGTCCCGTGGCGCCTTCACTCACATTAGCTGGGTGAAGAGACCACTCGGCGCTGCAGTGCCCGGGACATTGTTGTTGCAACTCTTGACGAGTATTATACAAGGTGTTACAAAAGTACCTAACTCTTTTTACAGGGTAATAGCACCCGGTGATACGGCTCACAACCTAAATATTTCTTTGCTCTATCTATGACGTTCCGTTATTTTTTTGTTTAATAAAATGTGAACGATGTGGCGGGAGAAAAGTATATTTTAAATATGGTTTTCATACACTTTCACAATGTTTTAAAAACTCAAAGCTATGTAAATGCACCTACACGTACTAACATATTTTTAAATTTGAGCTAATAACAAAAACAAAAAAAATAGGTTTTTTTTTTTCAATTTTGAGGTTATAAAATAAAAATAGTTTTTTTTCAACTTTTTTTTACAGATTTGACATCTTGTTGACCAGTAGGTTACACCCTGTAAAAAGAGTTAGGTACTTTTGTAACACCTTGTATTGATGATCCTTCGTGCAAAATTTCCTCTTACGTGCTAATCTTGATTTGTACCTTGCCTGGCCTTGCCTGGCTTTACGTGGCCTAAGTTTTTAGGGTTCCGTACCCGAAGGGTGCCAAACGGGACCCTATTACTAAGACTCCGCTGTCCGTTTGTCACCAGGCTGTATCTCATGAACCGCGATAGTTAGACAGTTGAAATTTTCACAGATGACGTATTTCTGTTGCCGCTGTAACAACAGAAAACAGAATAAAAAAATATTTAAAGGGCCTCCCGTACAACAAACATAATTTTTTGCTCGTTTTTGCTCGATATAAATAACGGCAACAGGTAGACGTTTGAAATATTTAGCTATAGATACCCTTAAATTAAAAAAAAATATTTAACGGGGCGTACCATACAACAAACATGATTTTTTTTGCCGTTGTTATAAACAATGGTACGAAACCCTTAGTGCGTGAGTCCGACTCACACTTGGCCGGTTTTTTACTGACGTTGCGGAGACGACTGCAGTGTTTGCAGACGAGGGGAGGAGGCACCGGCGCTGCCACAGCTCCTCGCAGCGTCGAACTGGCTCGCTATCGTAACTAATGTGACGTGTGCGCGGGAACTGGGAAAAAACCTGTGATTTATTGTCCGAGAGAACGTTTGCATTTGGAGAACTAGTTACGTAAACCCGTCGGCTTTATCTGTTGACCTCGCTGGGAGTCACTGGAAATAAACGACTGACTTATGAAATGAGCTCTGTTCCAATAATATTGCTAGCGGGAAGGAAATGTTTGCCTCGATACTCTTTGCTACATTTGAATTTAATATTAAGAATGAAAACAATAGTTATTTGTTATGCGAGAATTCAAAAATATTGTTTGCAGCGAGTTCTTGTATTCAGAAGTACGAGACCCAAACAATATTTATTTAGCTTCAGTGCGAAACACATAACTTTTTATCTCACAGCAGAGCGAGGAAATAAATGTTAGATGCTCCAAAAAACAATAGACAACTAGGTGCATAAAGGTTAGTGAAATGAGTTTCCTTCTTTGCAAGTGACAGAAGAGTCAAATAAGTTTCTTTAAGTATTTCTTTTTGTCGCATTCAAATTTCTAAGCGCTCAAAACGGACTTGTTCCTCATCATTTTATGATACTAGTAACAGCATACTTTCCGAGCCTGGAAGGTGAAAATTAATATTTTCTTGGCCTAGAAATAAATAAACAAGCGGCCTATTATTTTGGGACACTCGATGAACACGAAAATAAATTATTTCGGAGACCTTTTTCTACGCCCTTTCCACTGATAACCGCTAGTTTCTTTCAAACTTACTAGAGCATGATTCCGGAACGACCTAAATAAATAATAGGTATGTGCTCAACTATTTACGAACTCCACATAACAAGGTTTCGTGAAAAGCTCCGAGAGGTATTGGATCAGTTAGGTATCAGTGGGCAAAGGGAAACTTTGTGTACGAGCGATGTTCTATTTGTTGCTTCGTGGCCTGGATTGGATCTCTACGAGTATCAACTTATTTCACACAATGCGTGTAGTATATGAAACTTTCTTGTTTGGTTCTATATGGACGTTGTACTTTTCTAACATAGGTTTAAAGCTTGCAGCTTAGTCCTTAGCAACTAAGTTTTGTATGTAAACGGCATGTTACAGAAAAGTCTTTTCATATGAAAGAGCCTCGCTAACCTCGCGCTTAAAACAAGCAACTTTTGCTATTGGGCCAACTGCGAAATCTCGAAAAATATATAAGCTTTCTACCGTACTGCACCAAATGTATGGACCAGCTGATATTTTTTTGGACATTTAGTAGTTGGCCCTATAGTAAAAATTGTTTCTATTGGTGATCCCCTTAGTACTTAGTAAGACAGGTCCTTTCTTTAACACCTTTTATAGGTAGACCCGGGCCACAAGCGTGCACGGGAGACCCTACAGCGACGCCCGAGCATGTCACGGCGACACGGGCGACCTGAAATTAAATAACTTGGCCCATAAATATTTATCAATTTGGAGCAAACTCGGCTTGACCCCGGAGAGCCTTCAAAAATAAACAAAACTTTGCTACAAGGTGGGGCTCCACCGTCAAACAGGGAGGGACAAAGTAAACCGGCTTCCGGCTCCTGTTTTGGTTCTCATTCAAAATGATGTTTTGACGCATACAATAATCAACTTTACTAACCATAATTATTTAAAAAGAAACCATGACTATTGATTTTCCCAATTCTCGTTATTTGTAGTTGAGTGGGTCTATGAAAACACCGATTTGTGCCAAGTGCAACGCTTCGGACCCGTTGTGTGATGTTGCGTTTTGATAGTATGCTTCTTTATAAAAAACTGAAAAATAAAATAAATGTAGTTGGAAACATCATGAACATAAGTTTTAACATTCATCGCACGGTTCGAAGCAGGGAATTCTATGCAATTTCAACTATGTTTAGTCTGATTTCACCAGTATTGTATCTCTTATTCCATTTACGCCACGGAGTTCAGCTGTCTCTGGCAATCCAGGGCTTTGGCAGCTACGGTTTCGGTTCCGTTACTTTTATTTATTTGTTGATACAATTTACTGTGGGTATTCCCCTCTGTATCGGAGTATCAGCGCATTTGCGTGCGGGGCGCGGGGCGTGGGGCGCGGGGCGCGGGGCGTGGGGCGCAGGGCGCGGGGCGCGGGAGGAGGCAAATCTACGTCCAAACAAACACAGAAGCACGATGCAAGCAAAGAGGTTTAATATTTTTCTTTTGCGTGTATTTGTAGTGTACGTTGTTAGTAGGTAAGCATCATTTATTCAAGAGATTTGGCAATGTAAAATAATCAAAAGCAGCGTTATCACTTCAACTACAATATAAAACACGAGCTCTAAGCTACACACGAGTCCATCAAAGTACGATGGCAGTCTAGTAAAATTACAAATCCCGTTACTAGAAACTGTGTGTAAAACATGTACTTGAATAAACTTTACAAACTACGCCAGATCTACGAACTGGTGTAATTTTCCGAGATTTGGATTAATGAATTTGCATCCGCCGTCATCGCTTTAGCAATAGTTGTTTATAAACGGATCCAGAGTAGCTGGTACCAGAGACCGGACCATTGGCATACCAGCTCTGGCACTTTCTACGAGTAGACTTTGTAAAGCAGGGAGACCTCTGTATTTACTACAACTAAGATCTTTGCATCTACGTAATGAGATGATTCATACAGAGTCTAGTAGCACCTTCACTCTCACTAGATACGATAAGAGACCACTCGGTCACTGCAGTCCCTGGGACTAGCCTGAATGACTGTCAGGATGGTTTAGGTTCTGGGCAAGATATGAATAAACAACTTCCCTGTCCCCATACAACTCATTTTGATAATGTCCCACGCCCACTGTTATTTTAAATTGTTAAATTACAAGTGTATAAAAAGATCGCAAAAATTCTTCTATTATCATAAACATCAGTTCTAAAGCACTAATCCGTGCTAGGTAATATTTTAAACATTTATAATAAGTTGAAAAAAATCACTCAGGCAGGATAAACATCAGGTTTTTTGCTATACGCCCAAGTAACATTTCATTTGGGCCTAGGTTGTAAAAATTGCCTCTAGGTTTTAGAAGGGTTGTACAAAGGTTAATGATTTGCTAGTTGGTTGAATTTAGTATTTGAGAATGATTACTAAGTCCTAAAACTAATAGTTTATTGTTAAAACCTTGAAGTTGCTGACAAGAGTTAACGTTAACGTTATTATGACTTGTGTTTCAAGAGCTTACAGCCTCACGATCTTATAGTTGTCGTAAGCTACTGATAAGGTTCTGGAAAGGCTGTCATTTAACTTATGTGTGATCTAAAGGTTAAATTTTTAACCTTGATATTACCATAAGGTTTTGAAAAGTTGAAATTACTTATAAGTAGTTTCTAAAACCTACCTACAACTTTGAGGTTAGATCAGAGTTGCCTAGGCAAACAAATTAGGACTGTGTGGTGAAAAACAAAACCAATAAGCTGTTGTTTTGAGCTGAAGGCATGATTCAATTCCTACAGGAATATTTTAAAGCTTGAGAGGCATCCTCAAAACCCGACAGTTGTCTCCGCGACTTCAAATAATAGGTATACATTGTAAGCATTACGCGTCTTGAAAAATGAACCGACGCAGGGTGATACAAAAAAAGGAGTGGAAATTTTAAGCGTAAAGCGCGTAAAAATGTTATGAATAATACAACGGTAAGTTTTATTATTTTTATTATTTACTAGTTGTAAACTTCTGTTCTCTGTAAACTTCGTATCAGTTCAATTTCGCTATTTATTTTTTTGTAATTTTCAGCTGTTCCTTTAAATCGATGAAGCCATTTTTTTTTCATTTAGTGACACTAATGGAAAGCTGGGTATTCAAGATAATAAGTACACATTAAATTAATATGTTTTTTTTTATGAAATAGATGTTTTGGTGAAGGTTTTTTTGGAAAGTATTAAAACATTTTTCACACTAAAAAAAATACAAATACTAATTCTTACAGAATGTATGTTTAATAATGGAGGATACGACAACAAATAATAATGAAAAATAAGGGAGGACCATATACCACAAACGTGTTTTTATACTTTTAGAATACCAGCCTTAGGCCCGGTTTCTGAATTGAGAATTTCACTAACCAAATGCTTAAGTATCGTTCTGTCACTGCAGATGTCACACAAAAGAATGTGACAGAACGATACTTAAGCATTTGGTTAGTGAAATTCTCAATTCAGAAACCGGGCCTTAGGGTGGTATTCATGAACGATACTTAAACTGAGATCCAAATTGAACTTGAACTTACTTTAAACTGAGTTCAAAATTGATCTATGTTTAAACTTAGTTTAGTGAGATCAATTTTGAACTTACTTTAAACTGAGTTCTAAATTGATATTATTATTATTCGAATCGAATCGAATCCAACGGAATCTAATCGAATCGAATCGAATCGAATGTAATCGAATCGAATCGAATCGAAACGGATAGAATCGAATCGAATCAGCTATTGCTAGATTCATACTGATTCAAGTATCAAAATTTTAACTGCTCATATCTCCGAAACGGCTAATGCTAGACCCATGTTTATGGTACTTTAAAAAAAGGACTTGACGAGCTTTATCTGATAAAAGCAACAAAAATAATAAAAAGTTAATAAAAATTTATAAAAAATAAGTATCAAAACTTTAACTGCCCATAACTCCTAAACGGCTAATGCTAGACCCATGTTTATGGTACTCTGAAAAAAGGGCTTGACGAGCTCTACCTGACATAAGAAAAAAATAAAAATAAAAAAGAAGCATCAAAACTTTAACTACCCATATCTCTTAAACGGCTAATGCTAGACCCATTTTATGGTACTCAAAAAAAGGGTTCGACGTGCTCTACCTGATGAAAGCAACAAAAATAATAAAATGTTATTAACTAGTGGTTCGCCCCGAACTTTGAACTCGCGACCCCATATCTCAGCAACCCCTCGACCGATTTGGCTCATGTTTGAACTTAAAAATTCTCTTTACCTTATTTACCTGCCCACCTGACGATCCGACTAAATTTACTCAAGTTATCGTCGAACGAACATTCATACATACATACATACATCGATTGAATTGGATTTGATTTGATTTGATATTTATTTGATTCGATTCTATGCGATTCGAATCGAATCGAATCAATTTAAATTAAATTACTAATTTGGGTCTAGCATTGGCCGTTTAGGAGATACTAGTGGTTCGCCCCGAACTTTGAACTCGCGACCCTCTATCTCAGTAACCCCTCGACCGATTTGCCTCATTTACCCGCCTACCAAATTTCATGACGATCCGACTACATTTACTCAAGTTATCGTCGAACGAACATTCATACATACATACATACAAACGCCGGATTGTTCCAGTAGACTCGTAGAACTTCGCTCGCTCGTTCAAATATGGGCAGTTAAAGTTTTGATACTTCTTTTTTATTGAACGAGCGAGCGAAGCGACCGAAGTTCTCCGAGTCTACTGGAACAATCCGGCGTTTGCATGTTTGTATGTATGTATGTATGTTTGTATGTATGTTCGTTCGACGATTACTTGAGTAAATTCGGTCGGATCATTATGAAATTTGGTAGGCGGGTAAATGAAATTAAAAGAATTTTTAAGTTCGAACATGAGCCAAATCGGTCAAGGGGTTGCCGAGGGTTGTTAAGTTTATATGGGGTCACGAGTTCACAGTTCGGGGCGAACTACTAGTTATTTTTGTTTCTTTCATCAGGTAGAGCTCGTCGAGCCCCTTTTTTAGAGTACCATGAACATGGGTCTAGCGTTAGCCGTTTAGGAGATATGGGCAGTTAAAGTTTTGATACATCTTTTTATTATTTTTGTTGCGTTCATCAGGTAGAGCTCGTTGAACCCTTTTTTTTTTAGTACCATAAACATGGGTCTAGCATTAGCCGTTTAGGAGATATAGGCAGTTAAAGTTTTGATACTTGAATCAGTACACACGACAGCACGTCGAACCTTACACGCTAGCACTTTGCTCGGTTACGTTACGGGCGATTTTACAACAACTGACGTGCTGTCGTGTGTTCCATGAATCTAGCAATAGCCGATTCGATTCGATTCGATTCGATTCGTTTCGTTTCGATTCGATTCGATTCGACTCGTTTTGTTTCGTTTCGTTTCGTTTCGATTCGATTTGATTCGATTCGATTAGATTCGATTCGATTCGATTCGAATAATAATAATATCAATTTTGAACTCAGTAATACCAGTTGGTTAAAGTAACTTCAAAATTTATCTCACTAAACTAAATATAAACAGAGATCAATTTTGAACTCAGTTTAAAGTTAGTTCAAAATTGATCTCACTTTAGACTAAGTTTAAACAGAGTTCAATTTTGATCTCAGTTCGTAACCACCCTTAGAGCAGCCTGTAGCTGTTTGTTGAACGAAGGTCAAACGCATGTCCCCCTACAACCAAAACTTAAAAGCAACAAATTTAGCTCAGTGGTTGTTTTCGCAACTGGTAAGTCTTGGACAACTCCTGGTAATAACCTTGAAGCGTTGAAAACAGCCTTGTCGTTTGAGGTAGCTCCGCGAGATTACCTTCAGCTCTTATTTTGGAAAACCTTAAGAGCTCTTAGCTGTTACAGTTCTGAAAAGGAAAAACATAATACTTTCAAGTAATTTCCTAACGTCAGCCATATTTAATATTAAAAAATGAAAAAAAAAACGAAACAAAACCAATATTTTAATTAAATAAAGCGTAATCAAATACCATGCGCTACACGATTTATAATATATATTTTTCATATGAATAGTAGTTTGATTTCTGATGTGACTTACCACCGATCACCAATTTATTTTATTTTATTTTATTAAAAAATATCCGAAATGTTTAACTTATGAAAGGCCCGTCTTGTATACAGCACTATTATCGTAAAGTTTCACGATGAAGTGCCAATCGCACTATATTTTGATTATTTGCTGACTTTACCAAGCTACTTATTATTTTTATAAACACTTTGCTTATCTAGCCATTTTGAAAGATGGCCGAACGAAAAAGGATTGACGCCATTGTAAATAAGTATTTGAATCTGTGTAAAAAATCTTAAACAGAAGCTATTTAAAACTTGTAAGTCCTGGAAAGGTATTTATTCATATCCATCAAAAAGGTTCTAAGTTGTCATAGAGTTACATCCAAGACTAATTTAGAACTTATAAGTTGTCTTGCAAGGTTATAATAACGTTAAATTAAGGTTGTGAAGGTTATATTTAGGTTCTATGCAAGTAGTTCGAAAGGTTCTGGATTTGAGCTATAGGTTGTGCTGTAGCTCTCAGAAAGGTTCTAAAACCGGGGCCCTTTTGGCACTCAGAAGGTAATTACAAGGTTAATATAACTTTATTGAGAGTTATAAGACTTACGAGCAGATTTCCATACAAAGGTTCTAGAACCTGTTCAAAACCTTTCTACAACCTAAAATGTTACTTGGGCGTCCACGTACGATAATTATATAAAAATATCACGTCACGTCCATAACGAAAACTGAGACTGAAATTGTATAGAGAAATGAGTCACCTGTGACTAATGAACTTATTCCAAAACGTTCCTGTGAGTCTTAATATTATATGACTCATCGGACAGGGAAGTTGTTAACTAAAATTCTGAAAAATACCTGATGTCGTCTCGTGAGATAAGTTAGAATCTTAAAAAGTATATGCAGCATAAACTGTCCTTTTGTTGTATGAATATAGTCCCGCGGAGCCACAACATGGCGTCCCTGTGACAGTTATATTGGACTCCACATTGAGCCCGGTGTTAGTCGCCGCTATAAATTACACGAAGCTTTCATACAAATAGCCCTTATTATGGGCCGTTTATAAATAAACGACAGGCTGTATGTGATTTTATTTTTTTAGAGTAGGTCACAATGTTGCAAAGCTGCAATGGATGCTGCGAACAGGCACCAATCAATGCCAAAGTTTTGGTAGAATACAATTTTGACTTTCATGACTGTTGAGTTTAAAGCAATTTAATCGAGGCCTTTGCATCTACGTAATGAGATAATTTAAACATCATCCAGTAGCACCTTCACTCACACTAGATGAGCATATTAACCATATTTCATAGGTATTTCAACAAATCAACAAACCGCCGAAACATGAACCAACCAAATAAAATTAACAAAATATTTTTTACAATATCGCGGGAAAAAGTTCCAATCCAATTAAATAACCAACTATGTACAGTTCTGTTAATCATTATTCTCAACGTCTTCTCTGACAATGTTTTTGTGAAGATTCTTTGTCTTAATTTGATTGTTCAAGTCATCAAAGTGTGGGTCTTGAAAGTCGCGGCTACCCGAGACGGAGGATCAATTAGCGGCCGGATCGACTCACGACCTTTTACTTCACTCTCGGCGATAGTACAGCAGAACGACAGCTTGAGGTCGACGTCAAAAGAAAAAAATTAAATACTGCGTCATGAGCTGGCCCGCGTTTCATATAACTGACATAAATATTTTATTATGACAATTCGATGTTCATTGATAGGTCGGTTTGTAAACAAACCTTTTTTGTAACCTCATGTCAAATCGACTACGCAATCTATATCGAATTGTCATAATAAACTATGAATTGTATTTATATGAAACAGGCACCTGAGCGTAAGAGGCTTACTGCCGCTTTCTAAATTGAGAAATTCGCTAAGCAAATGGGTAAGTATCGTCCTGTCTCTGCAGATTTCTCACAAAAGAGCGTGACGGAACGATAGTTTAGTATTTGCTTACCAAAGTTCTCAATTCAGAAACCGGGCCTTATACCCACAAAACGCGAAAATCGCCAATCCGCATTGAGCACGCGTAGTGATCTCTCTAAGAGAAGGTCTTTGCCCAGCTAGTGGGACATGTACACAATTGTACAGGCTATATACATCTTACTTTTACTCTTACTGCTCACAAAAGTCATAAACCTTTGGTCCTAAAAATAGTTAAGCCTAGGGATTATCTTTTGACGTTTCGTTTTTAGCAAATAACGCATCCAAAAAGAAGATGTGATTTTTTTTTCCATTGGTGGCGCTAGTTGTGCCTAGGTTTGGGCCTTAATCAACAACAACCGGGACCAACCGTTCTCAATATTCTATCCAACGGAAAACATCGTTTAGGGATCGCTCAGCTCAGTTGGCTCCGCACGTATTGAAAGAAAAGCACTGTTAATAAATTGACAAAACTATTATCGTATTCTGTCCAGAAAGACTAAGGGTGGCATTAATAGTCGTCAGCTCAAACTCGAGCTCAAGTTGGTGATCTCAGAAAAAAGAATCACCGTCTTGAGACCTTGGCTAATGTCAATGTCAAGCTCAAGCTAGTGTCTAAATCGGCCAGAGAACATATAGATCCCACTTTTAATTGAACTCTATTGCTTCGGAATAGAGTCCAAAACCAATGAAAATTTTATACTACCTCTGGCCATTTAAGGGTTAAGACTGGAAGATAGCAGCATGGCGGGAAATTCAACATTTTCACAGTTTTTTACATTTTGTAGCTAAACTGAGCTATTTTTGTTCAGTGATTTTTCTTTCGCGGCAATAACATAGTATTCTGTTCATTATTGTAAACAACAGAACAACAATTTATAATTCAGCCGATGATGTGTTCTGGTCCACGACAAGTTTTTGGGCAGTGCCACTGCTTCGTAGACCAGAACACATAATCGGCTGAATTATTGTTGTTCTGTTGTTTACAATAATGTAAAGAATACTATGTTATTGCCGAGAACGAAAAATCGCCGAACAAAAAAAAGCTCAGTTTAGCTACAAAATTTCAATAACTGAAAATTTTGAATTTCTCGCCACGCTGCTATCTCCCAGCCTTAATAAGCTGACATCTACTCAAGCCCGAGCTTTTGTTCGGTGATTTTGTTTTCTGAGATCACCTACTTGAGCTCGAGCTTGAGCTAACGACTGTTAAAAGGCGTTGAAAGACTTGTTCTTCGGGTTTAATTTGAGCCCAGCGCGCGACACTCGATCTCTCCAATCACTGAACTAATCAAAGCATCTAGGGCGCGTCTCGATGTCTGCGCAAAAGCCGCAAGAGTTCGCAGCCTCTTTGAACCTTCCCGCACTTTTAATTTCTCTCAAACGAGGGCAAATATTAATACTTAATATTCCCTCTGTGAATGGGTAATTTCCTCCTCTGTAAGTCAAATGAGTGGCAAAATAGGAAAGCGTAAAATAACTTTAGATGAAATAATGTTTTAAGTTTCTGCCTTACGGGATAATGGAGCATTGCGGAGTTTCATTTATTGTATGTTAAGAAATAAAAGTGATAAGGGATAATACAATATCATCATCATCAAGACCACATGGTTTAGTTGAATACGTGCTTTGATACCGTTCTTTTAAATTGAAAACGAGTTTTACGAACGTCAATTTTGTCCAATCGAATTTTAAACTTCTTTCACTAGAGCAATAATTGGAGAGCTGGTGACCAATCGAGATATTTTTTCGTACAAGGCTGAGAGTTGGTAGGCTGATAGAGTAGACTTCGCTGAGTGTGGGAAAAATATTTTTTTGGCCCGGTCGCGGTTGAAAGTTAGAGATTTTCGACTTTGAAAGTTTAAATGTATGGGGTTGAGTCATTTCTTTTTTGTCTACAAGACTGGGAACTTCTAGGTTATACTGAAACCATACATTTAAACTTTCAAAGTCGAAAAAATCTAACTTTCAACCGCGAATGGGCCAAAAAAAAATTTTTCCCAGACTCAGCGAAGTCTACTCTATCAGCCTACTAACTCCCAGCCTTGTACGAAAAAATATCTCGTTTGGTCACCAGCTCTCCAACTACAACTCCATTTTCACACGTTCTGCCTTGCCCCAATAGTATCCGTGACCGTAACGGGTCGGATAGCATAATCATAATCGTTTAATATTACGTATTCAAAGATGGGATCATGCTAAAGCGAAGCACAAGCCCGGGCAGGGTGCTTGCACACTGAGCGAGCGGGGCGTGTGCGCCGCCGCCGCCGACGGCTTATTAGACACTAGATCATAGGTTCCCAACCTTTTACCATAAACAATTTTTTTCTTGTCTTTCCTGTTGGCTAGGCTGACTAAGCTGGCAGTATGGTATAGGTGCTGGGCAAGCCTACTCTAAATCAAATCAATAAAACTATAAAACAATATCCCAGGCCCTGCAGCGCCGAGTGGTCTCTTCACCCTTCTAGTATGAGTGAAGGTGCCACTGATATCTTCAAATCCTTTATGAATGTCAACACGAAACTGGCTGTATTAGATAACTCTCGCCTAATTCTAGTATTCTATATTTGTGTACTTTTTCGATTCGTTTAGTGTACCTGATACAGGAATCGATTTTGTACAATTTACTTTGCGCTCGGGCTCATTCACTATGCAAGGTGCCTTAACTGTTCTGTTACAGATAATTTTTTGGAGCTGCACGCCTTGTACGCTCACTGTTTGCCCCGAAGAAGGAAGCGTCCGCAGGTTGAGAACCCATGCTGTGGATAATCGTTACATCGACCAACACTTTAGGGCCCCGCCGTGCGCTGGCTAGCTAAGCGCAAGCTTGCGGACCTCGTTGGTTTGGAAAATATTCACGCAAAATCGTGGCCAATGAATATGAAATTTTTGCTTGGCGATTATAGGTCCAAGAGGGCGACCGCCTGAAGTTAAGTTAAATATTTTTTTGTTAGTTAGTGGTATTAAATCCAGCCATCCTTCCGGAGAGTGTTAAAAAATCATCAATTCCAGCCACTTTTATTGAGGTACCCAGTTCCTCTCCCAAGATTATTTTGGAATTTGGTGTGGTTTTGTCAAGAACAAAAGAGATTAAATTTCAAAAATTTCAATTTCCACTGGCTTTCCACGGCTCCGCAGCGTTCTACGGCATGAGGAAAAGTAATTAAAGAGCTGAAGGTACGCCGCCGCAGTGCAACTGTTCGCGGCTGAAATTCTGCAATAAATTGACAAATTCCGTGTGTTATAACTTGTTCTAGACCTCGATTTAGAACGTTTAACGAGGGAAATAAAGTAAAGTTGTTCAGTGTATTTCTGAGCGCTATACGTCTGCTACGCTACACTGGTTTTGTTT
>OX439396.1:131324-178402 GCA_949319315.1 Zelleria hepariella
AAACACCGAACTAAATCCCATAGAATCCGCATTATGTATAAAATCACAATAAAAACTTGTCCCCACAGAAACAAAAGATATCAGCAATAGAACAATACGAAACATCATTTCGACTAAATATTCGAATGTCAACCTTGTTGCATTAGTGTACAGTTTTACTTTAATTGCATGGACTACGAGCAAATAAGCTCCCAAAGGCAATTTGGGCATCTATTTTTCCAAACACATTTCAGAGTTCTATGTTGTATCTAGTTTTATCCTTGATCGAAGCTCAGAAACATCAGGGAATGGACGGAGACAGCCAGCGTTGAACAACTGTCAACTGCTTGGCGAGGAATAGAAAAGAATATGAGGAGCTGGCGGCCAACCTCCATTAGCGGAGAGGCATTACAAGAAGAAGAAGCTGAGGGTGGTGGTGCTTCAGGAGTGTACGGCAGCGCACACAATATGACGTTTTTTTTTTTCGCTATTCTCCAATATAATAATTTTTAACCCTCGATGCAAAAAAGGGGTGTTATAAGTTTGACCGCTATAATATGTTTGTATTTGTGTGTGTACCTTTCAGTCTAATTTAAACTCATTTTTTCACGGATTTAACACTCAGGCCGTCTTGCACCACTTTCTTAAATTTGGTTTAAACAGCATTTAACTAAAATCTTCATACAAAAGTCGATTTAAATGGAGACTTAAGTGGCATTTAAGAAGTGGTGCAAGACGACCTCATTTTATTAACTTTTTACATTTTCCAACGTTTCGGGACCTTTGCAGGGCTCGTGGTCGCGGTTGACTGAGGTGACAGCTGTCATGTATGTCATTTGTAAAACCGTTGCTCTAAAACGGGTGAACCGATTTGGGTGCGATTTTTTGTTTGAAAGCATGTTAGAGGCATGAAACAGGAATTTCATCAAAATCAGTTCAGTTGTTTATGAGATATTCTAATATGAAATAAAAAGTAAGCATTAGGTAGCTACTTTGATGATCCACATTGCTAGATATCTAAGATGGACGTAAGATACATTTTTGACGAGAATTTCTGCAATAAGCAAACTTGGCGTCGATCTATACATTACTTAACTGTATAAGTATTCACAGCTTCTATGGGCAATTTCATAAAACCACAATAAGTAGTCGGTTAGTAACCTAACCTTTTTTGTAATCTTTCTAATGCATAATCGGCTACGCAATGTAAATCGATCCGTCATAGTTAATTGTCATCGTCAGTTTTATGAAATGGTCCACTGTTGTATTGTAGTTTGTGGTTGTTTGTCGTGAGAGGACAAAAGGCAGGGTTTTATTACTTAATGAACGAAACATCATAATATTTACTGCGAAAATGTTATTGACCTTATTCAACAATACCCACGCAATATCTTAAAAAATCTCAGCCATTTCTTCTTTTATTTAAATTCTTATACTTTACTGAGGCTATTATTATGAAAAAATGTTATAATGTTAACACAATTTTAACTTACATTTTATAACAACTTAATTTATAAAAGGTCGTTGCAAAAAACCCTTTCATTAATCACCGCAGCAAGTCAACAGCAATAAACGTATTTCACTCGAAGCCCGTATATTTCAAAGTAAAACCTGCAAATTTAAGTGAATGCACGTTTTCTTCACAATTCAGTCCAAAGAAACCATCCGCCACTGCGCCATTATGATAAATCAACTGCAATGGAAGCCAGCCATTACTGAGCTCCGTCTCCGTACAATTAGTAAAGAAAGGTAAGCGACCACTGTGTGGCGCGCCTACGTGCCATCGGCTACGCCGTAGCCGCGCTACGAGGTGGCACGTGCTACGTCGTAGCGCGTGCTACGCCGGCCCGGGTAGGATTTGTCGCGTCTTTGAGACCTGACGGGTCATGCGGCGCGCGCGGATCAAAGAGAAACCTCAGAAGCCAACATATTTTATTGTGCTTGGACAATACCGTGAAATATGACGTTATACACAATTTAAAGAACGGATACGTAGGAAGAAAATACATTAGTCTCAACTCAACGCACTATAATAACACAGTGGTAACTGTTGGCATGGAAATTGATAAAAAAAGGAAATTTATATTAGTTACGCTATTTACAATAAAAAAAAGTAAGTAAGTAAACCTATGCAAAGCGGAACCACTTTGGGTCACTGAGCCACGACGAATTAATGAATTAGTAGCTCGAGTTGATACCTTGACATCATTCTCTATCTCTCTTTTTTTATCTCATACTTCCCCCTCTCCCTCTCTTTTCCTTTTTTTTCTTCATCTTTTTACCTTTCTCTCAGCCAGAGCCGTTTTCAGCACGAATTCACAAAGCATTTCATAGATGGCGCCTACAGGCGTGGCCATAGAAGAACTGGAATACGGGAATACAATATGTCTGAAATTTGCTTATCACACATTAATTTTGACAGTCGTATTCCGGTTATTCTTTGGCCACGTCTGTAGGCACCATCTATGAAATGCTTTGTGAATTTGAATAATATCAGCCGCAGTCTGAAGCTAAAAGTAGCAGAGCCGAGCGGACCTTCCGATCCTTTTAGTGAGTGACACAGCAACACCGGGCGAACCATCGGTGGGGCACGTGCGTTCTTTGAGCCGCAAGCAACCCGCGGCGACGCGCCGGCTTTGGCTTCGAATCAGCGCGTTTTCTCAAATACCTTTCGTCTTATACACGATGAATTGCCGGTGATTTTCACGGCTGACGGTTACGTGTACACTAAAGGTGGTATAACCCAGTCGGAGTTTAACATCGTTTAGTAGTGTCGATAATAAAACAATGCGTTTTGATTTGAATGTCCGTACCCTGTCGCTGTACTACCCGACCAAGCCAACTAGACATCTGGCACCTAGGCAGCCGCATACAAACCAGGGCCCTTAGCCTGTAACACGATGGTGGCAAAATGGGCTTCCGGTTGACGATTTTAATTACGATTTATTGATGATGTCAGTCCAGTGTCGGTCCTTTTAGTGTTATTGTAGTACAGCAAAGAATATTAACCTAGAGGATTAATTCGCTGGTTGTAGGAGAACAACGAAAAAATCCCGGTTTTGTCCTTCTACTTAGGACGCCATTGATACGCCATTGTGTTACAGGCTAAGGGCCCAGGTGCCTAGTCGACTTGGTCGGTTAGTATGGACATTCAAATCAAAACATGCACTGTTTTTGTGCATTCGTGGTAGACACATCTTTAAATCGGATTTATAATAGTTTGACTAGCCGAATATCCAATCAAATCTACAGGGTGCACTCTAAGTCGATAGCGGAACTTTATGTAGGTCTATTGATCAATACAAACAAGTTGCACTAGGTGGCTAAAAATATGGAGCAAAAAAAATATCAGCCGTTCCATACAAAAGGTCGACGACTGCGCCAAATGTATGAAACAGCTGATATTTTTTTCGCTCCGTTGTTTTCGCCACCTAAAACCAGTTGTTTCTATTGATCAATAGACAGCCTACTTAAAGTTCCGCTATTGTCTTAGAGTACACCCTGTAGAATAGATCTCGTAACGACCACAAGTAATGTGAAGGTCATAAAAGAATAAGCTGAAACCTAAAAGAAGTAACTAGTACTTGCATATTTATCTAACTGTGACAAGCAAAGCTGCGCGTGAAAACTCGTCTCTCAATCAAATAGCAAAGTATTTGTTTATTAAATGTTTGAGTTTTCTGTTTGTGTTTGAAGAGCAAAGTATTTGTAGGTGCTCGCGCTGTTTGCGCGCGTATCAACAAACTCTCGAGCACAAGCGAACTGGCGGTCACTGACCCCACTGCCTGACCTTCAACCAAGGAAAAAATAGCTTACACACAATCCTACAGGGTGTTAAAAGACCGCCAACAAAGCGGGAAACCACGTATTGTCCTCATCATAACAAACATTTTTGCCCAAGGAGCTATGCCTGGTGGGGCAAAATGGAATGGTCCAAATCAACGGTTTCCGAGAGATAATAAGGTTCAAAGTTGGACTTTTCAAATTTTTTTTTTTTGCTGAAATGTGTTCAGTGTCAAATTCTTAACATTTCCTTCCAGGAAGCCATATCAAAAATTTGAATATTTCTTTCAAAAAACGACAGTATAATTGCAATCCGCAATGTATTCTAAACATCGGCACATCGAGCGTAAGTAGCATAAGTTTATGTCAACGTCTGCGCCATATGACTTTTCTGCGTTACACTTCCATTGCATAATAAAATCTTTTCCAAAATTATAACCTAAAAAACCGAAATCATTTCCCAGCAGTAATTTATGGAAAAAGAACTTTGTCTTGGTGTCTAGTATGCGTACCTTTCGGGTCTGTTGGCGGTCTTTTAACACCCTGTATATCTATGTGGTCCTTAAATACAACAAACACTTCATGCGTGCCATCGGTGAGAATGTTCGGTGACGTGGTGAATTCAATAAAAGTGAAAAGTGTGTAAATAAAAGTGAATCATCCTGTGTTGCCTCCTGCGAAAAATCACATGATAAAGAAGCACGATGTAGTAATACCTACATACTATCTTCGATCACTTAACAGGATCTTTAGTAAAGATTTTTACAAGGTTAAAAATTTCGCTTGGGACACTAACTTCTTAAACCAGCAACCTCTTGCCAAATCTTTGTAATTTTCCCCAGCGAAGTGCTTTAGAAAAAAACAAAAAGAATCTGTAGTGCCAAGTTCTTATAATATTGAAAAATAAACAGTATAACGTATAACTTACAAACGTTATTGAATGTAAAACTCGTTTCCCGCAATCTGCATACTAATGAAGCACTGTTTGGGAAAAATAATTATTGAACGTTAATTACCTTTACACACAAAGGCTGTACGCTAAATGTACATTGGTATGTAAAGGAGCGGATTCAATTAATGATTTACTGCAGTCCGTGTTGGTTTATTTTGAAAAGAGATGATTTAAGCAAACCTGTCGACTTTTCGTATAGGTAATTAAAACTTTGAGGTGACTACAGGGTTATTGGAAATTCGTCCTATTCCCGAGCGGATGTTAAAGAGGAGACTATTCCCAACCAATTTCACTCCATGTATTTTTTTTTTATTATGTAAAAATATAATATTTAGTTGCCATTCCTAATTTTAAACGTGTTAATGTTTTTGTTATTTTGGTAAGAGTATCTAGATACTAAATCCAGCCAAAAAGTGTTAAAAATTAGCAGTTTATTAGTTAATTAGCAGCAAATTAGCTTTATGGGGTGAAATGGGTTGGAAATAGTCCCTTTTATAACCTGACGGGAATACCGCAAATTCTCAATACCTTAACCTTATATAAAAATAAAATTACACAATGGGATTCTCGTGATTTGAAGATATGCTCAGCGATTGCTGGAATCTAAATAATATAAATTCTAAATATCTAAATTCTACGGAATCTTTTGTATGACGTTGCGCCATAAATGCGTCATCGATCAAAAGTGGGTATCCTAGCATGTCGCTGACCGTCCAAACCGAGTGTGCGAATGTTAATTCAACCTCATTTTAGGGATGAGAAAAAAGTTCAGTAGAGAACTCTCACACGCGCCCTTCACTCGTAAACACAATGATAAAAACCTGCCTTGTCAGTGCTTGGTCGGGTGGTTTCACTATGGACTCAGGAAGTGTTCGCTAATTGTGTCCACCCTCGAACACAAGAGGGTGATCGAGCGACCGCCATTGAAGGCGGGCGAAATATGGTTTGCTCCTTTTGTACGGGCCAACTTTCAATGTTATCTAACATGTACCTTGTACAGTTGTACATGTCCAACTAGCTGGGAAAAGGCCTTCTCCCAGAGAGAGTGCTCGATGCGGATTGTCGATTTTCGCGTTGAACGTATAATGCCTCATACGCTCAGGTTTCCTTACAATGTTTTCCTTCACCGTTAGCGAGTGGTATTGCTACTTGGCATTCGCGCAGGTTTTGTAGCTGGACTATGTTGGGTCTTTAGGGTTCCCCAGGTATTATGTGCCCCTATGTAGGTCAATTTTATTATTACAAGTTCCATAATAGCCCCACTTGGCTGCCGAGAGAGACCTCATTTGGACCTGCGCAATTAAGCGCGGCTCTTTGTCTTTTTACAGCGTGTGATCATTTCACGAGATAGCACCTGATTTATGTTTAATTGACTCCGCACAGACTGCTTTATTTGGGGTTCAAATCTGCAAGCTAACTGTTAATTGCTTGCCGAGGGCAAAGTACATAAAAAATATGTAAAGTGGTTATCCCTTTCCATCTATTTATATGATCAACTTTTGTTTTTTTCTAAAGCACTTACTGCACAGTGCTAGCTCAAATTTTAAGAGCGCTGGTATGGTGAGGTCCTATTGTTTTTTGATGATTTTCTTATGATAATGATAGGGAAGGTTTAGAGGAGAAAAAAATGCATACTTCCGTATTTGTAAATCATGTGAACATCCTGTTTATTGCATATTTAAAATTCGGCGTGGGTCAAAGGCTCATGTAGAAAAGTGGAAAAATCCCTTTGATCACAGAAATGCAATGCTTTATTGAAAACCAAATAGTAGGTAATTGAGTAGCAGCAAATTTTAGTTCATATGTATTTCGTCCAAACATAGTTACTGTTAATAAATTCTATGCCATTTAGCTAATCCCCTGTGGGTTATGAATATTACAGCGCGGCCGGTGCATGTGTTTGTGTTTTATATTTGTATGAAATCGATGGGATCTGTCGTTATTAATGGGCATTAGGGAGCAGCTCCGGAACAACGAGCGAGTGTGTAAACCGCACGCTTCACTGTGTTGTTGATTTTGCACTGTTATGCGATGATGTTGACACCCACACCACACAATATAGGTATAACATAGGCCTTTGCATTTCGTTTGCGTTGCGTTATGTTTTTATTTAAGAAGCCCCTGGAATCTCGCAGCCCTCTCGCTCACACTTTTTAACATTTTAATAAAATTTATTGTAAGAGAATTATTTAAGTTTCGAAATATAGTCGCAGACATAGATAATAAAAGCTATCAACATGTGGACATATATTTGATTAAATATTTCTAGATCAAAAAAATATAAGTATTACTTGCTTCGTGCGCGATTCCGACACGCACTTGGCCGGTTTTTGTTTTTTTTTGTATTATTTCTCATCCATAGTATGTGCAGTGGGTTTTAGGAATCTGGTAATATATTTAGTGAATTCCGCAACTGCCGCGGTTGCCGGTCGCGCTGCATTTGAGTAATCACATTTAATATTCGCACTCAAAGGGGCGCTTTGAGCGCGCTCTCATACGAACGTGTTTCATTACAAGTGCTGTACGGCGCCATTTTATTGTAAACTCAAAAAAGTTATGCACAGCTTAATTTTGACTGGGTTTATTCCTAATCACAAATGGACGTAATTTGAAAACAAATTAAATAATTAATAATGAATTAATAAAGATTTATTATTTTTTGAGAATTACATTACTTTTTATTACTTTAAATAATTTATTTGAGTTTTTATTTTTAAACATTACTGTACACAAGACAGCATGTAGACGCTTACACGCGTGCACTCTATTGAATTACGTTACGGGCTACTTTCTAACGAAAGTGTAAGCGTCTACGTGCTGTCGCATGTACACGCGGTTGTACGCACAGTATTTTGTTCAATAAAACATTCATTACACCAGTTAAATGTATTGGAAAAGCTTTTACGCTCGACGTAAAAATTATCATGACTGCGTTGAAAAATCGTACACAAAGTACCTACTCATTGGAAAATCCCTGGAGCCTGCTTTTTTTTCTTTCTCCAATGTCACATTGCGGAAGAATTTCTGCCATAAAGATACAACAAGAGCACAAAAGAAATACTTATGGAAGGTCTGATTATTTATTGTGCCACAATATAAATCATCTAAGGCCAGTAAGATCAGTTTAAACCAAAAAGGCTAGTTTAAACCCTATCTGTCGATTAACTTTCATTCAAAATGCGAGATTTAATCTATGGATTGAGTAGATTGAGGACTGTGATTGATCTTACGAGCCTAATAGTATCAAACTTGCAATCATGTTTGGCAAGATATCTTAGCACCTACGATGTAGCGTTGCTACGATGACAGGGATCGTAGCCGTAGCAGCGCTACGCGCTACGCCCTAGACATTATTCCACTCCACCCAGACACTCCTAACATTATTCCACTCCACCCAGACACTCCTAACATTATTCCACTCCACCCAGACACTCCTAACATTATTCCACTCCACCCAGACACTCCTAACATTATTCCACTCCACCCAGACACTCCTAACATTATTCCACTCCACCCAGACACTCCTAACATTATTCCACTCCACCCAGACACTCCTAACATTATTCCACTCCACCCAGACACTCCTAACATTATTCCACTCCACCCAGACACTCCTAACAATGCCAATTCCCTCGCAAGGGAATCAAAACCCTTCCCTTTTTATTTTTGTTCCAAATAAATGCAAATAATGGTGGTAGGTACGGAACCCTCGGTGCGCGAGTCCCACTCGCACTTAGCCGGTTTTTTCTTCTACTTCTTTTACTCGTATTATTCTATTTGCCTATTTCAGTTGGTACTTATATTTTTTTTGCTTACAAGAAATTCCGTCCCTGATTTAATTTAGGTTGAGTAGGTTTACTCAGTCCAGGTATCTCAGGTAGGTACTACAGCGTCTGAGTGGTCACTTCACCCATCTCGTTTTAGAGGAGGTACCACTACATGCTGCGTAAATCGACCACAATAGATGTACTCTATTCGTGGGTTGGGTTGCTATTATTTGGGTGTGAAATGTAATTGACAGTAAGTGGCGGGTCGCTGTTCAATAAACGACGATCCTTTTCTTTATTTTGTAACTATTTTGACATAGGACTGTCCTCTAGCTGACCTTCTTTATATTATTGCGTATTTTCCTCCGTTTGTCCCAGACTCCAGTGTCGACTTGCTGAGACAAAACCACTCGAGCGCACTTTAACTAAATACATTTCAGATTATATTTTCTCGCTCGCAAACACTCGCTTAGATAAATCTTGTGTAATTTCGGATTTAGACAGTGATGTAGATGAGATAACATTTTGGCTCCGATGTTTGTGGGCCATGTCGTTCCTTTTAAAGTGATCGAAATATCAAACATAATATTATGTGAATATCGCGAGTCATTAAAAGTGAATATATCAAACATAGTTTGACTGTAAGAAAAGGACGTTTAGAAAAACTTTTGCTTCACTACGTAACGATTAACCAATAAAATCCTCATTACTTCGCGTTAACAAAAGACATTATAATATGAAGCTGACTGTTAAATATTTCGAAGTTTCCACGAAATATGAGTCGTAACGAAGAGGATTAGCCAAAATTATAAAATGACGTCTAGACGAATTGCCCTTTTGCTCGTGTGTGATTGGGTCACTAACCCGTTTGTTAAGCACCCTTTATAAAGTTACTTTCAGTGTTTGTTACACTGATGTAGGGTCACGAGTCATGGCCGACCTTTGTCATACAAAACCAATGGGTCAACGTGCGTCTCTTAGCCAAGAGGCGCGATGTAGAAATCTAATTGCCGATTTCTGAATTGAGAAATTCGCTAAGCAAAAACTTAAGTGTCGTTCTGTCTTTGCAGATTTCTCACAAAAGGTCGTGACAGAACGATACTAAAGTATTTACTTAGTAAAATTCCCAATTCAGAAACCGGGCCTAAGACAACTACAAAATCTGAAACTTTTGCCAACATAAAAGACTGACAAACACTTTGTTGAAAATATTACACGCTAAAAGTCTGGTTAAAGTTTGCAAATGTTGTCTCGGAAACCTCAGACAAAATCCGCATACAATTACTAGATGGTTCAGTGTTATTGCCAGACCGGCAGCCAGCAAGGGCGCAGCCAGCAAGGGCGCAGGCAAGCACGTAATAATTTGGCGAAAAATCTAATTACCGCGGTCATTATGTTTATAGCCGCGGGACAAATTGTGCGCGCCCGAGCCGGCGCGAATCTATGCCCCTCGTTACGTTTTACGCGCGACCCTCGCCGGTGAATAACGGACAAGCAGAAGCATTGAGCTAAACTTTGCTGAGAGGTGTTGTTTTGGATAGGACACCCGACTGAGGGAAAATTGTTTAAGAAACGCTTGAAACCAAAAATAATTAGCCCCGAACTATGAACTCGCGACCCCATATCTCAGCAACCCGTCGATCGATTTGGCTCATATTCGAACTTAAAAATGCTCATTACCTCATTTACCTGCTTACCAAATTTCATGACGATCCGACTAAATTTACTCAAGTTATCGTCGAATGAACATTCATACATACATACTCGTACATACATACAAACATACAAACGCCGGATTGTTCCAGTAGACTCGGAAAACTTCGCTCGCTTCGTTCGCTCGTTCAACTAACTTTTTGTTTAATTTGTTTGATTCACAAATTATCTTCTTCAATTTGTTCTAAAATAACCACGACGTGCAGCCTCGGCCTTCTCAAAGCGCGCGCGGGATGTGGCGCCCGATAATGCGAGTGCGGCCGCAAGCGTTAGTATAAGTTACTCTAGTAAGACAGCTTTAATGTTTTTTGGGTATTTTTCACTGACATATATTTTTTTTTGCTTCAGTATCGTGTAAATGATCACCCTCGAGTCGGGCTTCACTTTACAAAACAATATAACTTTCATATCAACTACAAGCAACGATGAACTCAGTAGTTCAGCCCAGGGTGCTTGTGGCGATATGAATCCCGCACCGCTCCGCCCCAAAAAAAAATAAAACAATACCGCAGACTGTGGGGTTACAAGGGTAAGGAGACCTGGTAGACCCAGGATATCATGGATCCAAAATCTGCGCGAATGGTTCGGGCAGAGCACCGGCTCATTGTTTCGTTTGGCGGCTTCGAAGGACGAGATAGCCAAACTGATCGCCAACCTCCGATAGGAGACGGCACGCAAAGAAGAAGACGACTGTGGGGTTGATTTCAATTTCAGTATTTGTTACTTGCGTCCAAAGAACTTGGTACTTCTGTCTCCACTAACAGTAAAGGCTTCGGCGTAAGACTGATGTACATAATGGTACAGTCGGCCACAGTCTACCCTTTTTGTTCGATTGACGCCCTTATGCCGCGCGCGGTAAGAGCTGCTATGGGGTATCTGTGACTGTGGCCGACCGTACCTACATAGTACCGGCACATAGGTGTCGGTACATAGAGCACTCATAACCGGGCATGGGGCGGTAATGAGCCAACCTAATCAGTGACGTCACACCCCGGATGAAAGATTCGGGACACGCTGTGCGGTCGTTAAGTTATAGTAGTTCCGGGATCTCAGGGTTTCCTTCTTACCTAGACATTCCTTAAGGCTGGAAGATAGCAGCGTGGTGGGAAATTCAAAATGTTCATAGTTTTTTAAATTTTGTAGCTAAACTGAGCTATTTTTGTTCAGCGATTTTTCGTTCGCGGCAATAACATATACATTCTTTTCATTATTGTAAAAAACACATTTTGACATTTTGTAGCTAAACTGAGCTATTTTTTTCAGCGATTTTTCGTTCGCGGCAATAAAACAGTATTCTTTTCATTATTGTAAACAACAGAACAACAATAATTCAGCCGATTATGTGTTCTGGTCTACGAAGCTGTGGCACTGCCCAAAAACCAGAACACATAATCGGCTGAATTATTGTTGTTCTGTTGTTTACAATAATGAAAAGAATACTGTTTTATTGCCGCGAACGAAAAATCGCTGAAAAAAATTGCTCAGTTTAGCTACAAAAGGTCAAAATCTGTGAAAATTTTGAATTTCCCCGCCACGTTGCTATCGTCCACCCTTAAGGGTCAACGAATGTCAAACTCAAACACAAAGTTTTTATTCAATATGCCATAAATAACCTTTTTAACTTTTTAGGTTCTGACTGAAAACCAGCGCTACAGATCGTTGCTGTGCAATATCTGTAGCACACGCTGACCACTTAGTTCTTAATTTATACCTCTTTAATTTAGCCACCCTGTATTTGTGTTAAGGCAATTTAATAAACGTTTATCTTATCTAAATAAATTATTTACATTGAACGTCAAAATATTATCAAAAATATAAATGTATATAAATCAAATACCTATTACTGTCTAATCTAGCTACTGTTTTTTCTTCAACTTCACTAGTTCTGATCGTTCTTTGATGTAGCGTGGTGGGAAGTGCACAATTTACACGGTTTTGTTCAATTTTGTAGCTAAACTGAGCAACGATTTTTGTTTTACGACAGTAAAGCAGTATAATAAAACAACAATAACCCGAAACCGACGGAATGTGTCGTTACTAATGTAACTGAGATCTCCTTGACGGCGTTTCAAACTTTAATACAGTACCACTCAGTTCAAATACATTCAAATAGTTCTACTTCGGCGTGAGTGGCTGTGAGTATGAGTGGGTGAGTGGCTAATAATTGAGCAGCTCTGAGTCATAGTAGGAGGCAGAGAGCGGTATGCTATCTGCTTGCAAAGTCTACACCTACAAGCGATAAAATATCGAGCCTGCTCTATACGCTACGCGTGTTTTCCGAACGAATTTTTGGAGGAATATGCATTTGATTAAGGTTAAAGTCTTCCATTCTAATACTTACTTTTGCTACACCTAATTATTTACACATAAGAACACGATTTTCAAACCACATGTAATATAAGGCAATAAAATTAATTTTCATTTGAATAACAATCGTTAAGCCATGTCAGAGGCCCTTTGGGCGGCCTAAAAACTCTGACAGGGGTGGCCACTACCTCATACGATTGCCCTCCATTAGCAGTCACCTAACCATAGACTGACCACGCACAATGTTACTTAGCAGATAGTTTTTCAGTAAGCGCCGAGTTAGGTAACTACACTTCCATCTACTGTGTACAAGTACACCCGCGGCGCCTCGCCTGACGAGTTCTCTCAAGTGTCGGATCAAGTGTCTCGAGTTCTCGACTGCTACATGAACCGGAGCATCTATTTGTAGATGATGTAGACGACGCCAGTCAGGCTCGTATTAGGGCTGTATAGGTAGATTCGGCTTTTGTCTCCTCTTTCATACTACTACGATGGATGAATGGATGGATGGATGGATGTTTGTTACTCTTTCACGCTGAAACGGCCTGACGGATTTGGATGAAATTTGGAATGGAGATAGCTTAGACATCAGAATAACAAATAGGCTACATATTATCACGCTATTACACTTAGCGGCAATGTAAACCACATATCTTTTTTCTGTAGTTCACGCGGACGAAGTCGCGGGCAAAAGCTAGTATGTGATAAATTATCTCCATCTCTATCGCAACAAGAGACAGATGCTGAATCTATGACTGCCATATTAAGCCTTCTGGTGATATATCGCGTAAATACTTAAAATACCTATGCCGTTACTGGCCGCCAAACCCAAAATAGTGCCCCAACATTTCAGGTTTCCTGGTTCCTCATAATGTTTTCTTTCATGGTTAGATTGCTACTAAAACACTTTTTTTTTTAAATAATATACTTAATTGTTACGTATCAACAACGGTATGTGGCAGGACTTATCTTAATTGTTTGTTTGTATTAAATAGGTAGTTTCGGAAAACTACTGGACCGATTTGAAAAAATATTTTACCATTAGAAGCCGCCATTATCCCTGATGAACATAGGCTACTTTTTACCGCGGGAAAATGCTTCATTGAAAACGGGTAATAGGACAACAGGTAGTAAGAATTATCCTTTCGTACTTATCTTTTTCACATAACTTCTAAACGGCTTGACCGATTGGGTTGAAATTTTATATGAGTATTTTGATGGTTTTCGGGATGATTTAAAAATGTCCAATTGGACCCGATAGGTGGCGCTGCTGGCGGTATGTCAACTGCTAAACGGCTTGACCGATTGGGTTGAAATTGACGGGGGAATAATAGAGCTGCAACCTTTTATCTTAGTCACCGCTGACGATGTCGCGGGCGAAAAGCTAGTCTTCAATGCCAAATTTCATTGCGTTGAACCCACCCAATCCGCAAATAATAAACGTTTGTATTTAGGTCTCTATGTTTAATGTTGTATTAGTCCGCATCCAGTGGTCGGCCATAGCTAGCGAGCACACACAAGCACACAGAAGCAACTCAATTAGTGAAATGATCGTGCGCGCAAACCGACGCGGTTTCAGGGGGGTAATTCTAGGGAATATCGCATTCGCCACATCTCGAAGGATAAATCTCATTTTGCGGCAATAGTCACATCTCCTACGTCATCCTCGATTGATCAATAAGTCATCCTCGAGATAAAGTACGAGATTTCCGCGCGATGTTTGCCTTTTTCGCTCGACATGACTCGAGTGGTCGGGAGCAGTCATATCGAAATGCATGTCATTTACGAGATTTTTCCTTCGATATGACAGGTACGAGATTTTTCCTTCGATATGTGTCGAATGTGAGATTCCCTAGAATTAGCCCCCAGAAGTGGAGCGCCGCACCAAATAGAGCGTGGAAAGTCGTCCGTGCCACACATTGCGACCGTCAGTTGTTCAGAAAGGAAAGATGAAAGAACCCACGTAGTGTCCAATTTGTGTGTAACATTCATGACACAAACAAAAAATATATTTCGCTATAAACCATTACATCCAGTCACCATAGCAGCGGGGCGGGAGATTAATTTTTTTTTTTATTATTAAACCTACGAATGCAATCGATTCTCGCCAAAAGTGGCCACTTCTTACATCACGGCCGCGAGAATCGATTGCATTGCAAGGTCCTAGAATCTAGAATCCAAACCTTAAAACTAAAATCGTACTAAAAATCGTTGAGAAATCGCAGGAGAGTTTTCAGCAAAAAACGCATCCAAAAACCAGATATGTTTTTTTTTTCATTCGCGTCGCTTGTTGTGCCTCCTACTGGGCCTTAAAAAGATACTTTCATTTCAGCCACCCAGATATTGTGTAAGTAACGTTTAATAGACATCATAGGGTGTGACGGGCAAAAGAGAATCTGTGAAGATCGAATGAAGTTCCAGGGACTATTACAAAGATTTTTCATAGGGTTTAAAAATTCGCTCGGGGCAGGACTTGAACCCGCAACCTCTTGTATACCGTGCAGGCGCTCTACCGATTGAGCTACCGGGTCAAGTAACTGTCGATGCGAATTTCCCAACCTCATTGATACTCGTCTTACGGACGGAGTGGCGCCATCTAGTATGATAGTTTGCACTTATCTTCACCACCCATGCGTTCATCTTTGCAGACGAAATGCTCATTGGAATTTGATTTTGCTATTACATTTAACAACTTTTTGTATTTGAAGGGACCTTTTGTATGTTATTAGCTTGTGGTGCAGGATACGGAAACAGCTGCGGATGCAAACACACAATGGCTATTAGACAATCATTCATATACCACCGAATAAAGAACAGCGCAGTGCACTCACTACATTACTTTGTGTTTAAAACTATACCTTATTTCTTAACCCCCGACCAAAAAATGTTATAAGTTTGACCGCTATGTGTATGTGTGGGTGTGTGTGTGTGTGTGTCTGTGGCACCGTAGCTCTTAAACTGGTGAACCGATTTGGATGCCGTTTTATTTTATTTGAAAGCTAGTTTTTCTAGCTTTGGTTTTCTAGCTAGTGTTCAGCCGTTTATAAAGCTAAAGTCGAGGGGTATTTTTATTTTTTAATTTAGTAGTTATAGAGTTTCTACTCCTGAGTTCATGTATGTATGATGCCCTGTGCCCACTCTAGACAAAGGCTTCTTCTCTGTTACGCTAACCACCCCCTTGTAGTGTCATTTACTGTTTTTCGTGAAACCTCATACTTCGTACTACAATAACTCATTTTGAGTAAGTAGATTTGCTAATTACTATCAAACTGCGTTATTTATTTATGAGACAAGTTACCTACCAACAGCATAACTATCGTGCTAGATTGTGACTGGAATTGGACAATTATTCATACCGACCTGCATTACAAATGGTTGGGTGATATGAATGTAGATAAATGATACAGTACTCCGACAGCGTTCAATTTAACCTAAGGAAGTTTGTTGCATTAGTTTTACTTAATGGTGCACTAATAATCAAAATAGTTGATACGTATAGTACAGCACTAAATTGTGACCATCTCGCAACTACTAAGGCCACATATTGTTAAATATTTTAAAAACTCTCTTGCCGCATTCTTGCACGAAACCGCTTGTGATAAACGTGTCAAAGCGCTCAAACTCAATTCAGACAATATCTCCTGCAGCGTCTTCCAGGGACTTGGAAAACCCATTTCTGAGAGATCGGAACGTGAACGGGCGGAGAACGGAACTTGCCGTGTTGTTGTTAACTGCTCTGATATTTAGTCCGTAATTTTTTTATTAAAATAAAATATAAATGTTACTATTTCGACTGCTAAACCAATATTAATATAAAGTGCGAAGTGCAACCCTTCGATTCCGCTTGACACACACTTAAGAAATCGTGTGCTGCTGTTTTTCCTCTCTTCTGGATCGGTCTCTCAATTCTGAGGATCGTGATCCTTATACAATGTAATTTTTTGCGTATTTTCTTCAATAACTCCAAAACAGTTTATTTTAAATTATAAAAAAAATACATTTATCATGCTTAAAATGAGCCCTTTCATTTGATATGTCACAATAATATATACCAAATGGTTCGGGTAAATATACACACGGTGCGTTCGCCAGTTTTTTTCTTGAACTTGGCTTGACACGCTACCGCGTGTCTAGATTTTGAAGCACTTTTTTTTTAATTTTCTGTTTTACGCCCCAAAAGAAGCAACCATAAATTAAAATTCCTCTATTTACGTTACACGTCTGTAGTTGGGTCACCAACATTTGTACAGTCGGCCACAGTCTCAGATACCCCTTTTTGTTGGATTGGCGCCCTTATGCCGCGCTCGGTAAGAGCTGCCATGGGGTATCTGAGATTGTGGCCGACCGTACCAAATTTGAACTCAATCGGTTCAGTAGTTTCGTAGCAAATTGGGTGTGACAGACGGACAGACCGACCGACACACGAGAGATCCTATAATGGTTCCGTTTTTCCTTTCGAGGTACGGAACCCTAAAACGAATACACCAATAAAATGGCGTGGATGGTGATTGCACTGTGATGCTCGCAATCGTGTGATTTGTGCGGCGCATTCATTAGACGCGATAAATCTCTGCGCAGACGCGCCGATGATTTATACCGTCGGACAGACACCGCGGGCTTGCGCAAGCAAATAGCACAATGCGGGATTCGTGCAATTATTGCACCTTTAGGCAAATTTTGAATCAACAATCTATGTTGGGTTAGAGTTTAAGGCAAACCGAATAGCTGCTGCCATGCTTTACGTGAATATCAGTCCGGAATAGGCCATGTGCTATTGAGATAAAACTAGTCAATTAATTATTAAAAGGTTAAAAAACTTACTCGGGACGGGACTTTAACTTTACTCGCAACATCTGACATACTTACCGTGGCATAATATCGCCTCTACCAATTAGAGAAATAGAGAAAGCACTATTTAGAGAGTTGCGTTTTCAGTTTCAGTGTACCACCTCATTGATAAAGCTCTCACGTTTTGCTAGGTATCGTGATAAAATATAGAACATTTAACTTTAAATTTCACAGTCTTACCTTATTCAGCTGATTTTCTAGAGCCACAACAATAAAATCCATTTTTATTTGTTAGCCAGTATAAAATAAATAGTTTTGAAAGTTCAAAACTGGCACGTACGGGACCAATTGTTATGCCTTTGGCAATCAACCGCAAGTCGCGGGCGAAATACAAAATGAACGATCAAAGAGTCGCGGTAAGTTCGCGATGTGTTCGACAAACTATATGGAACTGTATCGGGTCGAGCAACTATGTACAATTGCGTCAAGAAATTCTTTGGTAAACTACGACGTTTTAGAAGTCTTGCCGGCTCTCGGCTCATTGAAGATTAGGCCGATAAATCTGCTAAACGTATGAATATCGCACTGCGAAATACAAGTAAGTAATAAACAAGTTTTTCTACTCCATCACGCAACAATGTGTCACTATAAAGTGTTATTTTTATACGTCACGCGTAAAAAACTGTGAGTTTGAAAAGGTAAAAGATTCGACCCTGAAAAAACTAAAGCCTTTGCATCTACGTAATGAGAGGTCTATTTCTATTCAGCGTCCAGTAAGTACCTTAACTCTCACCAGATGGGTGATGGGAGTGGACGCTCCAGCGCCTGGCATATGTTTTTACGTCGTAGGCTTGCCCAGCACCTATACCATCTCCTAAGCTTAGTCAGTCCATCAACAAGAAAGACAAGGCCAATACGGGTTTTAAAGTAACGTCATACATGATTTGAAGATAACTACTAAATTAAAACTTAAAATACCCCCGACGTTTTAGCTTCAAATAAACATAAACGGCTAAACCGATTTTGATAAAACATATCTAAGAACACTCGTTAGAAAACCTGCTTTCAAATAAAAAATCGGTTTAAGAGCTACATCACAGTGCCACAGACAGACACATAGCTGTCAAACTTATAGAACCCCTATTCTTGGGGCGGAGGTTAGGTAGGTAACCGTATGAGGTAGTGGCCACCCCTGGTGTCGGAGTTTTAGGCCACCCAAAGGGTCTCTGACATGGCTTAACTATTCTTATTAATCAACAACAACCGGGGCCAACGGTTTCACGTGGGTCGGAGGTTAAAAAAGGTAAAGAACCACCAACGCAGACGAAGCTCGAGCCATTCTTTCAGCCCCATGCGTCCATAGCTCGCGCGGTACCAATACCGAGCCGTGCACAACTGCACAACTATTGATGTTCCGTTCCCGGGAACATTGCCAATCGCTGGAAACATTGCCGGAAACATTGCCGGCAATGTTCCCCCAACTGGGAATTTAACGGGAAATTTGCTCTAAACTTTGGATATTTCAATATTTGTTTATTGACTTGTAAATGGTTTTGGATTCTTTATACACCAAATAATTAGTTACTAAACACATAATTCACACGAATTTCATAGGTAGTACGGATTTAAGATGGATTTTTTAATGGAACACCGATTTCATGCAGTCTCCATGTGGCAACACTGCAAGGACAAGACACTTATGCAAATATGCATGTCACTTATAATAATAATTTAAGAACTAGCATGAATTAACAAAATAAATATCACTGGGAATTTATGGAAACATTGGGAAACTTTCCGGGAACATTGCCAGTGGAAACATTGCCGGGAGTGGGAATGTTTCCAAGCGTCCATCAATGTGCACAAGCGAGCGCAAGAAGTACAGAACTAACGAACCCAACATGATTTGCGTGGCGCGTGCCCCAGTCACTAGCCCACCTACAGACGTACTATGTTTAGAAGAACTAAAGGGTGCACTCTAAGTCGATAGCGAAACTTTAAGTAGGCTATCTACTGATCAATACAAACAACTTGTACTAGGTGGCGAAAAAAATGGAGTGAAAAAAATATCAGCTGTTGCATACAAAAGGTCAACTCAGTACTGCGCCAAATGTATGAAACGGCTTATATTTTTTACGCTCCATTTTTGTCGCCACCTAGTACAAGTTGTCTGTATTGATCAGTAAACAGCCTACTTAAAGTTCCGCTATCGACTTAGAGTGCACCCTGTATTTTAACCACTTTTTTGTCGTTTATTAAGCAGTTACTTGGCTACCGGCTCAATTTGTAGAGCGCTTGCACGGTATACAAAAGGTTGCGGGTTCAATTAAGTCTTGTCCCGAGCGAATTTTTTAACCTTATACAATCTTTAGAACTATTTTAAGATAAGATAAGATAAGAAAACGTTTATTAAATTGCCATAACACAAGTACAGGGTGGCTAAATAGTCTAAAGCATGGATACAATTAATTATCATACGCGCAATATATGAAAAGTTAGCTAGAAACCGGCGGTCAGTTGAGCTTACTTTTTTCTGTTGTTTACTCTTATAAGATTTGGGTACCCAATACCCATAAAATAGCAAAAAACGCAAGAATTCTGGCTTTCACTGAACTGCGTAAACGCGGAAAAAAACACACAACATGTTGGTAATATTGGCGAGTTTCGTACGGACCTTCGATGCCTTCCTTGAACCATTTCAAATGGTACAAATGGTCCATTTGTATTTATTGCACCCTCGTACTTGCACGCTAGTTTCAATTGCACATCTCGCATCCTTTTCCAACACCAGCTAAAGACAACCCTCTCTGTCTGACGCTCGCTCGTGACCGATCTAATATGAAAGAATTGGCTCTGCGACCTATACAATGATCACGTCTGGAGGTGGAAACGGCTAGCTCTTGTGCCCCAGGACATGAAGGTGACTTTCCAATGGCAGAGGTGATACCGACGTGATTGAATCGGTCCCATTCGGCGCTGTGTCACTGACAGATCGGAAGATCTTTATTTTTACACCTGACCGGAAACGAGCGCCGATGTATTGAATAAATCTATGCGGGACTGTTATGTAGCACAAACAAGATTGCCGAGATCCGCCGAGACCGGTTTTTGCCAAGTAAATAAACTTATCTCACACTATTCTCCCGCGCAAACGACAGTACATCAATTTTGGCACTGTCCTATATTGTTCTGTTTTGTGGAAAAACTAAAATATTGTTTTGTTATTATTTATTTTCTATTTTTGCTTACTGGGTGACTTTGCAACAAAAATCTTGTTCTGTCATGCGGAATAACAATAACCATGATTTATTCATTGAAGTCAGGGTCCTTATCTTTTTTTGCATAAGTCTTCTATCATCTCTCCAACAAAATACTTCGGCCGAATAAGTTTAGCAAAAAATATTTGCGCAGTCCTAGACTCGATACTATGATACCATAATTATAAATTACAATGTCTCTCGATATTATTTCGATATAATTTCGGAATATCGGCTTGAGGGTAGAGAAGCCACAACATTTTCCCCTGACATTGTCATCCCTGGCGTAGCATCAACAATGCAAAATCGCGTCGAAAGTTGCGATCCTCCGTCAAACATTTCAATTTGAAAGCATCGCGGGCGGCGCGCGCGAACTTCGCTTGTTTTTACATAATTGAAAGAGTTGCGCGTAGCCGCTGACCCACGCTAGCTGAAACTGGGACTACAGCTACTGAACTAAGTCTAAGCTCATGAATGAAGTAAACGTGGTTATGATTAAATTTAGAGGTCTTAATGCCAACTTCCTCTTCTTTGTGGGCTACTCCGAAGTCAGCCCCGCAAAAAATCCTAATCACTCGCGAGGTGAAATAGCTGGGCAACACTCACGGTTCCGCTCCGTTCCCGTAGGTGACTCAGCTTAGATTTATTTCTTAGGCTGACGGGTCTCTTGCCAGCACCGTAATAAAACTGCCGAAGCATCCAACTACAGGGTGCACCCTAAGTCAATAGCGGAACTTTAAGTAGGATGTCTACTGATCAATACAAACAACTTGTACTAGGTGGCGAAAAAAATGGAGCTAAAAAAATATCAGGTGTTCCATACAAAAGGTCGACTCAGCACTGCGCCAAATGTATGAAACAGCAGATATTTTTTTAGCTAAATTTTTTTCGCCACCTAGTAGAAGTTATTTGTAGTGATCAGTAGACAGCCTACTTAAAGTTCCGCTATTGACTTAGAGTGCACCCTGTAGAAAAAGACTCCTTCTGTAGGCATAAGATTGCAACTGTAGACGAGACGGCGTGGACTAAACCTTTTTTCGAGCATGCAACTTACATGCCAAGGGCGCCCAGTACTGCTCAACATGGAGTATCACCAACCAACGTATCAAAACTCTAGACCGCCTTGTAACCTTTAGTAAATGGTAGTATAGATCTCACATTAAGTTAAACTCTATTCATTCGGAATAGAGTCCAAAACCAAAGATCATATTATAGTACACACGAGAGCACGTAGACGATTACACGCGTGCACTCTATCCTCTAACGTTACGGGTGACTTTGCAACGAAAGTATAAGCGTGTACCTCTCCCCGAAGCAATCCCCACTTCTCGTCAGTGGCGAATCCAGGATTGAGGTTTGGGCTCATTGGGCTTGAACCCAATGAGCGTAGGTTTTCAAGATTTAAAACTATACAAAATTAATTTTTATAGAGGGTCTCAGACGCTTTTGGGGGGGTTGAGCCCCTTAGCCCCCCCCCTAAATCCGCTAGTGCTTCTCGTCATAGTAAACTAGCTGTTCCGACATAAACTGCTATGTTTAAGACAGTGGTGCATGCATTATTCAACTGGCTGCAGCTCCGGCGTCCGTCGATGGATCCCAACAGATCGGTTGGACGGCGCGGGCTTTAGAACTTTACCCCGAGAGATAAACTACACTTTAATATGGAGCAGCTGAGTTTGCTTTCAAGCGATAGTTTATTAAAGGCAGCGAATACTTTAGTCCTGAGAGGTGGTCTATCTAATTACGTAGCCTTAAACTTACGCTATGGAATCTATCACGCAATATACAAGTTTTATAAATGAGATTCACTCTGTTACACGCTTAGGTTATTGAAACTATAGGGTATTTTTTTTTATATAGCCTGTTTTGTGTCCCACTGCTGGGCAAAGGCCTCCCCTTGTGTCCTCCACTCTTTTCCATCTGGGGCCACCTCAGAGTAAATTTAAAATAGCTTTATTTCTGAAACACTTCTACTTCTAAGTGTGATTTTCAACAACTTTTATTCTACGACTTTTCGAAAAGATCGATACATAATTTGTATTTATTGAACGTTTCTTATTCTTTAAAAGTTTGCATTCGTATAATCCGTGCGGGATCAGAATGGGATAATAACTTTTGGTACTGAACCGAAAATGACAGTTCTCGAGTAGCATCAGTAAACATTTTTTTAGTTCTTCGTTCTATCATAGATAAGATAAGAGATAAGATAAAAAGTATTTATTTAAAAACCATACATAAATTATAGGGTTCTATCTATCTATCTATCCAGCCCATAAATAAAGCCCACAGCTGGGCATAGGCCTCTTCCTTTTCACGCCAACCCCCTCGGTCTAATGCCAATCTCGTCCATTGTATTCCCGTTGTTTTGACACTGTCATCGACCCATCGAGCTTTCATAGCGTTATGAAATTGAAAATACACAAAAATTTTGAATGGTTGTAATCTTAAAGGATTAAATATTATTGCATTAATTGAATAAAACGTGATAAAACTCGAGCAGACACCCACGCGCACAGAAAACACAAGCAAGTTTCGACGCGAGTTTGCCATAGACAACTAGAGTTTGCCGAAATGCTGACGCTACAGCTGACAGGCGGACCGCGGGCGTCTCAGTTCCAAAAGGTATTATCCAATTCTGATCCCGCACGCATTATACCATTTCAGCGCTGCTTGCGTGGCGCGCTTTCGTGCCCCTCCACTCTCCACCACGTTTCAAGCCTCTCTTGCTCCTATTTGTTAATTCGCGCCGAAATAATAAAAAAAAACACTGAAACAAAAATTCGCAAAGTCGTCGAACAAAAGTTATCGAAAATCAAGAAGTTAACGTGTTTCAGGAATAGAGCAATTTTAAAAATGCCCTGAGGTTCTACCGGCTAAAACGAAGCTGATTACCATTGGCGAAAATTGAAGTTCGATTTATGAAAAATTAATTGGGTGGCAGAGCATTTAAAAAAAATCGAACTTCTCTTTTCGCCAATGGTAATCGGCTTCGTCTTAGCCGGCAGACCCCCTGTATATCCTGCCTTTTGGCAAAAAAAGAGCATACTTTGGTAAAATAGACAGATGTCGTAACGAAAATGTATGCGATACGAAAACAGTTATAGCCCATTTCGTTTTTACCGCCGCTCATATTGTCGGCAAACGTTTCCATTCTCTTCGGCGACTCCCCCCCGGCCGCCTCGCTTTATTGTTTTTAAATGTTGCTTTTTTATCTCCCGACGAGAGCGTTAACAAAAGCAGGTGTACCTATAGTACAGAGTGTTTTTTACAAGAAAATGTTCTTCACAAAAAAAATCTTTTCACCAGGACGGAAATTCATTTAGAACTCAATTTCCGTTCTAAGCCCAAAAGTACTTTGTACGTAGCACAGCCCTTTTAGCCAACCTATCTCTATCCCAGAAGACTATTAGCGTTTGTGAAATGTCAGGAAAACAAAGGAGCACGCGACACGAGAGAAGCAAAGCCCATTTCTCATAAAAACAATCCACAGTGGAAGCAATTTCGGTTCAATCTCGTGCGATCTTTACCGTGTTTCGGCAGAACCGCCGCGCAGCACGCCGAGTTATTTCCGCAGCTGAACATAAAGCGACGAATATCTGCAGCGTTCTGAAAGACACACAGTAGGAAGCTGCGAAAGTTTCGTTCCGCAATGCGAAATGCGAGAGCGACTTTTCTGGCTTCGTTCGAATAACCATTTTCAGCGGCTTGCTACGCAAAGATACCGCGGTCTCTGCTCAAGCTAAGGTACGGTCGGCCACACGCTAGGATACCCTCTTTATTTGATTGGCGCCTTTATGCCACGCGCGTTAAGAGCTTCTATGGGGTATCTGTGACTGTGTCCGACGGTACGATCCGCGCTTTTGAATGTCAATTTTTTCCTGTACTGAAGCTAATGGTATCCTAGTGGATACTTTTCGATGTATAGGAGCCACCTCACTGCGAGCATTCACGTGTAACGTAATGCTCAAACAATACAGCAGGCGAGTAAGTACGTCTTGGTGCACATTACTCGCTCACAGCTCGAGTTTTGTAACAACCGAAGCTTACATTGTTACATTAGATGAGCATGCTCCCGGTGAGTGACCGCTTTCATAGCACGCAGCGCTGAAAACTCTGATTCTAGAATGGTACTCCGAGTACTCGTAATTGGGTCTGTAAAGGCGAGAGTAACTGCGAACGCAACGCGACAACAGTGTCGCTTTGTTTTGAAACTCGGAGCTATACCCCGCGTCGGATTCAACTTCGTACAATGAGCCGTTTTCAACTGACAGTTAAAAGCTGATTTCAAAATGCTCGCTAGATGGCGCAGAAAATACGGCTACATAACGGCAGTCAAATAACGCTTTTTCCCACAGATTCACAGATTAGAAAGTACTAGTACTAAAGATACACAAACACCACAGATAAGAATCAGGCTTGCCATGTTCAATCGGTAAAATGCCGTATCATTTTTGCAATTTTTATTCTTGAAAGCAAAAACATAAATGGTTTTGGATTAATGTAGAATAGGTAGGTAGGATACTGACATCAACTACGTGATGCGATAAAATTTGCAAGCAATGAATTGTGTTTCTGGTTATGATTATTACAGAATACAGCAACTTATCGTCCCGTAGGCAACACTTTAGAAATTTCAAATGACTGCCGTAAAGTGCCGTATTATGAGCGCCATCAGTGGAGAAAAAAATAACTACTTTTTTTTTCTGAAAACGAGCCATTACAGACGATATTGCGTCAACGCTTCGCCAGGTTCGGAGTCGGCTTCATGCACAGATCACCCCTTGTGATCTGTAGCTTCATGCAATTATATAGTGTCCAATGTGCGTGGGTGATACAACCACAGACGATTCGATTTCGAGTCTATCGTACATGCATATCAGTTGAGCCTCGATTTAAAAAATACCGAATCACTTCTAATACACACACACTTCCTCTATCTCACACCCTCGCACACACCTACACGCACATAAATTTAGTCTACTCTAGTTTGTATGTCCTAAGGTGAGTGCCGAAAACGGCACATGCTGAGCATCCTTTGCTGCCCTTACGAGTAAACAAATAAGTAAAACATTGTAATCGCATATGTTTCCGTTGGTAGCAATAAAATATTTTCACTTTTTACAAATGAAAACATCCTTTCCTTACCGTCGATAAACAGATCAGTCAAACAGCATAAAGCTTCTGCCACTTTCTATTGAGTTTGAGTTTCTTAGACACGGGAAGTATTTTCTCTAAAATATCTTTGAGCCAAACCCCCCGGGAGATGTGAGGCTGCTCAGTGCTCAGATAATGCCTATCTCGGCAGGTGAGTCGGGAATATTGATGTCCGTTCCCGGGAACATTGCCAATCGCTGGAAACATTGCCGGCAATGTTCCACCAGCTTCCCAGCTAAGTTACAAAGTCCCCCAGCTTCCAAAGTTTAGAGCAAAGTTGCCGTTACATACCCAAGTAACGGCAACTTTGCTCTAAAATTTGGATATTTCAATATTTGGATTCTTTATACATCAATTAATAATAAGTTACTAAACACATAATTCATACGAATTTGATAGGTAGTACGGATTTAAGATGGATTGTTTAATGAAATATCCAATTCCATTCCAGTACCAATTCTATGCAGTGTCCATCCCCTCTACCCTTGACGCATTTTTCCAATACGGCCGCAATATGGCGCAATTTACAAAATTTAATATTTTACAAATTAAGATGCATTTTGTGTTTTTATTAAACAAAACAGCCTTACCTTTGAATAAACATTACAAAGTATTTTAAATCAAAGCATTACTATGCGAATTCAAAGAGAAATTAAATTTAAAACTTTTTCAATTTGATAACAATAGCGTCAAGGGTAACCCCCCACGTGGTAACATTGCAAGGACAAGACACTTATACAAATACACATGTCACGTGACTAACCAACGCTATACTATAATAATTAGCATTAATTAACAAAAAAATATTTACTGGGATATAATGAAACATTGGGAAATATTCGGAAACGTTCCGGGAACATTGCCAGCGGAAACATTTCCGGGAGTGGGAATGTTTCCGAGCGTACATCTCTAGTCGGGAATAATATGAGCGATCCTTTCGCGAGCACTTCTTGGAATGCTCCGTTGAAAAATTACGCTTCTTGAAGAAATACGGGGATGTTTTCATCCTTCATCAAGGAGTTAGGTTTGTTTGGCTGTTTGTTGTGTTTTCGTTAAGATTTTTGCTTATTTCCCTGAAGTTGTAATTATTGAAATAGTACCTGTGACCTGTGAATAGACCTCAACGCGAAAATCACCAATCCACATTGGGCACGCGTGGTGATTACGCCCGAAATCTCTGTACAATTGAATAGGACCTGTACAATTGAATTGGACATTTTACAGGCTACATCTTGCTTTTTTTTTACCATGAAATAAATAGGGAGACAGATAGAAAATTCTGAATTGCATGGAATTGATTGACTTTACGGACAGTTTTAACTGAGTTAAGTCTTGAAAACATACATGTTACCTCTCGAAGGACAAATATTTGGTTTGGGTTTCCCTGTAATAACATATGATTTGATTTGCTTGATTGATAAATGACAGAGCTCGGTAGATTACTAGGTATAGTTTATTTGTTTGATAGTACAAAGCCTACTCCAACTAAAACAATGTCCCAGGCACTGCAGCGCCGAGTGGTCTCTTCACCCATCTAGTGTGAGTGAAGGTGCCACTGGACGCTGTATAAATCATCTCATTACGTGGATGCAAATGCCTTAGTTTTTTTTTTATAGCACTCGATACATTGTTATTGATATTCGGCCGACGCGTTATGCATAATTTTATTTTGAGTGGGAACTGATGAGGTAAATGAACTAAACTCACACTAAACTAAGCAATAGGGGTCGCGCAAAGTGCTGACGCCACGGATTGTAAACACGACAGCACGTCGACCTTTACACGCTAGCACTCTACTCGGTTACGTTACTGGCGACTTTATAACAAAAATGTACACTCTGACGTGCTGCCGTTTGTACCTACTTGTACGGTTAGCCCGTACAATACACACGAAAGTGTTTTGTACGAGTAACCAAGGTCTCATTACAAGATGCAACTTGAAATCAAAACCCGATGTCACATTAAGTACGAGTTCTTACAGACAGAATCAGTCACCAACATTTTTATATTACAAAGGCTTCAGTTTCAATATGTTCACAAAGGGGACATTAACATAGCTGCCATGCTCTCTTTGTAGGAGTCAACGGAATTTTAATTAAAGTTTTAACATAATATTATGAAAAAGGTGGTAAGCTGACACTGTGTCAAAGCTCGGTATCATCATCATTATTATTAAGAGTTAAACTCTTGTCGGTGCAGCACTCTCCATGCACTCCGGTCACAGGCCAGAAGTTAGAAGGAAATAGAGGTAGAGGAAGTCCTCGGAGAAGCTACTTCGACCAAATTAAAGAGAAGATGGATGTTGGGACGTACCAAGAATCAGAATCAGAATCAATTTGTTTTATTCAAAATGCCATAAATAAATTATTTACATTGAACGTCAAAATATTATCTAAAGTAAAAAAAAAGGTATATAAATCAGATACTTATTACTATCTAATACTAAGTATCTAGCTACTTTTTTTTCTCCAGCTTCACTAGCTCTGATCGTTCTTGGAGAAGAAGCATGGTAAAGAAACTCCAAGGATCTCGTGCTTAAAAAATAACACATTTTGTAATGCAGGTAGGAACTTAAAAAATAACACATTGGTAAGTGTGGTGATCGTGCGCTGAACTGGTTTAGTGCCAGACTTCTTTGTCATTTAGATAATCATCTATTCTGTAAGAGGTGAATGAAAGCTCGTTATAGTATAGAATATTATGTTCTAATCACCATCGAGTGTAACAGTGATTGTAGCAGGAAAATAAAAGGAACAAATTGCTATCTGATTCGAGGTTTGGTGGATTGACAGAGCTTACCGTTTCATCCCGTGATCACTTCAGGCATATCATATTGCTGAGAGATCGAAGTTAATAAATAATAACTACTGAATTCAAAATTTACAAAACCCCCGACTTTTTATTTCAAATCATCATGTCTCTTAAACGGCTGAACCGATTTTGATTAAACATGCCTAAGAATTGGTAGAAAACTTGCTTTCAAATTGAGAAAACAAAACGCATCCAAATCCGTTCACCAGTTTAAGAGCTACGATGCCACAAACACACACGACAGAAACACACACACATAGCGGTCAAACTTATAACACACCTTTTTTGTGTCGGAGGTTGAAAATAGCAAAGCGACCCGTCTTGAGTAAAATTCGTGTGATCATCGAGCTTCACCAGTCTCTACGTCAGCTACCTCGGCGAACGAATCCGCGAGCAAAGTCTAGACAGACAGCAATAATATTTTCGCCGCTCATGTCCAGTTTTTCATACTTATTCATTCACAAAAGGCCCTGCTCCGCCGTGAGGTCAGGCCGTGAATTATTCATGTCCTCCAAAACCTCCGCAGCCGAACATCTGCCGCGTGCAGCCTCAGGTAAACATTTCGAGGAATATTAACGCAGGACCATAGGATGTGCACGTCAAGTTGGTAACGGTAGTTATCATAGACCAGTCTTTCCCAACGTGGGCGATAACGCCCCCTTGTGGGCGCTGCAGGCCTAAAGGGGGGCGGTAAGAGACCCAGAAAAAAAAAAGATACTCTGTCCGAATACTAAAAAGTTGCGTTTCAATAATCAGTTATAAGTACTTAGCGGTTTTTAAGTATGTTTAAAAAGTGGGGCGTTAAAAAATAATTTATTCTTAAAGTGGGCAGTAGACAAAAAAAGGTTGGGAACCCCTGTCATAGACAGTGGCTGGCAAGCTGCGGACGAGATTTGCAACGGACCGAGCGGGGAAATGGCTATAGAAATTCGTTTTTAGGGGAAAAGGAGAGTCTGAAAATCAGCCGTCCCCGTTATTGTAAAGTCCTGGGGCAGCAAAAACACTGGCACCGTAACTCCATAACGGGTGAATGGATTTTAACACTTTTTTTTATTTGAAAGCAGATTTTCTAGCAAGTGTTCTTAGAAATGTTTAATTAAAATGGGTTCAGCCGTTTATGAGATATTCTAATTTGAAGTGAAAGGTGAAGGGCTTTTAAAATTTTGAATTTAGTAATCCTTCAACTTATAGTTTGTTTGTTTTCCTACTGTACCTTTTGGAGGCAATATTTTTCGGGTTTTCCGCCTAAAGTAAAGGAATCGAGCAAGTTGCGAGCCCTACAGCAAAGTTGTGGATTAGTGATGTAAACCGATTACAATTTTCAGCACCGGTTTAACTCGATTACTTTTGGAAAAAAAAACGTTTTTTTTTAGGTTTTTGCTTCCTTTTTAAAAGAAAGAACAAAATTAGTTGATTTCCTTCGTTTTTACTTACCGGCTTCAATCTGACACCCAACTAAAACTTTTAGAACAGACGAGACTATAATGTGGACTGAAGTTTGTCAACTTTATTGCTCAACTGCTGCAAACGGTGCGGTAATTGCGATCGTGTGGACATATTAAAAGTTTTATCAATAGGCTACGACCTGCTCGCTTAGCATAAGCCTGGGTTACGCAGTACATAAGGGTTATAAAACAATATGCCTCTCACTCTTTTGTTCGACGAAGAGCGGGATAGACTGAGTTATAAACCCATAGATACGCTCTAACCCAGCCTCATGCTAACCCAGCTGGACTCCAGTCCACAATAATAAAGTAATCGGTTTTAATTAAAAAAAACCGGTGTTTATCGGTTTTTACAAAAACCGTTTTTTTTTAGGTTTTTCTAAAACCGTTTTACATCACTATTGTGGATGCACTGAGATATTGTAACAAGAAACTTACGACTGGCTGGATCCGTACGTATAGAGGTCACGGTCTAGTAACTCGATTCTCTTTAGGGTCGTTATTGTTAAAGAGTACCGGGAATGGCAACACTGAACCATTGTATTGAGTGTCGTCAGACTACAGTCGAGTCAAAGAAGTTCATTTGTTTCTATTTATACACCATAGGACGTCGCGTTCAGAATTTTGAAGCGCGCAAAAATGCAGAACTTTAAAACAGGTTCTTACTTCATCGTACATTATGTAACAGCATACTTTCCGAGCCTGGGAGATGAAAAATATTTAGTAACAAAACAGTGGTTTGCAGCTGAGCACTTTACTGATTGTTTGCTCTTACAACAAAGTGAAACAGTGGTACGTACACAAAGTCATGATTGCTTAATAAATCATCATTCATCAGCAACAGATGCAGTGGTCAGTGCTGCCAGTAATCAATCACTTAAACAAATGCACAATTAGTCTATGTCATCATAGAATACGTACGGTTAGCCACACTGAACGATACCTCATGGCGGCTCTTGTCACGCGCGACATAAGGCCGAGAATCGAACAAAACGGGGTATCTTAGCGTGTGGCCGACTGTACATTGAAGTCTGTCCGCTATTGATATTGATAATTATGTCAGAACTTGGGTGGTAATCGCAGCAGAATTTATAAAAAAAAAAAAAACATATTCTTTGCGATTTTTATAAGGTTAAAAATTCGCTCGGGACAGGACTTGAATTTTTAAACCTTACAAAAATCTTTATAATGTTCCCTAGCACGGGTAAGTACTTTAGAATAAAACAAAAAGACGTTACAGATAACTTAAAAAAAAACATAGCTAAGTTATGAAAACAAGATAGTTTAACATGTCAAGTCTTTTCACGTAGCCATTTACTTAGCTTCACACAATCCATTAAACTGTATTCGTACGGGAAGAATATCCTCTGCAAGTGGTTCAGTTTCCGCCCAAACGAAAGCACCGGAACCCTAAAGACCTAAAGCATGCGAGCGGTCTCATCCAACTCCGGTAGGTACAGTCAGTGCTGAAGTAATAGATGAATGATGGTGCGGGAGTGGTGCACGAGCAGCGTGACGGTAGGGTTTTAGTAGTCAAACACCGTAGTAGTTGGTGGTACAAGAGAGTGTGTCTATATTTTGGTTGTCATTACATTTTATAGTATTGAGTTAGATGCAAGGTCAGCGTTATGCGCTTATGTTGCAGTAATCCTAAAGTGTTACAGTGAAACCTTATAACTAATCATTTGCCTAAGCTACCATACTACAGTGCCATCAGTACTTTGCGAACGAACTCATCGGCTATCTCGGCGTCAGCAAAAGAATTAGTGAAACCGATAAAATATACAGAGTGGCCCAAACATAGATGTCAAACGAGAAAAATATAAATAGCTGACACCAAGGGCTACCCGAATCACCCTTGTATGTTCAGCCATTTTTTATCGTTTAAAAGTTATGACTTTATGAGGCTTGTAGGTTTCTTTTTTATAAATTACCTAGCATTGGATTTTCCTGTTTTTTTACTTTTATTTTTGCTTCTTTAGGGTCTCAAATAACAGCTAATCTATCACCATAAAAATTATGATCACATATGGGCTTCTATTGATATCGCAATTTTGATTCAAAGTTCAAAAAGTTCGTTTTCGAGAAAAAATCACTGAAAAGGTTAGTACAGGAGGACATTTATTGATCTCAAAAACTTTATAGATTTTTTGGCTGGACGTCTATTTTTGGGCCACCCTGTATAAAAGGGCGTTTAAATTGGCAATAAGGTATTTTTTTTCTCTTGGAATCGACTTTACTTTTTAACCCCTGAGGGGTGTTATAAGTTTGAACGCTATGAGTGTGTGATAGCGTAGCTTAAATAGGTGAACCGATTTGGATGCGGTTTTTTAATTTGAAAGTAGGTTTTCTAGCAAGCGTTTTTTGATATGTATTATTAAATTTTGTTCAACCGTTTATGAGATAGGTATTAATTTGAAGCAAAAATGTCGGAAGTATTTTCCATTTTTAATTTAGTAGTTATCTAAGTGAACAATATCCAGGCTTTGCGATATTTTAATAAGATTATGTTGTTGTTGGATACTGTGCTACAAAAATAAATAGGTAGCCGCTACAACAATGCAACATAAGTGCGGAGATCGTTCAAAATAGTACACTTCCGCTTGTCTCTAACCTTACTTTAGTCTACGGCGCGCTCACGTGACAAATCCCCTGCAATAAAACCCTATAGAAACAAAACCCGGCGCGTCAACCACTTAACGGTCTGGTGACCTGCGCTTCCATACTTCTACCTCAAGTTTAGTGCCACCAGAAACGTGACTCATAGCTGTAGCAGCCTCTGTTCCTGGTGACCTATTAGTTCATACTCTCTGGTTAGTCACGACGGCGACCAGAAACGCTCGCGTATTTGGTGAGGTGTCGCCAATTTGTGTCTCGTACCGCTCTCACACGGCATGCTCCCAATTGATCTGACAGGGCCTCTGTAAGCTGTGTTGCATAATTATATGCATGCGAGCACCACGTTATAAACCCAGCCGCTATCGAGAAAGGGCTTCGTGGTTGGTCTAGCGAGCTAGTGAGTGCTTTAGTTTCTGCTCGGGCTTCTTCATAGAACCAATATAAAGGCAGGCTTACATAATGGCGTACGTATTACTGGATGACAAATATAGCGCCTTCTATGATTCTGCAAAATTGGATTTTCGTCGCAAAATTACATTATAGACAATATTTTGGATGGACTTCAAAACTAGCCTGGTCTCGCTTTGATTGTATTGATTATACCGAGAGAGCGAGTGTTTTGAAGTTCATCCTAAATCCTTTCTTTATTGACACAGGTTATATCCATTTATCAATCGATCGTCTTTGTTGGTTGACGTTTCAACGTTTCAAATTATTATTATTCACACAGGTTTTAAAGCTGCCCCGCCACACAGGAAAGACCCTCGTCCCAGGTAGCTGTGGCAGCTTGGAGCGCCGCCAGCGACGCAGCGCGGCGGAGGAGCGCACCGCCGCGGGTGCCTCCGTCGAGCACCTTTCATTACCGCTCCGATGACAGCCGAGACACACTGCCGACACCGACACCTCGGAACGGCGCAATGCGTGCAGCAAAGCCATATCTATCTAGGTACAGGTTTAAGAGTATGTATGTTTGTCCCCCTCTTTTGATCTACATGTCGTGGTACAGATGTACAGGGCAAATTCTAATTAGCTTAATTCCTGTAACACGTCAAGAGTTAAATGTTATTTCCAACAACTTTTGTTTTACGAGTTTTCAAATAGCTGAATACTTTTTATTTATGGAAAGTATTTTTATGGATTGTTAGCACTTGAACTGTTACAATCGACAGCACGTCGACCCTACCCGCGTGCATTCAATTACGTTACGGGTGGGTGACTTTGGAACGAAAATGTAAATGCTGTTGATTACAGCGCCGCCTGCGCTGTGTTATGCATTTCGCGTTTTTGTGTCAAACTTCCCCCTATACCACCTACTTAAGATGTGGCCTGTACAATTGTACATGTCCCACTAGCTGGGTTAAGGCCTTCTCTCAGAGAGATAGTTCGAGCTAAATCACCACCCGTGCTTAATGCGGATTTTCAACCACCACCTAATTACAGTAGTTTAATGCTAAAACGCTTAAACACGCCTGTGTCAGAGAATCTTTATGGTGAGACTGCCGCAGCATGCTGCAAGGTAATATTTGAACTCATAAAGGCGGTGTGAGTTTTATGCCAAGCGGCCTATATGAGTTCGGTCTGAAATTCCAGCGGTTAAACTTTTTTCAGTTTTATTTCTGTAGCAAAATACGATCTTTCCACTGAACTATGACTTTTGTCTCTGTTTTATGATTTTTTTCCTCAGATAAAAAAAAATAAATTAATGATCTCTGCTTTTATTTAATTTTAGTCAATTGTTAAATTCAAACAAAAGGAAATGTTTCAAGCATTATCACAATAGGATGAAGTCTCAAGAACTCAGATAATATTTTTATTATTCTGATCTGTCACAAGAACATAACAGAGTGCATGAAACGTGTGTATTTTGAATCTGTATGTCTTGGCCATCGTCGTGCCTACTTCAATCAAAATCGGTCAAACCATAAAGCTTTAATGAGCTTTGCGTTGGCTCCAAATCCAAAGACAAAATATTAGCTAGGCCTCCAGCATTAGTATACAAATTTTTATTACGAACGGCCGAAATGAACTCAATGCGGACTATTGTACGCATTTTTCGACCGAGCGTCGCATCCTCCGCTCAAACTGCAAAGACATTGATTTCAAGGACACGTTCTGTTCGAGTTAGGTTACTGCTATTTCTTCATCTAAGCTCCAGCCTGATTGGACCTCACAAAAAGAGCCGCCACACAATGTTATTTATGTCCGCTCGGACACTTGGTTTGACTATTTTTCTCCGCCTCCCCGGGGCCTGTAATACCATAAATTATTCGCGCCCTTCCGGGACCGGGACCGAAAAATGAGAGGACCCATATTAAGCGGCACTGAAAGATTTACTACGGCGAGGTGAAGGCCAACAGGCAGTCGCTAGGACCTACAACCTACATGATAGCACACAAGGAAGGTCGTCGGGAGTGGAATTTGTTTGAGTTATAATTAAATTACCATACTTACGGATCCTGTAATTTCTAACCTCACTTAAGTACACATTGGAAAATCGGATGAGACGCTGGCAAACGATTGCGTCGTGATATTTTACAAACAAATTGCTAGCCAAGGTGTCGACCGTTGGCGACAAGCAGTCGCTTTGTAGTATGAAGTAACCGCCCCTGCCTGAAAAAAACTCAATGCAAAACACTTCCCGAAAATAAAACGGCAGTAAATGTTGCATTTGTATGGCCTGATGATGCTCCACAGTGCAGCTTTCTAGACCTCAGCATCGCCCTGAGTGAACGTGTCATCCAATGCTGTTGAAGTGGCTAGATGATCGTGAAACTTTAATGGCAATATCACGACGGTTGACGTTTGACAAGTGAGATAGGCGTTTGATCATCGATCCCGATCACCGATTACGGTGAAATTGGCACAAAATAAAAAGGAGTCGGTAAGTTCGACACGAGAAGAAAGTACCTCTAAAGTAGCATCTCGAGAGGCAAACTTCGAACAGTAAACGAAAGTGTGTAATGATGTTCATGCCGTATTTCTGGCTGTATTAATTCATGGCGCAGTAAAGTTCTAGTCTCCGTGGGCTGATACAATCTTGCGTCTAGTTTTACGGCGCCGGGCATGTTTGTGATGTCAGACTAGTCCCAGCCAGTACTTACTATTTAACTAAGCTCTATTTGAAGCAGTGCGATGACAAGGCTGCCTTGCCACGTGTACTAACACTGATTCAATGAGCTGGATTAGAAAATACTGTGGAAGCATGCACAAGCTACTCACATGAGTACAGTCGGCCACACTCTAGCATACCCCTTTTTGTTCGATTGGCGCTTTTATGCCGCGCTCGGTAAGAGCTGCCATGCGGTATCTGACACTGTGGCCGACCGTACCAAAGTCTCTTATGTCGTCGGGATTACTCTGTAAAACCATGCATAATTTGGTAGCTACTAAAATGGACGTACATCTAGCTCAAACCACGTACCAAAGCTGAAACCGAACCACCATGTTCCCTTCAGTCAGCCGGTTTACAAACTCTTTGGTCACGGAGTACGAAAAATCCAGTGGAAACAATGCGTCTTCTACGCAAAGTGATTCATGCAGCGTCCAGTGGTACCTTTACTCACACTAGATGGGTACAGCGGCCACTCGAATGCGACAGTGCCTGGGAAATTGGAAATCGGCGGCTTAGTTGGCTCCTCAAGTTGGCTTGTCATTCCTGTGAGATAGATTGACTTATCTGTCAGGATGGTATAGGTTCCGAGCAAGCCTACATTGAAACCTGAGCGTATGAGAAATTATACCCTCAAACGCGAAAATCGCCAATCCGCATTGAGCACGCATGGTGATTAAGGCGCTGGGCATAGTGAATTAGCCCGCGCGCAAAAAAAATGCACAAAAACGATTCCTGTATCAAATACACTAAAAAAATCGAAAATCTTCACATATCAAACCCTAGAATTAGGTGAGAGCTATCTAAAACAGCCAGTTTTGTGTTGATACCCATAACAGATTGCAAGATATTTTGTTTGAAAAAAAGTGCGCCGCCTATTTTTTTTTTATCAAAAATATCTTCAAAACGTTGATCAGTGTCAACACGAAACTGGCTGTTTTAGATAGGTCTCACCTAATTCTAGGGTTTGATATGTGAAAATTTTCGATTTTTTTAGTGTATTTGATACAGGACTTGATTTTGTGCATTTTTTTTGGCGCGCGGGCTATTCACTATGTACAGCGCCTTAAGTTCGAATTCTCTCTCTGAGAGAAGGCCTTTGCCCGAAAGTGGAACATGTACCTACAATAATTGTCCATGTACAGGCCTCATCTTAAAACAATGTGCCAGATAAGTTGAGACAAGTTTATTAGGATAATATAATTCTTCAGCCTACGTTTTAGATTTCTAACTTTAAGGCGCTGGGCATAGTGAATTAGCTCGCGCGCAAAAAAAATGCACAAAATCGATTCCTGTATCAAAGACACTAAAAAAATCTAAAATGTTCACATATCAAACCCTAGAATTAGGTGAGAGCTATCTAAAACAGCCAGTTTTGTGTTGATACCCATAACAGATAGCGAGATATTTTGTTTGAAAAAAAGTGCGCCGCCTATTTTTTTTCATCCAAAATATCTTCAAAACGTTTACGAATCTCAACACAAAACTGGCTGTGTTAGATAGGTGCAAAGAATAATGCAAAGAATAATGCACAAAATCGATTCCTGTACCAAATACACTAAAAAAAACGAAAATGTTCACATATCAAACCCTAGAATTAGTTGAGACCTATCTAACACAGCCAGGTTCATGTTGATATCCATAACGGATTGCAAGATATTTTGCTTGAAAAAAAGTGCGCCGCCTATTTTTTCTCAAGCAAAATATCTTCAAAACGTTTATTACATACATTTTTATACGTATACACGAAACTGGCTGTTTTAGATAGGTCTCAACTAATTCTAGGGTTTGATATTTGAACATTTTTTTTTTTTAGTGTATTTGATACAGGAATCGATTATGTGAATTTTTCGTTCAACGAAAATACACATAGGCACAGCGCCTTAATGACCTTGTTGGGGTCTCCATTATTATTTTATACCTCATGGTCTCGGGCATAAATGCAGGAAAGCATTTGCAGACATTTGCATGACGCTCGAATTGATCACTGGCGGCTGACCAACTTTCTGACAAGTGGAAGTAGCTATTTGCATTCGTGTCAAATTTATTTCTCGGGACGTTTTCCTGGAATAGCTGTTGAATGAATTATGTGCAAAGAGAGGAGTTTTGCCTCGTTTGAGGAATAAATGTAATCAAAACTTTGAAGTGGATTGAGTGAACAAAGCATTATAAAGAATAAAATAATAAAAATTACTTTATTCAAAAGTAAAACTTACACTTTTGAAAAAGACGAAGACTAAGCAAAAAAGTAGTTTTTCAGTCTCCGCCCGGTTGATCGCCGGGTACTATGAAAAGTAATAAAAATAAAAATAGTTTTATCGCATAGTAGAGCGAACATAATAATATCATAGCATTTTATTGACTGTATAAATACATATATTTTTTTATTTATACTGGCGAACAATACTGGATTTTTATACGAGTACCTCTCTCAGATTTTATTACAGCTTTATTAGCATCCAATATGCACAAATATAGAATATGCACAGCTCTTATCAATTTTACACGAAAAGTAATAAAAAAAAACGGATTTCCTTAATTTTATAAGCGACTAAAATGAATTTATTATTGTTTATTTTACAGTGTGTTTCCATACAGTGTTATGTTATTTATATTATCAGCTGTACCTCAAATGTGTTTTTGTTGATTCCAGTTTGTTTCCATACTGTCTTATTTTCACTGCTAGCTGTACTTTGATGATTAAGGCTAACATACACGGTGAGGCCAAACTGAACACTCAAACCTTCGTTAGTCCTTCCAGGCCGAGGCCGATGTGGTTGAATTGCTTCAGTAAGCGCGATGAACTCGAGGCAAAATTATTCATACACGGTACGAATGTATATATCACTTCAGGCAAAACTGAAGGCAAAACTCGTAATTTATGGTAGACCATAAGGGTGCAAAATTAAATGCAATGTCAAACCGCGCCACAGAGTAAAGTTCTGAAACTTAAATAAAACCTGTTTTGCGGCCGTCGACTGATGGACCAGCTTTATTTGAGTTCTCAAAAATATTCTGCTTTATTTGTTCTTTACTGTAGAAGCGGTATCGAAACACGAATTTTCAATTTGAGTTTTTTCTTTTTAATGCATTTTTTTCTTTTTATAATAATTATCTAAATCAAAACTCATGTTTGTTTTTAAAGTTGTTAGCTCAATTATTCTATTTTTTGACGAGTTAGAGGGGTTTATTTCGATAAGTTACAATATTATAATAAAAACTACACTAAATCTAAAATAAACCTAAAATTAACCTTAAATAATCGTAAAATATACCAATTATATATTTTTTAATTTGAACCAAAATAGAATCCCTGTTTCTAGTATTTTCAAATGATTTCTTGGTTGGCAACTTCAAAGGGCAAAATATAACCAAACTCCGACATTATAAGAAAAATAAGGAATGTTATTTTATTCCGTAAAATAATGAGCAATCATTGTATTGAAACCTTTTGAAAATGTTAGTTTAGGCCTAGAGGGTTGAAAACTATCTTCCGTTCATTAACTTCCCGAAACATCGAAAAGGGTTACTTTTATCATGTCTCTCAGTCCTCAATCACCAGCTGGAGTTGTAGCTTTGTTATATTTTTTTCCAGTTTTAGTTAAAAATACAATGACATGATGATTACAATAGTTTTCATACGACATAGTTTTATTCAATCAAAGCTATGTATTTGCAGAGTTAAATAATTTGATAAAGCTTTGATGTTTCAGTTATGGTTGTGTAACCATTAGTTTTGTTTCCAACAATTTTGTCTAAGGGCGTAGTAAACAACAATAAAATGATCTGAATTAAATATGCTTCACTCGATCAAAAAGGCATTTACTACTTTTAATTCAGTATAAATTATAATTTTGAATGATTCGTGACGTTTACAAACAACTCAATTAATCGGTATAATTAAGGCAGGGTATTAATTTTAAGCCAAAATAATCGTGATCCGTAAAATTAGTTTTAAAATTAGGCACTATTAAAAATTTATAGGATTATTGAACTCTTTAAAAAATGCCTTTCTGTAATATCATGTGGACTCGTTCGTTTTCATTCGTTTCATCCATGCTAAGATCAAATTCATCTTCAATATTAGTCCACTGTGGTATCATATTGGTTTGGATCTTAGGTCTGTAACAAAATATGAATCCGCTTAGGCAGGCCGTATGTTTGTCCATCCTTGGCCATACCCACATTAGGCCATACCGATCCAGTCGCTAAAAAGAGGCCTTTCATTTCAGGCCCGCGTTTCATATAACTGACATTAATATTTTTTACTCAAAAAAGCTCGTAATGTGGTCATTAATTCGACAACCTTCTTTGAGCAAAGGAGGACTTGCGGGCTACTTAGATTAGGCGCCAGAAAAGTTGTATGGAATTTCATTAATGTCGTGTTTTGCGGCCAGAAAAACTGTATGAAAATCCATTAATGTCGAGTTTTGTTTCAAAAATAGAACTCAAAAGTCAGGCACATAAAGAATTTATTTAGAATTTGGCTGTTTGGGTGCTGGCAGTCTACAAATTGCATAGAAAAAAAAAGCGCGGCCATATTGTTTTCGCCGCTTCGCGCGTTGTTCGAAGTGATTTTTTCTGTGCGTGCTGTTTTTGTTGTAAATAAAAGTGAACTGTTCAAGCAACGAATCCTCCGATTCAATGTGTTTAACAACGCCGAACATAAAAAGGAAGCGAAATAAGATATTTAAAGGTACCTATTGCCACCGAAATCAAAGGAAAAATACAAGTTTATCTACGAAAAGTTTGCGGAATGAAAAATCAACAGAAAGTAAACTAAGACTAAAGGTAAGCTGGTTCTATTTAAATTACTCGCATTGTTTGAGTAAAGCACTATACAAGCCTTGGTCTGCAATGAGTGCGCTTCTGGCCACGCTATGATGGCCTCAAGCTTAGCTTAGCTACGCTCTCGGCCGTCAAGCTTGGTCATCTTTGCAGCCCTTGCTGTCCGCGCTATAAAGGCCTCGACCTTCGGTCTCGGCCTTCATTCCAGCTTGTCCATCAAGGGCTGCAATGCTGACCACGCTGTGAAGGCCTTGAGCTGCGCTACGCTGCGCTCTGTCGGCCATCAAAAGCGCGCCAGAAACGCACTCATTAAAGACCGCGGCAGTAATGTACTAATTATGACAATTCGATGTATATTGCGTAGTCGATTTGACATGAGGTTACAAAAAAGATTTGTTTACAAACCAACCTATCAATGAACATCGAATTGTCATAATAAAATACTTATGTCAGTTATATGAAACGAGGGCCAGGTCGTTAATTTACATGAAAAAAAGAGGCCCTTTGGGCGGCCTAAAAGCTCTGGCACCAGGGGTGGCCACTACCTCATACGATTACCTAACCAAAGCTCACCTCCCGTCAAACCAGCAATTTGGTACCAAATGACATTAGTTCACTCCAACCATTAGCTTAACTCTGGTGAAAGGAAGCTCTCCTCGGGATGTTTTACATAAATTCAATGTCTTCCCTTGCTCTGTACACAATATCATTTCCTCTATTACGCTGTAGGTACTAGTGTGTACCACATCGGTACCGCAGCTTCCTGCCTAGTCCACCAGCTTAACCAGCCTTGAACCTTCAGACCTTAGAGCGAAGGCAACAAGGTTCAAAGTGCTACAGCGGAAGGGTAAAGCATAAGTTGGGTATGCATTATCCGCTAGAACGGACGTGACGATGGCTTTTATGAATTATTAATGTCGGCGCGCGTTTTGTGTAATACATTTAGAGTTTCCCGCGCTTTTCCGCGACGGATAAATAAATAAATTCGCGATAGTGCGGGGCTGCGAAAAGGAAACACATAAAATTTTGTGTATAATTTTATTACAGGATTCGTGCATTTTGAATGACTAGTTTCAAATGTAGCCAACAGATACTGTGTTTGGTTACGGGTTTGAACATTAGGGCTTCGATCAAGGATAAAACTAGATACAACATAGAACTCTGAAAAGTGTCTGGAAAAATAGATGCCCAAATTGCCTTTGGGAACTTATTTGCTCGTAGTCAATGCAATTAAAGTAAAACTGTACACTAATGCAATAAGGTTAACATTCGAATATTAGACGTATGGTCGAAATGATGTTTCGTATTGTTCTATTGCTGATATCTTTTGTTTCTGTGGGGACAAGTTTTTATTGTGATTTTATACGTAATGCGGATATTCTATGGGATTTACTTCGGTGATTATGGGGGACATAATGTCCAAACGACTTCCTTGGAACGTAAAGAACTATGTGCAGTACAATCAAATGTGTCTGTACTCGTAATATCATAAAACAAAACAACAAAAAAGGAATATTGTTCAAAATTACCGTGGCCGGGGAATAGAAAATGACATACGGTGTCAAACCTTCTTCCATTTGACGGGAAGGTCGAAGCTCTATTCATAAACAGTGAAGTTTCTCCGTAGAACAGTGAAGCACAGTAGCTTGATTTCATCGACCTTGAAATTAACATTGTATTAAATTACTTACACGAGGATAGTTATAAAGAATAAGGATGGGAAAGATATGTGGGCTTTTCCCACATAAGTTATTTATTTCGTTTTGCCACAGAAGGAAACGCAAGCTTAGTTTGACAAGACTGTTTTATTTTCTTTACTGTAGAGAGTGACGGCTGACGGCTGAACCATAGATGACTGGGCCGGCTGCAGGTTTAAGGGATAAAAAATACAAATCGCCATCCAGCGGGCAACGCCGCCAGCCTTCTACCTACCATGCGCTGTAATGTTGGTCACCTGGCTCAAAATTTTCACCTAAATTAGCATTTGACGACTTCTAGCTCTTTGTTAATTCTGTAAAAAATACCACACAGTTGCTAGTCCTCAAAACAGATTTATTTGCGGGAAAATTGCTCGTATTAAACAATATTTTCTTTTATATTTTCCATAGACACCGTCACACACACCCTCACACCCTCACACACGCACACGTAGCGGTTAAAAAATGTCGCCAAAGATGGTGTCAAAATGTCCTCTTTAACTGAGCGATCGGAGTGTATTTTGAGATTGGAGTCTGTGTAGTATGCTGCGCTCTATCACTTCTTGGCGAAACGTTGCTTAAGGAAAAGGTAAAGTAGTGACTAAGGTCTTGGGGAGCAGCAAATCTTGACCTCTGCCTGACCTTCTGGCCCACAGGCCTTCGTTTATAGCTTGATAATAATAATTCTAATTGGCTCTCTGTTTTTAAACTTCGTATCTATAATGTGTTTCTAAAGCTGTTAGCCTTCCACAATTAAATAAATAAATAAATGATCTCAAACGAGGACGTATGGACATCTCATTTAGCGAAGTAGTTAAACGGCCTTTTCGTAATCTCTCTTTTTGAGCCGGGGGAGGAATTTGCGCACACAGAATATATAAATATACCGTAGTTTATTTACAAATGTAGCCTATACCAACAGTAGATGTTGATGTACTTCACTGAAAATGCAATAATTATAAACCAAATCCAACTGTAATTATACGTCGGGAGTCGGAAATAGAGAGATCATAGTCAGCAGGGTTTCACTCACAATGCTGTGGAATAATAAATCATTCGTACATTTCATGCAATTTCACGTGAAAACACTTTTATATCTACAGGGTGCACTCTAAGTCGATAGCGGAATTTTAAGTAAGCTGTCTACTGATCAATACAAACAACTTTTTCTAGGTGGCGACAAAAATGGAGCGAAAAAATATCAACTGTTTCATACACTTGGCGCAGTACTGAGTCGACCTTTTGTATGGAACAGCTGATATTTGTTTCACTCCATTTTTTTCGCCACCTAGTACTAGTTGTTTGTATTGATCAGTAGATAGCTCACTTAAAGTTCCGCTATCGACTTAGAGTGCACCCTGTACATAATAATAATATTGTTATGTCGGGTACTTGGGGAGGAGTCCGCTACGAAACTTAAATCTTAAATTACGTCGGCCCGAATAAACAACAGTTCGAAAAACACAAGCTCGAATGAACGCTAGCTCGACAAACGCAAGCTTGAATAAACAGCAAGCGTAGCATAAAGCTGCGTTAGGTAGTACATAAGGGGGTTATAAATATATGCGTCTCACTTTTTTGTTTGACGTAGAGCGAAATAGACAGAGTTATAAACCCATAGATACGCTCTAACCCAGCCTTTTGCTACGCGAGCAAGTAGCTCGACAAAGGTTCGACCAATCGGATTAAATTCGTTGGATACCTAATGACCTGTCAAATTATAAACATTTATTTACAACTCTTCGTTTATTAACTTTTGCTTTATACTTACGTTTCGAGACCTTTGCAGGATTCGCGGTCGCTGCAAGCTATTTAGTAACGTGTTGTCAACATTTTGTCCATTGGTACCTGTGATCACTTCAAAGAAGTAAGCATGAAGTTTAAAGTTACGTTGGTTGGTCTAATCTTAATCCAATGCTATCTCAATCAAAGTTACTTCCTAGACTAGCTAGAGGTAAGACAATTGTGGCTAAACCATCGACCCTTGTCCTCCACGGTGCTGTAATAGGGTGCGAAGCCTAGCTCAAACCCCAGCGGATCCTGGGTCACTTCCAATGAAATTGTGATTTGACTATGGTCAGATTTAGTCTGACAAGTTTAGTTGAGGCTGTTAGGTTTACAACTTCGCGCGAAGTAGAGCCTTCAACATTTTCCCACCCTACCCCATATCCCAATCCTATTGGAAACGCGAACGAAGAACTCCGGTGACAAGCTGTCAAGACACAACCCGAAGTGACTCCGTGGCGTTACACGAACGGTTCGGTCGATCCGCTAAATACGGTTCCCGTCAATCGCCTTTTCCCGTGATCACGGACGTCGCGAACGCGCTTCACTCCATCTAACGCGCCAAGGAAAATCATCAAGGAAAACACACGTAGTAGAAAGTTTGAAGAAGAGAGTTCCCAGGCAAGCCAACTACCATTTTTGGATCGCCACGCTACGTTTGAACCAGGTAGGCGTTTCCTTCCCTCTCTTTAAACCATCCAGAGGCATTATACCCTAAACGCGAAAATCGCCAATCAGCATTGAGCACGCGTGGTGATTAAACTCGAGCTCTCTTTCTGAGAGAAGCCATTTGCCCAGCTAGTGGGACATGTACAGGCTACATCTTACTTTTATCTTACAGATGTCTTTCCGTCTGTCCTCGAACAATTCAATTTCTAATATACTTTTGACAAACACTTTGTGAGTTTCTAGAGTAAACTAAAAGTTGATATTATTATGTTGTTATTGGTTCTTACTCTTGTATTATTATTTCCATTAATCCCGTAATTCACTGACTAATTAGTAAACTGGTGACCTGTTTATGCTATTGACCAGAATGGTGTAAACATTATTGAATGCGGACATAGGTAATTAACGTTGATCCACACCCACCTCTCCTCAACAGTAACTAGAATAACTACGAAATAAAAAACAAATAATTACCCCGACCTTTTAGCTTCAAATTAGCATACCTCATAAACGGCTAAATCGATTTTGATAAAACATATTATTATCTAAGAAAACTTGCTAGAAAACCTGCTTTCAAGTTTTAAAAACCGCATCCAAATCGGTTCACACGTTTAAGAGCTATGGTGCCACAGACAGACAGACATAAAGACACACACATACAAACTTTTAACACCCCTCTTTTTGGGTCGGGGGCTAAAAAGTATCCCCGCCGCGAAACCTCAGACCGTAACGAGTTACTTCTGCGGAGCTCCCTACACTCAAATATTGTTCCGGCGGAGTTTCGCGGTAGATAATTAATACTGTGTTTGAGGTCGAACCCGCCGCTACATCGGAAAGTTTGCCTTACACTTCAAGCGTACGGTGCGGATACTTTGAACTTAGAGTGGCATTAAGGGTGGACGATAGCAACGTGGCGGGAAATTCAAAATTTTCACAGTTTTTTACATTTTGGAGCTATTTTTGTTCAGTGATTTTTTGTTTGCGGCAATAAAACAGTATTATTTTAATTATTGTAAACAACAGAAAAACAATAATTCAGCCGATTATGTGTTCTGGTCTACGAAGCAGTAGCACTGCCCAAAAAACTTGTCGTAGATCGGCTGAATTATTGTTGTTCAGTTGTTTACAATAATGAAAATAATACTATGTTATTGCCGCGAACGAAAAATCGCTGAACAAAAATAGCTCAGTTTAGCTAAAAAATGTAAAAAACTGTAAAAAATTTGAATTTCCCGCCACTTTGCTATCTTTCCACCTTAATGGTCACTACACGGACGCAGGAGTTCGCTAGTAGTGTTTTGCATCGCAACCCGTCACGCGATACGTTTCTGTCCTAGCGGACAGAATTTCGCAAAATGGAAGGCGAAAATATCGAAATATTATTAAAAATTCTATTAAATTATCCTGCGTTATATGCTGTGGGACACGTGGATTACAAAAATAGTTAAAAAAAAGAATGGTTTCCTTCGTGTCTCATTTATTTCATGCACCCAAATTCTACGCTTTCTCTTCAATACCGACGCCAACAATAATAGTTGTTCCTCTTCAGATTCTGAGAGCGATGACTGGGATGACATCTTGAAATGATGTCCTCACCCACAAGCCACGAAAGACGTAACGAAATTTCGTTGCGAAAAAAGTTAATGTACCTACTAACGTTACGCAGATGTTTCGCTACCGCAACAGTTCCACAAGGATTCGCCGCCGCATACGAATGCGTTGGTGTGCTAAGGGCGTAATAGTCGTCAGCTCAATCGAGCTGAAGTAGGTGATCTCAGAAAACAAAATCACCGACACCGTCAAGCTCAAGCTACTGTCTATAAAATGCTGACAGCTATTCAATATCGAGCTTGAGCTTGACAATTGACACGAGCCAAGGGGTGATTTTGTTTTCTGAGGTCACATACTTGAGCTCAGGCTTGAGCTGACGACTATTAATGCCACCCTAAAGAGCTGGAGAGCTGGTGACTATTCGACTTATTTTATCATACAAGGCTGGGAGTTGGAAGGCTGATAGAGTAGACTTTGATGAGTCTGGGAAAAATATTTTTTTGGCCGGTCGCGGTTTTAAATTCGATTTTTTTGACTTTGAAAGTTTAAATGTTCAGTAGTACATATGAAATGAAAAAAAAATTAAGGTCCTCACTACGAAAAAACACCTACAAGGCACAAAACCCTAAACTAAACACCAATTCAAAAAACTGCAAAAACAATTTATAGCAGTAATCTTATTACGGTAGTAGAACCTACCTCAGCACATTTAATTTTGACTTAGCACCTTTAGGCCAGTAATACAAATCACAGTTTAAACCAAGAAGGCTAGTTTAAACCTTATCTGTCGATTAATATTCATACAAAATTCGAGGGTCTGAGTTTAAACTGTAATTGATATTACGGCCTTTAGTTAACTACAAGGTGTATTATAAAGTAATAAAGCCTGCCTTATACACCACGC
>OX439396.1:178602-310514 GCA_949319315.1 Zelleria hepariella
TTCCTGAAGTTTTCCTGTATTAAAGTTTCAAATTAGCATATCTCATAAACCGCTGAACCGATTTTGGTAAAACATAAATCTAAAAACACTCGCTAGAAAACCTGCCTTCAAGTAAGAGCTACGGTGCCACAGACAGACACAGACACATACACAAACACACATAGCGGTCAAACTTAGGTATAACACCCCTCTTTTTGGGTCGGGTGTTAAAAAACAATTATAAAATAGCTCCCGCCACATCTACGCTACCCTGACCACACCCTTAACCGTTTGAAGCCGGGTAATTGCAGCTAACGCGTCGGTTAGCCATCAATCTCTGCCGGTAGGTGGCGTTTAGCTCATTATTACTGCCTATTTACTATTACTGACCGCGCGCCTACAACTGCATTAATTCAGCCGCTGAGCATTTAATTTGAGCTAAGTCATCACAACATAATCAACATTAACGCCTTGCCTTGCAAGTCTTGCAACCTCGCGTTGGCACAGATTATACAGGGTGTCTCAACAAAAACCTACAGACAAGCGGGAGGGCTTCTTGGGCTACCATAATAACTAGTGGTTCGCCCCGAACTATGAACTCGCGACCCCATATCTCAGCAACCCCTCGACCGATTTGGCTCATGTTCGAACTTAAAAATTCTCTTTACGTCATTTACCCGCCTACCAAATTTCATGACGATCCGACCAAATTTACTCAAGTTATCGTCGAACGAACATTCATACATACATACATACATACCAACATACATACATACATATACATATACATACATACCTACATACAAACATACAAACGCCGGATTGTTCAAGTAGACTCGGAGAACTTCGCTCGCTTCGCTCGCTCGTTCAATCAACATTAGCGCCTTGCCTTGCAAGTCTTGCAACCTCGCGTTGGCACAGATTATACAGGGTGTCTCAACAAAAACCTACAGACAAGCGGGAGGGCTTCTTGGACTACCATAATTATCCCCTTTGTTATGCGTTTTTTTTCACAGTATGCTTTTTGGCACTTGTTTGTTGGGTTTAAGTTGTATCTGTCGATTAATATTCATACAAAATTCGAGGGTCTGAGTTTAAACTGTAATTGATATTACGGCCTTTAGTTAACTACAAGGTGTATTATAAAGTAATAAAGCCTGCCTTATACACCACGCGGCCCAAGTAACATTTTAGGTTGTAGAAAGGTTTTGAACAGGTTCTAGAACCTTTGTATGGAAATCTGCTCGTAAGTCTTATAACTCTCAATAAAGTTATATTAACCTTGTAATTACCTTCTGAGTGCCAAAAGGGCCCCGGTTTTAGAACCTTTCTGAGAGCTACAGCACAACCTATAGCTCAAATCCAGAACCTTTCCAATACTTGCATAGAACCTAAATATAACCTTCACAACCTTAATTTAACGTTATTATAACCTTGCAAGACAACTTATAAGTTCTAAATTAGTCTTGGATGTAACTCTATGACAACTTAGAACCTTTTTGATGGATATGAATAAATACCTTTCCAGGACTTACAAGTTTTAAATAGCTTCTGTTTAAGATTTTTTACACAGATTCAAATACTTATTTACAATGGCGTCATTCCTTTTTCGTTCGGCCATCTTTCAAAATGGCTAGATAAGCAAAGTGTTTATAAAAATAATAAGTAGCTTGGTAAAGTCAGGAAATAATCAAAATATAGTGCGATTGGCACTTCATCGTGAAACTTTACGATAATAGTGCTGTATACAAGACGGGCCTTTCATAAGTTAAACATTTCGGATATTTTTTAATAAAATAAAATAAAATAAATTGGTGATCGGTGGTAAGTCACATCAGAAATCAAACTACTATTCATATGAAAAATATATATTATAAATCGTGTAGCACATGGTATTTGATTACGCTTTATTTAATTAAAATATTGGTTTTGTTTCGTTTTTTTTTTCATTTTTTAATATTAAATATGGCTGACGTTAGGAAATTACTTGAAAGTATTATGTTTTTCCTTTTCAGAACTGTAACAGCTAAGAGCTCTTAAGGTTTTCCAAAATAAGAGCTGAAGGTAATCTCGCGGAGCTACCTCAAACGACAAGGCTGTTTTCAACGCTTCAAGGTTATTACCAGGAGTTGTCCAAGACTTACCAGTTGCGAAAACCACCACTGGGCTAAATTTGTTGCTTTTAAGTTTTGGTTGTAGGGGGACATGCGTTTGACCTTCGTTCAACAAACAGCTACAGGCTGCTCTAAGTGTGGTCATGAACTGAGATCAAAATTGAACTCTGTTTAAACTTAGTATAAAGTGAGATCAATTTTGAACTAACTTTAAACTGAGTTCAAAATTGATCTCTGTTTATATTTAGTTTAGTGAGATCAATTTTGAAGTTACTTTAACCAACTGGTATTACCGAGTTCAAAATTGATATTATTATTATTCGAATCGAATCGAATCAAATCGAATCGAATCGAATCGAAACGAAACGAAACAAAACGAGTCGAATCGAATCGAATCGAATCGAATCGAATCGAAACGAAACGAATCGAATCGAATCGGCTATTGCTAGATTCATGGTACACACGACAACACGTCAGTTGTTGTAAAATCGCCCGTAACGTAACCGAGCAAAGTGCTAGCGTGTAAGGGTCGACGTGCTGTCGTGTGTACTGATTCAAGTATCAAAACTTTAACTGCCTATATCTCCTAAACGGCTAATGCTAGACCCATGTTTATGGTACTCAAAAAAAGGGTTCAACGAGCTCTACCTGATGAACGCAACAAAAATAATAAAAAGATGTATCCAAACTTTAACTGCCCATATCTCCTAAACTGCTAACGCTAGACCCATGTTCATAGTACTCTAAAAAAGGGGCTCGACGAGCTCTACCTGATGAAAGAAACAAAAATAACTAGTAGTTCGCCCCGAACTGTGAACTCGCGACCCCATATAAACTTAACAACCCTCGGCAACCCCTCGACCGATTTGGCTCATGTTCGAACTTAAAAATTCTTTTAATTTCATTTACCCGCCTACCAAATTTCATAATGATCCGACCGAATTTACTCAAGTTATCGTCGAACGAACATACATACAAACATACATACATACATACAAACATGCAAACGCCGGATTGTTCCAGTAGACTCGGAGAACTTCGCTCGCTTCGCTCGCTCGTTCAATAAAAAAGAAGTATCAAAACTTTAACTGCCCATATTTGAACGAGCGAGCGAAGTTCTCCGAGTCTACTGGAACAATCCGGCGTTTGTATGTATGTATGTATGAATGTTCGTTCGACGATAACTTGAGTAAATGTAGTCGGATCGTCATGAAATTTGGTAGGCGGGTAAATGAGGCAAATCGGTCGAGGGGTTACTGAGATAGAGGGTCGCGAGTTCAAAGTTCGGGGCGAACCACTAGTATCTCCTAAACGGCCAATGCTAGACCCAAATTAGTAATTTAATTTAAATTGATTCGATTCGATTCGAGTCGCATAGAATCGAATTAAATCAATATCAAATCAAATCAAATCCAATTCAATCGATGTATGTATGTATGTATGAATGTTCGTTCGACGATAACTTGAGTAAATTTAGTCGGATCGTCAGGTGGGCAGGTAAATAAGGTAAAGAGAATTTTTAAGTTCAAACATGAGCCAAATCGGTCGAGGGGTTGCTGAGATATGGGGTCGCGAGTTCAAAGTTCGGGGTGAACCACTAGTTAATAACATTTTATTATTTTTGTTGCTTTCATCAGGTAGAGCTCGTCGAACCCTTTTTTTGAGTACCATAAAAATGGGTCTAGCATTAGCCGTTTAGGAGATATGGGTAGTTAAAGTTTTGATACTTCTTTTTTATTTTTATTTTTTTCTTTTATCAGGTAGAGCTCGTCATGCCCTTTTTTCAGAGTACCATAAACATGGGTCTAGCATTAGCCGTTTAGGAGTTATAGGCAGTTAAAGTTTTGATACTTATTTTTTATAAATTTTCAATAACTTTTTATTATTTTTGTTGCTTTCATCAGATAAAGCTCGTCAAGTCCTTTTTTTAGAGTACCATAAACATGGGTCTAGCATTAGCCGTTTAGGAGATATGGGTAGTTAAAGTTTTGATACTTCTTTTTTATTTTTATTTTTTTCTTTTATCAGGTAGAGCTAGTCATGCCCTTTTTTCAGAGTACCATAAACATGGGTCTAGCATTAGCCGTTTAGGAGTTATAGGCAGTTAAAGTTTTGATACTTATTTTTTATAAATTTTCAATAACTTTTTATTATTTTTGTTGCTTTCATCAGATAAAGCTCGTCAAGTCCTTTTTTTAGAGTACCATAAACATGGGTCTAGCATTAGCCGTTTCGGAGATATGAGCAGTTAAAATTTTGATACTTGAATCAGTATGAATCTAGCAATATCTGATTCGATTCGTTTCTATCCGTTTCGATTCGATTCGATTACATTCGATTCGATTCGATTCGATTCGATTCGATTCGAATAATAATAATATCAATTTAGAACTCAGTTTAAGTAAGTTCAAAATTGATCTCACTAAACTAAGTTTAAACATAGATCAATTCTAGGGTCGGTGGACATAACCACATAAGTCCTATAGAAATTGTATAGGACTTATGTGGTTAAGTCTGCCGACCCTAGAATTTTGAACTCAGTTTAAAGTAAGTTCAAAATTGAGCTCACTTTAAACTAAGTTTAAACTGAGTTCAATTTGGATCTCAGTTTAAGTATCGTTCATGAATACCACCCTAAGGCCCGGTTTCTGAATTGAGAATTTAACTAACCAAATGCTTAAGTATCGTTCTGTCACATTATCTTGTGTGACATCTGCAGTGACAGAACGATACCTAAGCATTTGGTTAGTGAAATTCTCAATTCAGAAACCGGGCCTAAGGGTGGTATTCTAAAAGTATAAAAACATGTTTGTGGTATATGGTCCTCCCTTATTTTTCATTATTATTATTTTGTTGTCGTATCCTCCATTATTACACATACATTCTGTAAAAATTGGTATTTGTATTTTTTTTAGTGTGAAAAATGTTTTAATACTTTCCAAAAAAACCTTCACCAAAACATCTATTTCATTAAAAAAAATACATATTAATTTAATGTGTACTTATTATCTTGAATACCCAGCTTTCCATTAGTGTCACTAAATGAAAAAAAATGGCTTCATCGATTTAAAGGAACAGCTGAAAATTACAAAAAAATAAATAGCGAAATCGAACTGATTCGAAGTTTACAGAGAACAGAAGTTTACAACTAGTAAATAATAAAAATAATAAAACTTACCGTTGTATTAATCATTCATAACATTTTTACGCACTTTACGCTTAAAATTTCCACTCCTTTTTTTGTATCACCCTGTGTCGGTTCATTTTTCAAGACTCGTAATGCTTACAATGTATACCTATTCTTTGAAGTCGCGGAGACAACTGTCGGGTTTTGAGGATGCCTCTCAAGCTTTAAAATATTCCTGTAGGAATTGAATCATGCCTTCAGCGCAAAACAACAGCTTATTGGTTTTGTTTTTCACCACACAGTCCTAATTTGTTTGCCTAGACAACTCTGATCTAACCTCAAAGTTGTAGGTAGGTTTTAGAAACTACTTATAAGCAATTTCAACTTTTCAAAACCTTATGGTAATATCAAGGTTAAAAATTTAACCTTTAGATCACACATAAGTTAAATGACAGCCTTTCCAGAACCTTATCAGTAGCTTACGACAACTATAAGATCCTGAGGCTGTAAGCTCTTGAAACACAAGTCATAATAACGTTAACGTTAACTCTTGTCAGCAACTTCAAGGTTTTAACAATAAACTATTAGTTTTAGGACTTAGTAATCATTCTCAAATACTAAATTTAACCAACTAGCAAATCATTAACCTTTGTACAACCCTTCTAAAACCTAAAGGCAATTTTTACAACCTAGGCCCAAATGAAATGTTACTTGGGGGCACTGGTAATCCGCTGACATAATTACAAACAATAATATTGAGCGGCTTATGTGGACCCCGAGGGTCACCACACCGCACCTATTTAAACTCTATTAAACTAAGGCCTTTGCATCTAGGTAATTAGATGATTTAAACAGCGTCCAGTGTCACCTTCACTCACACACACTTCAGGGTGCACTCTAAGTCGATAGCGAAACTTTAAGTAGGCTGTGTACTGATCACTACAAACAACTTGTACTAGGTGGCGAAAAAAATGGAGCGAAAAAAATATCACCTGTTCCATAGAAAATGTAATTTTAGTACTGCGCCAAATTTATGAAACAGCTGATATTTTTTTCGCTCCATTTTTTCGCCACCTAGCACCTAGTAGTAAAGTTGTTTGTAGTGATCAGTAGACAGCCTACTTAAAGTTCCGCTATCGACTTAGAGTGCACCCTGTAGAAGATGGTTGAAGAGACCACTCGGCACAGGGACATCCTTTTTAGATGGAGTAGGTTTGCCCAGCACCTATACCATCCTGACAGCTTAGTCGGCCTAGCCCACAGGAAAGACAAACTCTAATTAAACTCTACAATATATTCAGGCAATAAGGAAATGTTGTGGTGACTCTCTCTATCTCTCTCTGAGAGAAGGACCGGCTTTATTCCTATCACTAGTTTGAGATGAAATATTGTCAGCTTTTTCTTATCTGTAACACGTCAAAATTTTATACTTTGTACATTATTTTTAAAATATTTCGCGTATTTTCTTAAATAACCTCAAAACTGTTTATTTTAAAATATATTTGTGATGCTTAGAAGGAGCTCTTTCATTTTATATGTAACACGATATATTTTGCAAAACAAATTCGTTATTTACCCCCTTAAAGTGGCCGCCATAATTAAAATTGGGTGTGACAGACGGACGGACAGACAGACGTTTTTTTTTTCCTTTTGCGGTAAGGAACCCTAAAATAAACCTCTTTGCAATTGCTTCACATTTCATAAAAAATACCTATTCTCAAAAAGGATCTTTTAATAATAATTATAACGCGTGAAAAGTGTTCATGCGAAAAACCCGTGAATTAATTTCTGTAGTTTCCCGCGAATCCCTTCACGACCATCGTGCTGGAATTAATTAATGACATAGTACGAAGCGGCCATTGTTTAAACGAGTTCCCGAGTCGGGTTTACCGGCGATCGTGCATCCTTTCCTGCCAACGCCTTTTCTATACAGGGTTATTAGTAAGAGGTTATAGAGAGGGCACTGTTTCCAACCAGTTTCACTCCATAATGCCCAGTACCGTTTCAGAGATTTGGTATTTTAACATTTACCTACTTGTTTATACTATATGAAAAAAAAAAATTGTTTTTTTTTTTTACTTTTTGACTGGATTTAGTATCTAGATACTCTAACCAAAAATATCTAATCATTAAATACCAAAAACTAATAGCACGTTTAGGAATGACAGCAAAACAATTATTTTCAAATAATTTCAAAAAAATAAATTAAGTTTTGTTGGCTTTCTTCTATAACCTCCTATCGGAAGGCAAAGTTTTTTGTTCGAAAGTCCGTTATTGGTTTAATCTTATCTTTAGACAATATTGAGAAACTAATTCAAATATTTTTTATTTTGGTCCAGTAGTTTTGTTTTTATGCGCTAAAATGTTTTGTTCCTATGACCGCATTGACCGCCAACAGTATGCAGACCGTCGCGTGACGTCATAAAACCGTATCTTTGAAACGTTGTAAAATCCAAACTACTGAACCAAAATAAAAAATATTGAAATTAGTTTCTCAATATTGTCTAAAGATAAGATTAAGCCAATAACGGACTTTCGAACAAAAAACTTTGCCTTCCGAATTGGCCGAATTAAAAATAACCCTGTAATACATATCCTACTGAGCACCGATGTATCATTGATTTTGAAATTATCCAACAGATCTACTTAAGTACTAACTATTACTTTTAGTTTTTTTCTAAAGCACTAATAGTTGGAGAGCTATGGTGACCAATCGAGATATTTTTTCGTACAAGGCTGGGAGTTAGTAGGCTGATAGAGTAGACTTCGCTGAGTCTGGAAAAATATTTCGTGATTAGCGGAGACTAAAAAGGCAGCCTAAAAACTCCCAGCCTTGTAGACAAAAAAGAAATGACTCAACCCATACATTTAAACTTTCAAAGTCGAAAAAATCTAACTTTCAACCGCGACCGTGCCAAAAAAATATTTTTCCCAGACTCAGCGAAGTCTACTCTATCAGCCTACCAACTCCCAGCCTTGTACGAAAAAATATCTCGATTGGTCATCAGCTCTCTAACTATAACCCGTGCTAGGGAAAATTAACTAGTGGTTCGCCCCGAACTATGAACTCGCGACCCCATATAAACTTAAATAATAATAATAATAATAACCTCCGTGTGGTTCCCGGGAGGTACAGAATTGGACCAACCCATTTCTTCCCGTGGGTGTCGTGTCGTAAAAGGCGACTAAGGGAATGGAGGGACCATTATGGTTCCTCCACCGCAGGGCAGCTTGTGGCGAGCTGTTGGTATGTGGCGGTACCACGGACCCGAGTCTTCCGAAGGTCGAAAACTGGTCCTCACATCCACGTCTTTGTACAAGAGTGGATTGGAATCCAAGAGGACCGGGACCCTCACCTCTGGCTTGCTTTATCGGCCGTCCAGAGTCCAGAGTGGAGCGCAAGAGCTATATGCTCGCAGGATGGAAGTGAAAGATGCATAAGACGCGAGTTGGTACTGTGACTGTGGCTATCACTACAGTCACTGGGTAGAAAGCGGCGCACACCTCTCGACACCCTGAGATGTTCACAACGATGTTGCCACCTTGGTGTCCAGGGTTAGACCCATAAGCGGCGGCTTATTTAGGTGGCCCATTTAGTGAACAGCAAGTCACCGTCTGCCAACCCCATAGCCCATGTTACCCAGTCCATCCATTATGCATCCCCATAACCCAATTCTTTGCTCCCATCCAACTCTACAATAGTGTGTGTTTGGTTGCACTCTGGGGTACCCAACAGGTGCACCACCTTACATCAGATCAAAGTTGGCAAACGGGCCTCTACGTGTTGGATACGTCCCCACGCGCGCCGTAGTACTACAATCCAATTAATGTGATATTAAATTATTTTTTCATTTTGTTTCATTTCACATTGAATGTTTTCTGTAACTTGTTCGCCGCTTTATCTTATTTCAAGTTTTTGTGCCTCTCGATCATTTTGGATATTTTTGTAGTTTATCTAGTATTTCTTCCATTTTAATTATAGGATATTTATAGGACTCTCTTGTAGTTTTGAAGTAATGCGACCTCTATTGTAGCATAGAAGGACTTTTTGGTTTATAATTTTGAACACTAGATGGCTCTGATAAACAAACTTTAGTCACGCCCTCTGTTAGAAAGTAGAATAACAATATATTTATATATTTTTTAAATAGATGGCGCTGTTTTGAATTTTCTAATCTGGTGTACTTTGGACCCTAGAAATTAGCAAAATTTTTGGTTATTTTTGGATTTATTGGATTAAAATAGAGTTCTTGTTACCGATTATTTCGCGACCCGTAAAAGTTTATTTTTATTGTTTCCACTGAGTTTTACGTCCGATATCCACAATATTGTTTCCAAACAGAATTTGCATTTATAGTTCACTTTTGTTAGTTTTTATCACTGGTTTCACTGTTTACTGATTAGATTTACGTTTTTATCACTTTTAAAATCACTTTTTAGCACTATTTTAATGTTACTGAGAGGCAGCAGTGGCGCCCTCTCTCGTCCCATATAACCTTAACAACCCCATATCTCGGCAACCCCTCGACCGATTTGGCTCATGTTCGAACTTAAAAATTCTCTTTGCCTCATTTACCTGCCTACTGAATTTTATGACGATCCGACTTAATTTACTCAAGTTATCGTCGAACGAACATTCATACATACATACATACATACATACATACATACATACATACATACATACATACATACATACATACAAACGCCGGATTGTTCAAGTAGACTCGGAGAACTTCGCTCGCTTCGCTCGCTCGTTCAATAATAAGTTTAAAAAAAACACCCGGGACAGGACTTGAACCCGCAACCTCTTGCGTACCGTGCAGGTGATTTCTCAATTGAGATACCGAGTCAAGTAACTGTCGATGCGAATTTATTCAACTGGTTTCCGTCTACTGGGCGGGGGGCACTATCTGGTGTGATCAGTTTGCACTAATCTAACGATTAACCTTGGTTTGGAGTCCCAGTACTTCTAGCCTATGTTGTCTAGTCACGTTAGGTTCGCAAGAGTACGAGCGATGCCACACGGGCGTTGTGTGTGCGTTGCGTTAGCGCTGCGTCGACTGAGCGGTGACGCTCCGTCGTTCTACATATAGGTAACACTGAACGACATATGCCAGACGGGCATTGCGGCTACACTGCGTCGTCGCAACGCACGCGCAACGCACAAGGAGAGGAGAGAGTCGAGGTGGGGAAGGGATCAGCGTTGAAATTCAAACAACGGAGCGGCCGCAGTATTTACTAGCATATCTGGGCCCTTAGCCTGTAACGCAATGGTGCCAAAATGGGCTTCCGGTTGACGGTTTTAATTACGATTTATTGATGCTATGTCGGTCCAGTGTCGGTCTTTTTAATGTTATTGTAGTACAGCAAAGAATGTTATGAGTCTAATTCTAGAGGATTAGTTCGCTGGTTGTAGGAGAACAACGAAAAAATCCCGGTTTTGTCCTTCTACCTAGGACGCCATTGATACGCCATTGTCTTACAGGCTAAGGCCCCTGTTTACGCCGACGCAGCGCTCGTGTGGCATTCACTGCGTTGAAATCATTGCGTTGCGACGACGCAGCGCAACCACAACGCCCTTGTGGCATCGCTCTACCTCTAGCACCATAAACACAAACGTTCCACCGTCGCACCTCCCCTCCCCGCGCCCCTCGCCCGGTACAAAGGTGGATTAAACCTAATTACCGGGATGATAATTACTTCGTTAGGCGCACGACGCCAGCCCACGACCAAGGTTAAAGGACTTATTCACTGAGAGTATTTAGAAGCTAGCAAGAGAATGGTGGATGAAAACAACACGCAACTGCTTCGACAATCTTGTTTTTAGCGTGCCGTACCTACCCGAAGGGTGCCAAATGGGAATATTTTATATTAATTTTAACGGTTTCACTTACTTTTATTGTTTGTCGAATTAGCCGACATTTGTTTCGACCGCACCCGGAAGTCTTAATCATGGAGGGACGGACAACGCGTTCGTCGTGGCGTTAATCCACTTACTGCGGGCTCATTACATAATAATTATAACGTTGTTCGCTAGTGAATACGCAAGCTTACAGAGACGTTCTTGTTTACACTCACTTCATTGCCCTCGTTACAAGCGAGTCGTTTGATCTTACACATCTTTTCATTTACGTATAGGTATCTAAAGAAACGCTTTCTATTTCTAAACAAAAACTTTTATTATACGCTGGTGATTGGGTTGGGTTTACTTGAGCTTCTTTGTTGGTGCAGGGTGGTAAGGTTTACACAAGTCCTCGAAAATCTCAACACATGCCTTACATAATAGGATTTTTTTACAATATAACATCTCAGAAAGTAGAATTTCTTGGAACCTTTCTAATTTCACTTAATATTGTATACGCTTCAAAGGTTAAACTGAAGTAAACGCAAATTATAAAATAGCAACAGCTGTGAACGAGAAAAAGATGGATATTTTATTAACTCTGGCATTTTCAACACATATTCCCGGAACCATCCAAGTAAGGGTGTTTGAAGTAAGTCTGTTTCAACTTCTATTAACGTAGCCAAGATTTTATGGTTTGTGGTTGATCACTCATAACTTTTTTTTTTTCGATACTTAGGCACATAATAAAACTCTCCCATTTCAATATAAAACCCTCCGTGAAATGCGTAGGCAAGGATAAGCTCATACGTTACGGACACAAGAGTTCACCCCATATCTCTGAACCTTGACCGATTTCGCTGGGTGGATGCTAGCAACGTGGCGGGAAATTCAAAATTTTCACAGTTTTTCACATTATGTAGCTAAACTGAGCTATTTTTGTACAGCGATTTTTGTTTGCGGCAATAAAACAGTATTCTTTTAATTATTGAACGAGCGAGCGAAGCGAGAGAAGTTCTCCGAGTCTACTGGAACAATCCGGCGTTTGTATGTATGTATGTATGTATGTTTGTATGTTTGTATATTTGTATGTATGAATGTTCGTTCGACGATAACTTGAGTAAATTTGGTCGGATCGTTACGAAATTTGGTAGGCGGGTAAAAGAAATTAAAAGAATTTTTAAGTTCGAACATGAGCCAAATCGGTCGAGGGGTTGCCGAGATATAGGGTTTTACAGTTTATATATATGCAAAGCGCGCGCGCGCCTGCGCGAATGGCGTTAGCAAAGTTACACGTCATATGTAACTGGGGTCGCGAGTTCATAGTTCGGTGCGAACCACTAGTTGTAAACAACAAAACAACAATAATTCAGCCGATTATGTGTTCTGGTCTACGAAGCAGTGGCACTGCCCAAAAAACTTGTCGTAGACCAGAACACATAATCGGCTGAATTATTGTTGTTGTATGTTCCTATTAACGATACTTGAGTTATCTTCGGACATACATTCAAACATCCATCCAAACCAACGCCTAATTGTACAACTAGACTCATTTAAACTTACTTATATTCCAGAACAAATGCCGTCCTTATTTACGAGTTAAGTACCCAAGCACAATGCCAGCAGAGTTCACTTTACAAGCTCAATGTGGCCAAACATAAATAAAGTGCAGACGTGAATGCAGAGTTAGTGAATAGTTCCAGTGGTTGTAGCGCCCGCAGCCCACAAGCAATAAACTGTATCATTTGGCGCGACAATGAGAGTGCCGTTAATGTCGCTAATAGCGCACGTTAGTCAACTGTCCGCGCTAAACAGGAAAGGATGGAAGGTTCGCTTTTCAGGCCGCTCAAACATTTCAAAGAAAAATTATCACTTGCTTCTACATTGAGCCGACTGATCAAAAGCTAATAAACTAGTGGATCGCCCCGAACTCGCCACCCCATATCTCAGCAACCCCTCGACCGATTTGGCCCATGTTCGAACTTAAAAATTATCTTTACGTAATTTACCCGTCTACCAAATTTCATGACGATCCGACAAAATTTACTCAAGTTAACGTCGAACGAACATTCATACATACATACAAACAAACATACATACATACAAACATACAAACGCCGGATTGTTCAAGTAGACTCGGAGAACTTCGCTCTTTTCGCTCGCTCGTTCAATAAAGAATTCCTTGGGAGAAAATACTAACCGATGGATCGGACATGCGTTGCGGAGATCAGACAAACACCTGGCAAGTAAATGACAAAAGAAAACCGGACCACCATAGTAGTACTTGGATGCGATCAGTTCTAAAAGAGGCTGGATCAACCGTACTCGGCTGGAAGGAAGTAGAAGTTGCCGCACAAGACTGTAAAAAGTCAAGATTCCTCCTTCGAGCCTCATCACTACACAGAGCACAGAAAAGAAACCAGTCCCGCACCTTTTAAACCACGTGACAACTACGTGTTTCTAAGCACAAACAAGTCACCGGAACAAATAACAGGTAAAGCAGCTGGCTGTAGCGGACTTTCTGGTCTCGTCCCTATCAACACGCTATCCCAAGCCTGTCGACCGGTGCCCATTTACATAAACACCAGCAATGTGCTCAATTGGCCGCGTTAACTGAATTAATAGCTGCCTTCATAACACGATGCACCTCATTGCTTATTCATAGAGCGAACAGCAGCTTACTACAACATTTTTAGTCCAAGCAGCGTCGGTAAAAGCGCAGCGCAAAATGTTACATACCACCCATAAATATGACATAGGAAAATCTGTATTTATAGGTTGAATGTTTTAGTGAACATGTTACATGGCATATTCAATTAGGTACAGTGTGCACAGTCGTTTCTCAACATAAAGCACGCGCCCATATTATTAGCAAAAAAAAATTTGACCGGATACTCCTACGTTCAAAATGGATAAGGATATATCTACGTTCAGTCATCCTGACCTGCCAAAGTTTCTGAACATAGATTGTTTTACACTAGTTGTGTAACCCAAAATAAAAACAAAATTAAATGTTATTGATCCTGCCAAGGTGACAAATACCTACGTGTGGTGGAGAGAGTCATCCGTCTCTGATCTGGCAAAGAATGACACACTGACAAGGTATCCAAATATCGAGATTTCAACTAATAAAAGCAATCGTGGTAAGAATATTACTAAAATTATATTTTCATCTCCCAGGCTCGGAAAGCACGCTGTTACAACGATCGAGCAAAAGCCTATTTTAACGTGAAGCCCTATGGTGTTAAAAAGAAATAAAGAACCTCCTTTGACCAATCTGTCAAAGCAAAGAAGAAGGAAACTCACTTCACTAACCTTTATTTACCTAGTGTTCTGTTGTTTTTTTTTTGCATCTAACTAAATCAATTCCAAACTCTATGAGATGAAAAATTGTGTGTTTTACATGTTATTATCTCTTACTTCTGAATTACCTCGCTCGCTACCCTCGTGGCTCAATTTTAGATACCTTCGCTAGCTCGATATTCAATATAAGCGCTCACTGCCAACAATAATTTTGCATCCTTGCATAACATAAAAATATTACTTGGTAGATGCTGTAGTATGAAATATATTTCAGATGAGTGCTTTAGTTTCCAGCGCCTAATTTCACTGCCTCAACAGTAACTCAATCCGGTTCTGTTTACACAGAGGAGGACGCAACGCAATAGGCTTGCCAAGATTTTACTCCACTACTTCCTGCTTAAAATCCAATTCAATTTGGAAATCCATTTGCAAATCCAGCGCTTCCGGCTAAAGACGGCCATAAATACACGGCCGGGGGAGAACGCGCCTCTCCAGTTCGCATTACATTAGTTCGTTGTGACACGAGCACTTTGCAAATATAAAGACTCAAACAAACTCCAGGCCTTCGAGGAGAATAACAACTCACGCACAGAATTTACGAATTATTTTTTAATGGTAGCATTAATAGACGTCGAGTCAAGATCGTACTCAAGTAGGTGATCTCAGGAAAGTCAAATGCTGATTTCAAGCCTAGGCTAATTTCAATGTCAATCTCAAGATAGGGTCTATTAATATGCTGAAAGTTTGACATTAGCGAAGGCTTGACATTAGCATTTGACATTTCTGAGTTCACCTACTTGAAATCGAGCTCAAGTAGGTGATCTCAGACGACTATTAATACCCTAACAAACACTTTTAGTAAGAGTTTGGCCAACGACTTTTCCCACGCAGATTTGTGGATATAAACGTGCATTATACTCCTTATTGTCTCTATTCCTTAAACAACGTTACTTGCACGAATAAAGTTGAAAAACTAAGATATCTTTAGCCTTCTGTTATTCCGTCTTCATTTTAAATTTTATCCAAATACGTTCAGCCGTTTCAGCGTAAAGCAGTTTCAAGCAAACAAATACATCAGAGGAATTGTTTCCATTTTCGGTAGGGCTAGGCTAAGATTATAACGTATGGATCTATTTTGTGCTTTTATTCAGAATTTTTTGCAATTCCATTTGTGGATGGAAAATGGCCTCCGCTGGGATTCGGCCATCAAATTTTAAAAGCTGGTTAGCTGTGTAGTATACAATCGTTGACAAAAGTCCATAAAAAAACAGTAAATTTTGCCTTTCATCTAAACACAACCTCCTCTTTAGGCCCATAATACAACATTACGGAGATAATACAAGCGGAGTTAGATAGCACATAGAATATTATTTATCGTACCTAAACCGCAAAACATTTATGGACTGACTGTGCGATGGGTAAGAAATGTGTTATCTTATCTGTGATTTTGAAATCTCGCTCGCCTCAACTCAGCTTGACCTATGAAGTTTATGAAAACATAATAAAATATCTCTCTTATCGTCCTGTCTCCGCTTCGGTGATTTAAGGACCCAGACCAATGTTCATCGAGTGTATTGCATATTTTCGAACTTCGACTGGAAACGGCGTCCGGCGACTGCGAGCTGGGGCCTTAGCCTGTAACACAATGGTGCCAAAATGGCTTCTACCTGGGACGCCATTGATACGTCATTGTGTTACAGGCTAAGGCCCCAGGTCTCGGGTCTACGGTCGCCGACACCGGAATGCTACCTTTAGTAAAGTTCATCATCATTATACAAGGTGTTACAAAAGTACCTAACTCTTTTTACAGGGTAATAGCACCCGGTGATAGGGATCACAACCTAAATATTTGTTTTGCTCTATAACGGACGTTCCGTTGATTTTTAAATTAATAAAATGTGAACGCTGTGGCGGGAGAAAAGTATTTTTTAAATATTGTTTTAATTGACTTTCACAATGTTTTAACAACTCAAAGCTAAGCAAATGCATCTCCACCCACACACATATATTTTTTAATTTAAACTATACCAAAAACAAAAAAAGTTTTGAAAAAATTTCAATTTTGAGGTTATAAAATAAAAATTGATTTTTTCAACTTTTTTTTACCCTGTGAAAAGAGTTAGGATGTTTTGTAACAAGTTGTATTTAAGAGTTATCCTATTGTCGGTGCAGCATTCTCCATTCACTTCGATCACAGGCCAGTTCCTTTGCAGCCTGGTACACACGACAGCACGTCGACCCTTACACGCTAGCACTCTACTTGGTTACGTTACGGGCGACTATACAACAAAAGTGTACAGTCTGACGTGCTGTCGTGTGTACATCACGACATCCACCTTCTCTTTAATTTGGTCAAAGTAGCTTCTCCGTGGCCTTCCTCTACCTCTCTTTTCTTCTATCTATTGATATAGCAAAGTTATATCAATGAAAACGTACGAGCAACTACTCATACTACGCGCATCCGTCGGGCATGTAAACCCTTTTATTAAATCGAAAATGTAAGGATTTATGTGCTGTTGACTGTACATGCAGTTCTTCGATTAAGGATAAAACGTAACTCTAAAATGTGTCTAGAAAATTAGATGCCCAAATTCAGTTCAGTTCTTCAGTTCTTACCTATTTGCTCGTAGTCTATCTGCCGGTTTCTGATTTGAGAAATTCGCTAAGCAAATGGGTAAGTATCGCCCAGTCTCTGCAGATTTCTCACAAAAAAGCGTGACAGAGTGTTAGGTAAGTATGTGCTTAGTAAAATTCTCAACTCAGAAACCGGGCCTATGCAATTTAAGTAAAACTGTACACTAATGCAATAACGTTGATATTCGAATATTAGACGTATGGTCGAAATGATGTTTCGTATTTTTCTATTGTTGCTACCATTTTTGTTTTTGTGGGAACAAGTTTTTATTGTGATACGAGTATGTAATGCGGATTCTATGGGATTTAGTTCGATGGTGCAGTACCCTAAACGCTGACCTTCAGTCGGGCACTATTTTCAGCCTTAAATGTTCATGTTGTACATAGGTGTAAAAAAACATACTAAATCTACTTTTTTTTTTATTTACTTTATACGATTTGTTTATTTATTTATTTATAGGTGTGTGTGTGTTTGTTTATTGTATTTAGTTTTTATTGTGACTTTGTTTTTATTTTTTTATTTTCTGTGCCCTTTTTTTTGACATGTTTTATTTCATTATTATTTTATTGACTATTGTTTTATATTTTGACGAAACTTTTGTGAATGTTTGTGTTTTGTAATTGTTTTTTTTTCTAATTTGACTTTTATTTTGTCGGAAATAAAAATGTGCAGTGCTTACGAAGTTTTAAAATACTAAATCTACTTTCGTATTTTTCCACCGACTGTACGTAGCTGTCCGTAGCGAATTTGCGGCGCGGGTCTATCGCGCGGTGATCCGTCGTGATGGGCCGCCTGCCCACGTGCCCACGGGGCGGAGGGCGGAATTTTATAATTTACTTTTGCGGACACTCTCACCTACCGACCAATAGTGGTAGCTCAACATGGTAGAGACAGAAGGCCGGATGTTTTAAAATCGTTCAAAACCGCGGAGGAAATATTCAGGATAACTATGAATGGAGAACGGATGGAACTGACTTTCAACGTCTAATGATGGATGGACACGCACTTAAAAAACACTCAATTTTAATGCCTATACAGGGCAATTTTTAAATAGCTTTATTCCTGAAACAAGTCAACTTTAAAATGCGATTTCCAAAAACTTTTTTTTTACGACTTTGATGAAAGCGCAATGTTTTTTTTTGAAAACTATAAAAAAATGCCCTGTAGTTCTAAGTTGAGAGAATGTTATTTTCGTAGGTGCTCGGCAAGCCTTCTCAATCTAAAAGATGTCCCGACAGGCATGTTAGCGTCCAAGTGTTTTATAATGTACATAGCTAGTTATGTGACTCAGTTATACATATACGAAGAACAAGAGGATCTAGCCCTTGTGCACCTCTCTAGCACAATACAGATAAAGATCTCTAGTGTGAGTCGAGGTGCCACCTAACGCTGTATTAGGCCCGGTTTCGGAATTGAGAATTTCACTAACCATTCTGTCTCTGCAGATGTCACACAAGAGAATGTGACAGAAAGATACTTAAGCATTAAAATTTCAATTTAGGCCTTAGGCCCGGTTTCTGAGTTGAGAATTTTACTAAGCACATACTTACGTATCGCTCTGTCACGCTCTTTTGTGAGAAATCTGAAAAGACAGGACGATACTTACCCATTTGCTTAGCAAAATTCTCAACTCAGAAACCGGGCCTTAGTGTGGTAACGACTAATAATATTGGGCGTGCAAAAAGACCTAATAGCGGTCTAAGCTGAGGCCTTTGCATCGCCGTAATATAATGAGATGATTTATACCGCATCCAGTGGCACCTTCACTCACAATAGATAGGTGAAGTGACCCCTCGGACTCTGCAGTCCTAGGACATTATTGTTTAGTTTAACCAGAGTACTAAAAGTGGACATTTCATATCTTCTTATTTGCTGATCCTTACCACTGAATACTTCACGTGGTTGGGTACCAACCGAACTTTCTAGTCATTAAAAGTTAACTGTTATGCTAACAAACACGCCTGTGTACACATTCCAAGCCAAGAGGATGGCAAATGGGTTTGTGTGAGTTGACAACTTAAGAAACTGTTATATACTTACTTAAAACATGGTGCACATGCCGGCTTATTGCAAAACAATTTTCAGGACGTAAACATTTTTAGAGGCCTTTACATCTACGAATGAGATATTATATGCAAGGTATTACAAAAGATCCTAACTCTTTTTAGAGGGTAATAGCACCCGGTAATAGGGATCACAACCTAAATATTTGTTTGCTCTAAGACGTTCCGTTGATTTTTAAATTATTAAAATTTGAACGCTGTGGCGGGAAAAAAACATTTTAATATTGGCTATTTTGTCCAGTAAAATCATTCAATGCATCTAAATTCCCGAAGTAATAATATTGCCCAATATTGCCAAAATTGCGTCTAGGGATTAAGGGCTGAACGATATGCTCTATGGGGTAGGATATTCTCAGAAAGACCCATGTTAGCTTAAAGGCCAATTAATTATACGAAGAAGGTCCAAAAGTAGATCGGACCATTCTGGCTGACATGACGTCATGGGCGATCTACCGCTTAATGCATGATAAATTGGACAAGTTCGCTAATTCGCCAGTTGTTTGTTTGTTCGGGGACGCGACCCTTTGTAGAGCTATGTGTGTGACAGATACACTTCAGCTTAGGGCTTATACAGACGAACGGCACGTGCCAACTGCAAGCGTCGACTGCTGCCGTCGACTGCCTTCAACGTCGTCCCGCCGCAATTTTGACAATATTGGGCAATATTCAATATTTCAGGAATTAAGATGCATTGAATAATTTTATTGCACATAATAGCCAATATTTAAATAATATTTTTCTCCCACTACAGCGTTCAAATTTTATTAATTTAAAAATCAATGGTACTTCCTAGGGCAAAAACATATTTAAGTTGTGATCCTTATCAATTAAAATCTTGTTTAAATCAAGTCAAGTCAAAAAGTTTTATTCATAGGCCTTAAATAAATTATTTACATCTCATTCGTAGATACAAAGGCCTAAGAAGTTTTACGTTCTGAAAATAGTTTTGCAATAAGCAGGTCTGTGCACCATTTCTTCGATCACAGTTTCTTTTTATGCTATTACTGCCGTTAAAAAAAAATCATATCTTTTTTTGGATGCGTTTTTAGCAAAAAACGCTCCTGCGATTTCTCAACGCGAGGCTTAACTATTTTTAGGACCTAAGGATTGGATTCTAGATCCTAGAATTTAAGAATGCAATCGATTCTCGCCAAAAGTGGCCACTTTTGTGCGAGAATCGATTGCATTCGAAGGAAATCCAATCCTGGAATCCAAACCTTAGGTCCTAAAAATAGTTAAGCCTCGCGTTGAGAAATCGCAGGAGCGTTTTTTGCTAAAAACGCATCCAAAAAAAAAGGTATGATTTTTTTTCCATTGGCGGCGCTAGTTGTAAGACGTACGGCGTCTTAACGCCTGCCGTTGAGGCGCTAACGACTGCCGTCGAATGCCGTTGAAGGCAGTCGATGGCAGCCGTCGACGCTTGCAGTTGGCACGTGCCGTTCGTCTGTATGAGCCCTTAGCTGGAAGATTCAGTTCTAGTCAAAAATACTTACTATTTTTTTACATAGATTTCTATTCAGAAGCTGTTTGTTAACGTGTATTTCCACACAAAGCTACTAAGTCATTAGGTAGATTACTTGAACCCGCCAGGTAGATTACACAAACCGTGCCGGGTGCACGAAACTGCTCTTTCCCGAAATGTTTCTCTAGTTCAGGATAGTTATTTTCTAAAAAAAAGTAAAAAGTTCTTCGCAATAATTTTGTGATAGAACTGTCACTAACATCATCATGAAGGTAAAAGGTTTTTTAAAAGGTAAAAAATAAAATAAATCGTAGAGTAAAATGTTAAGCACGAAATGTTTTCGACCCAATGTCGGAACAACAAAATGCAAAACAAACAAAAAAAAAAACATCATGATCATCAACGATACTCTGCCCATCCGCATCCATAGATCCGTTACAACGACAGCACCATGGATGAAAATGTAGTCTATCCTACAGAAATAAAAAATGTCCAATCTACGACGTGCTATATTCTGTGGCAGATGCAAAGGTAAGCCACGCCGCCGCAGGTCAGAGGGTGAGGTCCCCCGGTAGATGTCACTTTGTGCTCTTGTAGACTCCGGGCGCATCCATTGACTAACACACAAGGTTCAGTTTGTAGCTTGATTACATTAACAAACGAAGCTTGATCGATAATATTACACACTGATTACATTCACTTGCCAAGGTGTGGAAGCCCGAAGAAGAATGGGCGGGCTATATACATAGACAAAACCACAATGGGGTAAAAGGGTACTGGAGAGGAGACTCAGAAGTGGTCGTAGAAATTTGGGCAGACAACCGATGAGATGCACCTGGTCGAAGTGGCAAGAGAAGACTGGATGAGAAAAGCCCACGACCGTAAAGAATGGAGAGCAATGGAAGAGACCTACACTCAGCATTGGGTGGCTATAGGTTGAAGAATAGGTCGTAGAAATGTGGGCAGGCAACCGATGAGATGCACCGATGACCTGGTCCAAGTGGTAGGAAAAGACTGGATGAGAAAAGCACAAGATCGTAAAGAATGGAGTGCAATGGAAGAAACCTTAACTCAGCATTGGGTGGCTATAGGTTGAAGAAGAGAGAGGGACATTCACTTGACGTTCATTTGATTGTTGGTGGCGGGTTTCAGCCATGGCTGTTTCAGTTCCTGCGTTCTTGTGCTCGCATGCGGCTGACATAGCCGAGTGAATTGGTGCCTCCTGCAGATAGATGCCGAGGAAATAGATGTCAAATTACATCCAGATGAGATGCGATTCTGGGTGTCCTTAATGATGGATCTTGACCTTCTTGACACCAATTTCCTCGATAAGTAATAGATTGCTTGGGAGTTAAGGCACTAAACTTATGTAAAAGTTTTATTCTGTAATATGTAATTCTGTAATATAATCCACCTTATATTACCCGGGCATTCGAGACGAATCCAAAGAATCTGTGTTCGCGCCTATAGGTAGGTAGGTATCTAATTTGAGTGATTAATAATAATAATAATAACCCCTGTGTGGTTCCCGGGAGGTAAAGAATTGGACCAACCCATTTCTTCCCGTGGGTGTCGTAAAAGGCGACTAAGGGAATGGAGGGACCATTATGGTTCCTCCACCGCAGGGCAGCTTGTGGCGAGCTGTTGGTATGTGGCGGTACCACGGACCCGAGTCTTCCGAGGGTCGAAAACTGGTCCTCGCATCCACGTCTTTGTACAAGAGTGGATTGGAATCCAAGAGGACCGGGACCCTCACCTCTGGCTTGCCTTTACCGGCCGTCCAGAGTGGAGCGCAAGAGCTATATGCTCGCAGGGTGGAAGTGAAAGATGCATAAGACGCGAGTTGGCACTGTGACTGTGGCTACCACTACGGTCACTGGGTAGAAAGCGGCGCACACCTCTCGACACCCTGAGCTGTTCACAATGATGTTGCCACCTTGCTGTCCAGGGCTAGCCCATAAGCGGCGGCATATTTAGGTGGCCCATTTAGTGAGCAGCAAGTCACCGTCTGCCAATTTAATAAGTTGAGACATTTTAGTGGTAGACGACCGTTGTCTCAACTCCATAGCCTAGTTACCCAGTCCATCCATATGCATCCCCATAACCCAATTCTTTGTTCCCACCCAACCCTTCAATAGCCTGTGCTCTTTGCGGGAAAGCCACCAGAGTGCATTTTGTGATGTGGTGTGCTCTGGGGGTGGACCCAATAAGTGTACCCACATTGCATCAGGTCGGCGTGACCTGTGCTTTTGACGGGAAAGTACTGCGAGTGTATTTTGGTGTATGGTACTCTCGCAGGATGGACCTTGAGGATGCGCATGGTCACGTCGCACCAGGTCAATGTAGGTGGTGCACCTGATGGGAGCCCTCAAGTGTATTTTTGTGCGTTTGTTGCACTCTGGGGGACCCAACAGGTGCACCACGTTACATAAGATCAAAGCTGTCAAACGGGCCTCTACGTGTTGGATACGTCCCCACGCACGCCGGCTAAAGGACCGGGACTCTGTAGTCCCGTGAATCTTTACGATAGACATACATAATAATAATAATAATAATGGTTTATTTCAGGCAATAAGTTCTTACAGATCTAAAATAACAAGCCCACATAGTGTTAGTATAATCTTAAAAGCTACAAAGGGTTAGTATGGGATAAAATTATAGGAATAGCTAACTGGAGACCTGGGGGGCCACCCGCCACCGGGGCAACGTTGCCGTCACGGCTCACACCTTCTTCTCCAAATGCAGGCGAACCCAGTGCCCCAGCATTGGGGAGTCCCACCTGTCAGCCAGTGTGCTCAGAATGCTGTTGGGACTGCCGCGCCAGCGCGCCAGTAGAGACGCGCATCGCTTCCTGATGACAGCATCGAACCCGTCAACGTGCGCCTCAGCAAACATACCTGACGCGCTGCAGAACCGCGGCAGTCGCATCAGCACTCTGAACCCGTTATTATACTGAACGGACATGTGACCGTAAGCCTGCTGAGTATAATTGACCCACAGGCTGCTCGTGTAAAGCGATTGGCAGTAGGCTTTGAAAAGCGTCGCTTTCACGTCCCTGGTACAGCGAGCAAACCTGCGGGCCAACATGTTACAACGGACAGAGAGCGCCCTGCGTTCCCTCTCTATGTCTACATTGTCACGTTGGTCCTCGGTGACCCAGTGGCCCAGATATTTAAATTGTGAAACCCGTTTAAGAGCAGTGTCATTGAGGTTTATAGGTGGCACATTAGGACAGCGTTTGGACCCAGACCTGAATACCATGAACTCGCTTTTTTTTGTATTATATCTGAGCCCATGGGCCTCCGCGTATGATTCACACATTTTTAACAGCTTGCGTAGAGCCCCGATCGACGGGCTCAGCAGCACCATGTCGTCTGCGTAGCTGATGTTGTTGACACATACGCCATCTATGTGACATCCAACTTTGGTGCTACTGAGCCCCTCGATCAGTCGGTTAATGTACAGGTTGAAGAGTCTAGGGGACGTGAGCCCCCCCTGCCTCACCCCGCACTCCAGCCTGTACACATCCGAGTAAGAGCCAGCCCACCTCACAGCATTGTTTTGGTGACCGTACCAATATCGAAATATTGAGACAGCTTCTCTTGGCAGGTCAGTGTCACATTCTAGCTTCTCCCATAAAAGTTTATAAGACACAAGGTCAAAAGCTTTGGATAAGTCTAGGAAACAAGCGTAGACTGGTGTTTTCCTAGCTGTGTAGTATTGTACAGTTTGCTTGAGACATAAAATAGCGCTCTCTGTTGATAGTTCCGGCCTAAAGCCAAATTGCGCGTCATTAAGAGTCAGATGTTTATTTAAATGTTGGTCAAGCAAACTGTCCAACACTTTAGCTATGATAGTAGCCAGTGAGATTGGCCTGTAATTATTCAGATCGGATGCATCTCCGGTTTTACTTTTAACAATCGGTACTACTATTGTATGCATAAGATGTTCAGGTAGGTACGAATGACTAATACACAGATTGTAAAACAAAGATAAAACCCTTGGCAGATGGATGCCAGCATGTTGGAGATGTTCAATGCTGAGCTTGTCGTGGCCCGGAGATTTACCCCTCACCATGTTTTTGATTACACGCGCCACTTCTTTCGCAGAGAATCGTATGGTAATGTCCTCGGCACAAACCCCAGCATTGGGCGTCTCACTTATGTGATCAAGAGGCGAACTTACTCTAAAGTGGTTCTGAAAAGCTCTCGCTATCTCACGGGGCTCGGAGATACCCGCTACGCTGACAGGAGGGTTAGATCTTGGGTTCAGTTTATTTGTCGCTTTCCAGAAATCTTTAAAGTTTTTATTAGAATGATGTTCCATAAGGATGTTCATTTTAATTTGTTGTTGATTAGTTTGACACCATTTTAATTTTGATTTGAAAATCTTCCTGGACTCGATCATGCTATCGTAAATATTGCCAGAATGGGGTTTGCCGTGAAGCAGCCAGGTCTGAAAGAACAATCGCGCCCTCCGGTGAGCCTCTCCCACATGCTTATTCCAGCCCGTTACATATTTCCCTTTTTTACGTTCAAATTCACGAGAGCTACTAGCAGCACCCTCTGTGAGTATATTAACAATATTTTTGTACATATTGTCTATGGCAGATCTATGATTATTATCTGAGCACATTTTATCAGCGCAACTACTAAATTCTAAAGGAAAGTGCATATCACGCAGCTTTGAATTACAAAATTCTTTATATTTATCAATTTGCTTGCCATCCCTCTCTCCCCAGATCACATTACTACTGCTTGTATTTGATGTACAAATTTTTGCTCTTATTAATTCTAAGTTACATTCAATAAGTAACGGATAGTGGTCCGAACAATATACATCGTACAACACGGAAGCGCTAATCACTGTATGCCGTGCTGCACTAGTGACAACACAGTGGTCGAGCCAGCTTCTGCCGCCGCACGACGGACTCACGAAAGTATGTGTATCTAACGGTAATAACTCCTTATCAATACAAGACCATGTATGTTCTTCACAAAAGTTTATCAGTTCTCTATCAAACGGCTCACCTGGGTGCGCGTTGAAGTCTCCGAGCATGAGTACCGAGTCCACATTATTGCTTTCAATTACTGCTTGCAATTCACCGAGACACTCTGTAAATTCTGGTAAGTTTACCGTTTGGTCTGTCGGCATGTACACTGAGAATATTAATAAAGATTTACACTGAAGCTCGACCTTAATCGCCGCTAGGCGCGCGCTGTTGCATTCAATCACAGACACATTAGTAAAAAGGGCCTTTCGCCATAACAGCGCCACGCCACCGTACGGCCTTCCTCGCAGCACGCCGGCCGAGGTGTCCACCGAAGATTTCCCTGTATATGCGAAATCTCTATGTATGCCTCCCAGGAACGCTACATCGTGAGGTAAAAGCCAGGTTTCTTGGAGCGCGATCACATCCGCCTTGGAACATAGAAGTTTCACGTCATCTTCTGAGCTTTTGATATTTTTACAGTTAAAACTTAACAGTTTTGTTACTTGTCTAGTGCCTATAAAAGGTACGTTGGGTGTACTAATTGACTGTGTTGTCTGTCCGGCCATCTCTTTGCTGTGTAGACTGTTGAAAAGCTCTCATATGAGTCTGTTGAGCATCTTGCTTTGGTGCAGCATTATCTTTACTTAGCCTATGTTTAAAGATATAGTATCTTCTAAAGAAGATGTTCTCGGGCCATAAAGAACCGTCATCAAACATCGCAAGCTTATTTTTAGGAATATTCATTCTGTACGAGTCGTAATTTTTATCCTCAGGGACCGGCACCTTGATTGGGTTTACTATTATTTGGGTCTTAGAGAGGACATACTCGGCAATGTCTTCCGGGCACGCTTCTTTGTTTACATTATAGATGTAAATAGGGATTTTCGTCTCTGCCGCCCTAAATTTACAGTTTCCTTCAACCATTGCCTTCCCTTTCTTGCCTACAAACTTATTACTTTTCTTTCTCTGTACTAGTGTCCAGCCATCATCATTTCCACCGTTGTTCTTATGGGCGTCGTGCCTAAGGTCGATATTCCGTTGCGGGACCGGCGAAACAGTTATTACAGGCGATACTTTCGAGTCGCGTACAACCGAGGTGAAAGATCTGGTGGACTCGACGCGCTCGCGAATTGTAGGAGATTGCGGCTTGGCTTCGGGGTCACCAGAGAAAGCACTCTGTAACACGCTTGTTTTTATTTTATTTGCATCGGCTTGTTGTGGTGAGGCGCTCGCCAGCTGATCGACCGTTACAAGTTTTTCGGAAGTACCCTCGGTTGAAGACTCTGAAATATTTGTTATGGGAAACATTCCCATGGGACCGCTGTTATACTCAAAGCTGTCCTGCAGACAGCTTGCACCTCTTTTAGCGCTATTAACGTTTGCGTTAGGCACGAAATTCGGAATAGTGGTGGTTTTGGTTTTCTTCAACATTTCGATTTCAGTTCTCAGTAGTTCGAATTGGTTCACCGTTACATAACTGTTTTGCTTATTTGCTTCAGATTCACAGTTGATCTGTATATCCCTGAGCTCTTTTTGGATAACAATGATGTCTTTTAAGAGGCGGGTTACGTCAATGTGGTCGAAAGTAACCGGTGGAAGTTTCTGTAGGTCTCTTGCCACAAAAATCGGCATTAACTCTGGGTCCGTCTCCTTGATAAGACATATCATGTCGTCTACATTTCTTTGCGTCTTTCCTTCTCGTCTTCTCGTTGTTTTGTTCTTCGACACAGAGCTAAAAAGTAGACTTTTTGCAGTCTCGATTTCATCCTCGGTGAAAGAAGTGGTGCATAGCCTCATAAGACTTTCCTCGTCCATTACGTCACACTTATTCTGGATAAATGCAAGCACTTCATTGATAACAATGTTACAAGTGGGACACTTCACTATTTGAGAGGCCATTGCCTCTGACTCTCGCGAATTCGCTACTGTACGGATACAACACGAGAGCGTATGCGCGCGCGACGGTGTCTGAGACGCGACAACAATAAAAACTGTTTCTAATATTTATTTAATTATCTACGAGCAATAACAAGGATTTACAAAGGAGTACAAACTCTTCAATCTGTCAAGTGCATAAGTACTGAGCGACGGAATAAAAAACATCAAATGCAAGCCAGCGGAAGATAATGCACATGCATACAAACAAACATAAATACATGCATGACCCCCCTTTTTTATTCGTGTTGAAGAGAGCCAAAATGGTATACTGTGGGGTTCTATATGTTACTTGTTTGTGCCGGGTCTGATGACTTTGATGTTGGTGGCGAACTAAGGTGGGCACTCACTGGGCCGACAAAGCGTCATTAGACTCCCAAATGTGCCATTACCGTATCGCTTTTAACGACCCGTCTCTGCTTCCTGTTTTACTTTCGATAGAGGATTTGTTGCCTATTGAATAAATAGCAGTTAAGCTAGAAACACACTGGTCTTACTTACGCTACATAATATGCGACATCATAAGATGCGACGTAGTGAAATTCTAGGCATACAAATTCAAGAGGCCAATTATATCAAAATAGGTCACCTAGATAGCTTAAATTGTAGAACCAGTATGTTTCTATTGTAGCAAAACGGTCCTCCAAAGGGTTGATACCCTTCGCAGCTAATTCAAACACACTCGATACTTGTTTATGTTTAGTTTATTTTCTTTGACTGTAGAATCACTTCACTTATTATTTTATATTAATTTCACAATAGTTTACTTTAGCATTTATTTTACGAGAATACTTTTTACTTTAAATCAACACGTCCGTTCCGTCGAACGGTCGAACACCGAATGCCGCCGCCAGCCCAATCCAAGTTCTTTTATAAGCCGCATTGGCGTGGCGGCCGCATTCAAATTCGTTCCTTTTTGTTTTAAATGCAAACAGTTTAGTTATCAAAAATGCTGTTGATTATAAAAATACATTGAAATAAAGGGAAACCTAACACAATCAACAAATTATAACATTCGTCCGTCCTGACGACGTGAATGCCCTCATACACGTATCAAGTGAACACTAACATTCGGCCACAATAAGTACTAGGTAACTAACATTAACCCTTGTATTAATGACTAACATGAACCATTCTGCAAATTATTATCAAAGATATATTACATAAAAACAATATAATGCAAAAATGTACATTGAAAAAATCTTCAGTTTTTAAAGTTGGAGAATAATTTAACCACTCTCCAACTTTTGGAGTCCCTAAACTAAGAATCCTCCAACTTTTGGAGTCTTCAAACTAACTTATTCTCCAACTTTTGGAGTCTGTAAACATCAAGTATGCTCCAACTTTTGGAGTCCCTAAACTAAGAGTCCTCTAACTTTTAGAGTCCTCAAACTAATTATTCTCCAACTTTTGGAATCCTTAAACTAAGTACTCTCCAACTTTTGGAGTCCCTAAACTAAGAATCCTCCAACTTTTGGAGTTAAATCTTTAGTTTTTAAAATTGGAGAATAATTCAACTACTCTCCAACTTTTGGAGTCCCTAAACTAAGAATCCTCCAACTTTTGGAGTCTTCAAACTAATTTATTCTCCAACTTTTGGAGTCTGTAAACATCAAGTATGCTCCAACTTTTGGAGTCCCTAAACTAAGAGTCCTCTAACTTTTAGAGTCCTCAAACTAATTATTCTCCAACTTTTGGAATCCTTAAACTAAGTACTCTCCAACTTTTGGAGTCTCTAAACTAAGATTCCTCCAACTTTTGGAGTCAAATCTTTAGTTTTTTAAAATTGGAGAATAATTCAACTACTCTCCAACTTTTGGAGTCCCTAAACTAAGAATCCTCCAACTTTTGGAGTCTTCAAACTAATTTATTCTCCAACTTTTGGAGTCTGTAAACATCAAGTATGCTCCAACTTTTGGAGTCCCTAAACTAAGAGTCCTCCAACTTTTGAAGTCCTCAAACTAATTATTCTCCAACTTTTGGAATCTGTAAACATCAAGTAGTATTCTCCAACTTTTGGAGTCACTTATCTCTTAAAGTTCTCCAACTTTTGGAGTTCCATCTTGGAGTTTCCCCAACTTTTGGAGCTCTCCACAATCTACAATCTAAGATATTCCAACATATACATCAAAACCACTCCAACTTTTGGAGGAGAAAATCACAACTAATTCATAATATTAAAATGATATTCTTAAAACTAGACCACTTCATAAACAATACGAGTATTTACATCTGTGTATACTTTTATCCTGTTACTAGGTACCCATCAGCATATTGTAGATTTACCATTTTTGCGACCAAATTATACATTATTAAGTATTTCAATAAACATCCTAATAAAATTATCCAGGTAGGCACTGCTAACCACTCCATACATACTTTGCAGTACCTACTATTATACCTAACAATTATTTCTCCACAAACCCATCTGAGTAGCTAAGCACCGCAAATCGATCCATCCATACTTTGCGGTACCTACCACCATAACATTAATTTGAGGGAACCATCCTCAGCATCGAGGGAACCATCCTCAGTATTAAGGGAACCATCCTCAGCATTGAAGGAACCGTCCTCAGTAAGTTTCGCACAGCCAGTCAAGCGTCCTTGCCAGATCCATATCTGCGAAAGAAAAACAAACGCAAAGTATTTGTTCGCTCGGTAATACCCGACCAAGAGTATGTGGTCAAAGTCTACCACAAAAGCAGGAATCATAATCTAGAGCCGTTCATTGTCATTTGTCATCATCTAGAGTCCTTGCATCGCCATTAGCATTGCAATAACATCAAAATTTACTTCCAGTATTTTAAGATCAGAACAAACTCACAGAAAATCAAAACTAATGCATTGAGTATCAAATACAATCAAAACAACTGCTGTTCAAACTCAGCTTTTAAATTAATCTTAAATTTGAATAAAATCGCATCAAAAGCAACTCAGATGAAATTAGATGTCACATTCGTGGTCTATAGCTCACGAACGAGCACACACAATGACATCTTCTCCCAGGATCATAATAAGAGTCCAACGATGACTCACTTTAGTCTTCAAAAGACTTACACTTAGACCAACCGAATTGTGCACACCTTTTCATCATTACTGCATCAACAATTTTGAACATTCACTTCTTAATTTTCGGGTATTTGAACTTAGCTTGTGCTAGGGTACGATAAGGAATTACTAAGGATGATCTTTCCAACTCTTTCTTAGATCAAACTTCTTACATTGAATCTAAATTGACTCAGCATTGATTCTACGTTGACTAAGTTTCACTTTCCAAAAATAAAAACTATTGAACTTTTACAGGGACTCTAAGGCCTTTGCATCTACGTAACGAGACGATCTACACAGCGTCCAGTGGCACCCTCACCCACACCAGATGGGTGAAGAGACCACTCGGCGGTGCAGTGCCTGGGACATTGTTTTTAGATGGAGTAGGCTTGCCCAGCACCTATACCATCCTGACAGCTTAGTCGACCTAGCCCACAGGAAAGACAGGTCAATACATGTGGAGCCAACTGAGCTGCGGGTTTCCTCACGATGTTTTCAGTTTACAGGGACTCTACTCTCAGTATAATTGTTGAATCATTCTGAGGATGAGGAATACTGAGGCACTAAGTCATTAAATCCACTAAGTTCCACATCAAATAAACAAAAGTATTCCCAACTCAAATCATAATGCTTCCATAGCATCAGCCAAATAGTCACAAACAATAACACCTGCCATAGACCACAGCTTCACTGAGCGTCTTTGCAGTAAGTACACAAAACAGCGTTCATAAAACCGTCACACAGTAACTTTGGCTAGCGCTAATCACCATTATTGTTTTCATTACTCGTTAATTTTAACACATTCGGAACTTCATGTATTGACGCTTTTTCTCTAAATGTAGGGTAGATATTCTTCAATTTCTCAAAAATAATTTACGGAAACTGACAAACAAATTTCAAAATAGGTAGGGAATCTCAAAATAACAGAAACTCCATTTATGAGGGTAAGATAACATGTCAGCGCACACCGCACTCTTTACCATGGTAAACACGGGTAAGCATTCGGCATGGGAGATAGCATGAGGGTAAAATAACAAATTAGTAGCACAAAGTGCTCTATTACTTTCCAGAAGCAATAGAAAACATATAACTATACCGTAACGATCAGTCGCACCCTTCACAAGAGTACCAGCTACAACTAACCATACAGCGATAACTAGTGTTTTCTGAACCAATCCACAAAATAATGCACGAAAAACTTGATTTCATTTGACGAGACCGTCAAATTATTAAAAATTTAAAATCTTGAAACGCATCATCATCATTACCATCAGCATCATCACCATCATCATCATCATCGTCGTCGTCGTCGTCATCAGCATACTCCTAGTTTGAAGTGAAGTGTTACAAGTTTACAACACACTGCTAAATCAAAACTATGAAAATAAAAAAAAGAGAATTTGCTTTAAATCATTGCTCTAAAAGAAACTACAGCTTTTAGCAAGGTACGGTATCATAGCATAGCGTTACCTTTGCTGTTTTCACCACGTAGGTATGATCAACAGAGCTCAAAATCAATCTTTCGAAATAAATCAAGTTTTAGCTCCGAATCATATCTCATCTAAAAATAATCCAAAAGCAACCGTAACCTCCATCTGGTTACACTCGGGCAACCTGTATCCAGCGTCCGAAAAACCAACACAAACACACACATAGCCAACATTACTTACGTCCAGTGATACGCCTCAACAATCGCACGCTACCCACTAAACTGTAGCCGCACAGCAAAGAGCAAATCAGGTCTCGAATGGTCAAACCCTTTTATGTCTACGTCTGCGATTGTGTTTATTGGCTATTGGCAAAGATTACTACTAGATGGCTAAATTTAATCGAAATAATTATCAGCAACGACTTTGAGTTCAGTCTTTCATAACCAGTGGTATAAGAACTTCAAAATTAAATTAATCTTGTTAACTAAAAATGGCAATATGACCCATCAAAGTTTCAAGGTTATTCTCAAGAAAATAGGCACTAACGTAAGTAAGTAGGTACGTACACGGATGTGAAAAGAATAAACCAAGAAATCGCTACTTAATTTGACCTTCTTTTTGCAACTTAAGACGTAACGTTGAGGAACTTTAGGAAAGACAGGATTTAACAAGTCATCACTACTCTGCCGTGCTAAGAAGAAATTCGGCTAAGCGACAAATGGCCATTTTTGAGTTATCAACATGGGCGTAATAAGCAGACAATTCCGCATCGACCCATCTTGGAATCATATTTTTATCGTTATTCGTTTGAGAGATAAGCTAAGCATTTTCGGGGTTAAGTGCAGTGTTTTTTGGGTTTTCATAAGAAAAAACGTAGTTATCTTACATTACTAGACAAGAACAAGGTTAAACTACTTAAACTATGATGTTACTTAGTATTATTAATAATATTTTATAGGCTATACTACAGAAAAAAACCGCAAAATACTTATACTTACATAAAACGCGGCTAAGCAGCTTAAACTTTTTTAATACGTAGTAAAATATTTAATACAAAACATGACATCATAAGCAAGAAAGCGGCAAAACAACAAACATACGAAAAAAAACCGCAAAGTGACTTTTGCGTATTTTTTTCCTATTATTATAGTGGTATTAATTAATCGAAGTCCTTGTAAAAAACACGGTCACGGTGTTTTTACTTATGATAATTGTAAAATATTCACTACTAAAGCTGAACAGAACACGGCTAAAGCACAATACTACGTAAAAAAGTGGCAAAGTAATTTTCATCGACCGGTGGGACACTGAATCGCGGGGGACGCCGCGGCGGTGCGGCGGTGCGGAGAGGGGCACAATGAAACATGATCGATTAGTACGGGTGGTAACACCATGAGAAGCGCGCCTACACATGCATACGGCGCACCGCATTTTTTGGCGCCAAATCTTAACATACGGTAAGTCAGAAGGTTTAATAAGAAGGGTATCTCTAACAGTAAGCGTAAAAAAGCCGAGCAGAACAAAATAACTAGACGGGTATTACCTACTTAAAACTTACTTCATTCATGTAAGCAAAGCCGCAGCGGCTTAGTACTTATGTCTCTTCAAATTATAAATTAATTATTTTAATCTTACTAGTTAGGCAAAGTAGTGGTAGCACAGTAGGTAGAACAATGGACCCAGGTTCGATTCCCGTGTGCACTCTATTTACGTACGTTACGGGCGACTTTGCAACGAAAGTGTTAACGTGTACGTGCTGTCGCCTGTCGTGTACCTACGAATTTGTTTATTTTCAAAGTACCTACCTACTTTGTGTCGCTAGCTGTGAGTGTACAGGGGCCTTAATCTGTAACGCAGTAGTGTCTCGATAATTTTCCAGTTGTAGGTTCCGATTACGATTTATTAATGCTGTCTGTCCTTTTGATGTTTTTTTTCTATTTCCTACAGAGCAAAGAATATTATTCTGAATCTAATTCTATAGTTTCAATTTGCAGGTTGTAGGAGAAAAACGAGAAAAACCCAGTTTTGTCCTTCTACTGGGAACCTATCGACACGCCTATCGACTTGAGGTCGCTATATTTTTTTTCCAATAGGGTCCTTGCACCTAAAATCTTGCACATTCAAACTAAAACATATTTATTTGTCCTAACTAAAGTTATGTTTGCCTTAAGGCGCTGGACATAGTGAATTAGCCCGCGCGCAAAGAAAAATGCACAAAGTCGATTCCTGTATCAAATACAATAAAAATATCGAAAATGTTCACATATCAAACCCTAGAATTAGGTGAGACCTATCTAACACAGCCAGTTTCATGTTGATATCCATAAAAGATTGCAAGATATTTTGTTTGAAAAAAAGTGCGCCGTTCAAGCAAAATATCTTTCAAGCAAAACGTTTATGATGTCAACACGAAACTGGCTGTTTTAGATAGGTCTGACCTAATTCTAGGGTTTGATATGTGAACATTTTCGATTTGTATCTTGTATTTGATACCTACCAGGAATCGATTTTGTGCATATTTTTTTTGTGCGCGGGCGATTCACTATGCCCCGCGCCTTAACTAAGTTATAACGACCACTTAGTGAGTAAAAATATTTGTTTTTGAGTTTTGATTTGTATAAATTGCACCGAGGAAAAAACTTGTTGCAATTATGCCAAACACAAGAATGTCGACGCCAACAACCTCAACGTGACGTCAAAGTAAAAGAAAGATCAACTGTGCCGCTCGTGGAGCCGAAAGTTGTGAACAATTTGGAGGAAAGGCGGAAAAAAATTGCAACCAAAAACTAAGAATGGAAAAAGTATATTGGCCAGGCTACATACCATAGATTTAAAAAATGCACGTCTAGATTCAGAGAATGCATTAATGTCGCACGAAATATAAAAACAAGATGACAACAAAAATAAAAGTGAATAAGATTTAATTATTGCTATCGAAGAAAAACTGAGTGAAAATGAGAAAAAAAAATCTTCTAAGCAAATAAAAAGAAAATTAAACAAAATTGAACGGAAAAAAAAGAAAAAGAGCAGCATATCGAAAATTACAAAGGAAAAGAGGACGAAGAAAATGGGATAGACGAACACAAACAAGAAAGTAATAAAAACAAAAAATACACTGACTTATTGGAGCTCCACAAAATCTGGAAAACTTAATTGTCAAGTAACATAAAAGATTTAACTTGGTAAGTAATTTTATTTCAGTTTAAGGATTGCTAAAACGCAACGATGATGCGTAGATATCTATTACAAATTACAATTGAATTGATGATTTTGCATAAATAAAAGATTTAAAAACATATGTCATTAGTTTTTTTATGTCTAAACTTCCATTAAAAGTTGGCTTTAGCCCCAATTATTTCCAAATAACTTAGTTATTTAACGACATTTTACTAAGTAAAAAGACGGTTTCCCGTAATAGATGAGTACTTAACCGTCTTTTTAATAAGTAATTACACATAACTTTTAATTTAAAAAATATAATACTAACAAAAAAGGCGGCTATGTTACTTAACGGCTGTATTACGTTTTAAAGTTTAACTACTTTTAAATCAAATAAGAAGCTAAACAGCGGCTAAGTCACTTTGCCGTTTTTTTTCTTATGATTAGCCTTTAACTTCTTAGGCTAATAATTTTACTATAAAAATCATACGCAAGACAGCGGCTAAGGTATACTTAACGGTCTTTTAATGTAGTATTTATATAAACAGAATAATAAAATTGCTAAGGAAAACCTGAAATTTGCTATTTTAAAATACTCATATTAACTTTTTTTTAACGTTAATAGTGCAGATAGATGCTAAATAATATGTTCTACTAAACAAAATTGATAAACTTGAACTAATTATGAAAATAACTTAGAAACTCAGTTTCGCGACGTTTTTGCGTTTTTCTCGAAAGTCACTTTTGTCGCTTAGCCGAATTTCTTCTTAGCACGGCAGTACTGGCCTACACACGCCTAGTATACGATCGAACTTGTATGAACTTGTATGCGCTACACTGCAAACTTCTCACGCCGAGAACGGCGAATGCTGCACTGCCGCAACACAGTTTCAACTAGCGCGGAGGGTAGTCTGAACCATTTCTCTGCTGTTACTCTATTGTATTTATCTAACTACCTGCTTTTTTTTTTAAATGTAACTTTGTAACAGCTATGTACACTATGTTTATGATCATTAAAGAACTTTTATTATATATTATATTATAAGGCGGTATGCTGCGCATAAAGTCACTACTTTAGAACAAAGTAACTTTCCACTTTTACTTGAATCTTGGTTTTCTCGAATTGTTTCACGTTCTGTAGCCCTAGAATTATCAACATATTACAAAATGAAACTACAACATCTCACCTGTTCTTATGCCTGAGATCTAGACACGTTGAGCATCAAGTTGACAAACGTTAGCAGTATGCTGCCAGGTACGGTGCGTCGGGGCAAGACGTCAGGTCCTACTCCACGCGTCTCGAAGGTAGAAGTCTCACAGCTGGACCACGCAGCCACGCAGCTCCTGGCTGGCTGGTAGATGAAGAGGCATCCGGGAAACACAGCAGGTCTTCTCAAACTTGCAGCTTCAAGGTTACTCTTGGGAGAGCTCATGGGACACCATATGAAAATTGAAACAAAATTGAATTAGAATCTACCTTGTATGTTTCACTATCCAAGTTCTGATGTCACTTGGTTGCCTTTCTTTTGGCTAGGTATAGCTCCACAATGGCTGAAGTTAGACTCGTGTTCATGGTTAGGTAATGGGTAAAAAGGTTCAACGATAAGAGTATCAAACCTTTCAACTGACCATATCTCCTAAACGGCTAATGTTCAAACTAACTGACCATAATTTCAGAAATAACAGAAATATTTATCTATTCGATAAGCTTAAATAAACCTGAAACCTTATATCTCAATATTATGCAAAAATTACATCGGATTAACGAAATATTTTTGGATTGAATTTTACTAAATTACCATGTGTCAGAAATTACCAAAATATATACTTTGGTGAGCAGCCAACATTATGCTGAATTCCCACATTACTATAACATTCCAAAATAAATACGGATTGACGAGATCGAATACACTTTCACAAAGAAATTAAATTTCCTTTATTTTTTTTTTTTTTACAATTCACACATCGGGACGGTAACTAAAACCTTCAAGTAAGAAAGACGGTGCATGGGAATAGATGACTGCATTGTTTATAAAACCGTTATGGCTTGGTAGAATTTTCCAAGTTCTTACTGCTGATCTGGTTCACCTCAGGTCACACTAGATTGGCAAAGCCACTAACAGACGCTTTAAGCATCTATAAGAGTTTAACAATCAAATCTAAAAACGTACAGAACCAGAAATCCACACTATTTATTTTCTAGATTATTTAACATGGGCGTGTACTTACGCGAATTTGCGTTCCTTGGGTCGCACTTCTGAATTGTAGCAAAACGGTCCTCCAAAGGGTTGATACCCTTCGCAGCTAATTCAAACACACTCGATACTTGTTTATGTTTAGTTTATTTTCTTTGACTGTAGAATCACTTCACTTATTATTTTATATTAATTTCACAATAGTTTACTTTAGCATTTATTTTACGAGAATACTTTTTACTTTAAATCAACACGTCCGTTCCGTCGAACGGTCGAACACCGAATGCCGCCGCCAGCCCAATCCAAGTTCTTTTATAAGCCGCATTGGCGTGGCGGCCGCATTCAAATTCGTTCCTTTTTGTTTTAAATGCAAACAGTTTAGTTATCAAAAATGCTGTTGATTATAAAAATACATTGAAATAAAGGGAAACCTAACACAATCAACAAATTATAACACTATCTTTATTTGATGCTACCACTTTTACTGGATGATGTCAATGGTGTCAAAAATGGAGGATACTCGTAGAGTGAAGTAGTTTAGTTGCCATTTGAGTAATTTTGTCACCATTATTTTAGTACGACCTAAATACTGGAGTCATTTTGGTTCCAAAATCATGGTAATTTGGTGCCAAAAGTAAAGTCATCTACGGACGATCGAAAAACGAAATCCACGAAGAATTCAATGGGGTCTTAGTGAAGCAAAACAGATCTTCTTTCTGACCTTATTACAAGGTCTAAGCGCCCGTGCCCTCGCCAGCGGCCGGCGCATGTAAATTGCAAACTACCCGCTTTGTGGACGCCCCTACCTGCGCTAATCTGTGCTGCGGTCTAGAGTAGCGGGACATAGAGGCTGCACCTTTAACTATCCCTTGGTCTGAAATAGTCATGATACCATTTCAGCTAAAAAATAAATAAAGGCCTTTGCATCTGCTTAAAGAGATGATTTATACAGAGTCCAGTTGTACCTTCACTCACAGTAGATGGGCGAAGAGACCACTCGCCGCTGCAGACCCTGGGATATTATGCAAAAATAACACTCATAATAGAGGGAAATGAAACAACGTTGATTGAAACCTAGCATTGCTCAGCCTAACAGGAAGCTAATGTCTAGCCATGAACCCATCCGATCTAAAGGCTTAGCTACCATTATTATATTTAGGTCAGCTGTAGACAAAGGCTATTTTAAATTACTGCAATGGTGAACTTGATGTGCTTAAAAATTTAAAGGTCCAAATACTAAAACAATGTTGAGGGCTTTTCTTTTGTGACAATATGTAATGTAGAAAAACCAACAGTAGTTACACCATTGTTACTGGGAAGCCTACTGTACTGCGCTGTCGCTGTGGAATGAAAACTTTAATTAAAACTGCATCGAGCGTCACAAAGAGAGCTTCCGTGTCAATGTTATCTTTGTTACCATGCTGATGCTGAAGCTAACACCATTGTTATTCAGAGCGATGGTAACTGATGCAGTAAAAGTCTGGTCTCTTAATCATACGAGCTCATTAAATTCCCATTCCACTCATTGTAAACAATTAAGGATTAAGTAAGTTACTGCCGGTTTCTGATTTGAGAAATTCGCTAAGCAAGTACTTAAATATCGTTCTGCCTCTGCGGACTTCTCACAAAAGAACGTGACAGGACCATAGTTAAGTATTTACTTAGTAAAATTCTCAATTCAGAAACCGGGCCTTAGTGAGTGAATGAGTGAGTGAGTGAGTAAGTAGGTAAGTAAGATATTTATTCAAAAGATAAATACACACGTTACTTATACACAAGTAAGCATGTTGAGAGTATAATCAAATCAGCCTTTGTATTTTGCATTCGTAGATTACGAAAAAGCATTTAACAATAGCGAACACTGGACTGGCGAACACCGGACATTTTATATTTATACTAGCTTTTGCCTGCGACTTCGTCCGCGTAAACTACAGAAAAAAGATATGTGGTTAACATTGCCACTAAGGGTGGTATTCATGAACGATACTTAAACTGAGATCAAAGTGGAACTCTGTTTAAACTTAATTTAAAGTGAGATCAATTTTGAAATCAGTTTAAAGTAAGTTCAGCGAGATCAATTTTGAACTTACTTTAAATTGAGTTCAAAATTGATATTAGAATCGAATCGAATCGAAATAAATTGAATCGAATCGAATCGAATCAAATTGAATCGAAACGAATCAAATCGAATCGAATCTAAACGAATCGAATCGAATCGAAATAAATTGAATCGAATCGAATCGAATCGAATTGAATCGAATCGAATCGAATTGAATCGAATCGAATCGAATCGACTCGAAACTAAACGAAACGAATCAAATCGAATCGAATCGAATCTAAACGAAACGAATCGAATCGTATCTAATCTAATCGAATCGAATCGAATCGAAACGAAACGAAACGAATCGAATCGAATCGAATCAAATCGAAACGAAACGAAACGAATCGAATCGAAATTAATTGAATCGAATTGAATCGAATCGAAATTAATTGAATCGAATCGAATCTAAATGAATTGAATCGAATCGAATCCAATTGAATCGAATCGTATCTAATCTAATCGAATCGAATCGAATCGAAATGAAACGAAACGAATCGAATCGAATCAAATCGAAACGAAACGAAACGAATCGAATCGAAACGAATCGAATCGAAATTAATTGAATCGAATTGAATCGAATCGAAATTAATTGAATCGAATCGAATCCAATTGAATCGAATCGAAACGAATCGAATCGGCTTCATAGTATGGTCGGCCACAATCTCAGATATCATGGCAGCTCTTATCGCGCGCGGCACAAGGGCGCCAATCGAACAAAAAGGTGTATCTGAGTGTGTGGCCGACTGTACACATGGTATGACTGCACGTCAGACTGTACACTTTTGTTGTAAAATTGCCCGTAACGTAACCCAGCAAAGTGCTAGCGTATAAGGGTCGACGTGCTGTCGTATGTACTGATTAATTGAATCGAATCGAATCGAATCGAAACGACGCGAATCGAAATTAATTGAATCGAATCGAATCAAATCGAATCGAAAATAATTGAATCGAATCGAATCGAGTGGAATTGAATCGAATCGAATCGAATCGAATTGAATTGAATCGAATCGAATCTAATCGAATCGAATTCAATCAAATCGAATCGAAACGAAACGAAACGAATCGAGACGAAACGAATCGAGACGAAACGAATCGAAACGAAACGAATCGAATCTAATCGAAACAAATTGAATCGAAATGAATTGAATCGAAGTGAATTGAATCGAATCGAATCGAATCGAAATGAATTGAATTAAATCGAAACGAATCGAAACGAAACGAATCGAGACGAAACGAATCGAAACGAAACGAATCGAATCTAATCGAAACAAATCGAATCGAAATGAATTGAATCGAATCGAATCAAATCGAAATTAATTAATTAAATCGAAACGAATCGAAACGAATCGAATCGAATCGAATCGAATCGAATCGATTCGAAACGAAACGAAACGAAACGAAACGAATCGAATCGAATCGAATCGAATCAAATCGAATCGAATCGGCTATTGCTAGATTCATGGTACGGTCGGCCACAATCTCAGATACCCCATGGCAGCTCTTATCGCGCGCGGCATAAGGGCGCCAATCGAACAAAAAGGGGTATCTGAGACTGTGGCCGACTGTACACATGGTATGACAGCACGTCAGACTGTACACTTTTGTTGTAAAATCGCCCGTAACGTAACCCAGCAAAGTGCTAGCGTGTAAGGGTCGACGTGCTGTCGTATGTACTGATTCAAGTATCAAAACTTTAACTGCCCATATCTCCTAAACGGCTAATGCTAGACCCATGTTTATCGTACTCTAAAAAAAGGACTCGACGAGCTCTACCTGATGAAAGAAACAAAAATAATAAATAAGAAGTATCAAAACTTTTACTGCCCATATCTCCTAAACGGCTAATGCTAGACCCATGTTTATGGTACTCTAAAAAGGGCTCGACAAGCTCTACCTGATGAAAAAACAAAAATAATAAAAAGTAAGTATCAAAAATCGCTACTTTTCAAAACGACCAAAGTACCATTTTATGAACTTTACAGGAAACAAAAAAAACTTCCTGTGAATAAAAAACATAGGAAACACACTATATATTTTTGTTATCTTAAGTTGTCTACAATTTTGGGGATTTTTTGTGAAACATATTATTCTAATATGACTTACTATAAACTCAAAATACTCAATCGAAAATATTGCGTTTGGTTGTTTTCAAACTAAATGTGTGGTTTAGTTAGAAAAAAGCCAATGTCTACTTTGGCTTTTTTCAATCTAAACAAAATACACACTTTGGCTTTTTTCAAACTAAACATTATAATAAAATGTAGAAAAAATGCTTTATTGTCTCTTACATATTTACTCAAACTTAATTCACATCGGTATAGGTAATCAATCAGTAACTTCTTCATCTTCTGCAGTTTTTGTGGGCCATTAAATGATCTCATCCCAAAACTGTTAATGTTCTTCTGGTATGCAGGGTGGATTTTCGAGACGGGTCAGTAAGGGCAGGTTCACTAACCGTTATAGTTACAGGAAAACGTTCTTAAGGACCTTCCATAACTTTTTGAGATATTCTTAACTGCATTCACGAAGTTTGGAAAAAATTTACGGTCAGCGAAAAAAATGCTAAAATACCAAAAAAATTTTGGATGCCAATCGATCCTCTTTTATGTGGAGATAAAAAGACTAAAAGGAACCAACTAAGGTTTGAGTACTAGAAATGTCAAAAATGTACAAAAACTTTTCCCATACATTTTCTATGGTTTTTTTTTTTATAATGCCCATCGATCCTCTTTCGTGTAGGGATCAAAAGTATATGGAGCCAACTTAGGTTTGAGTGCTAAAAAAACTAAGGCCCTTGCATCTACGTAATGTGATGATTTATACAGAGTCCAGTGGCACCTTCACTCACACTAGATGGGTGAAGAGACCACTCGGCGCTGCAGTGCCTGGGACATTGTTTTAGATGGAGTAGGCTTGCCCAGCACCTATACCATCCTGACAGCTTAGTCGACCTAGCGCTAGAAAGAATGAGTGCTAGAAATGATAGAAATCGGCAAAAACTTTCTCCCGTACAAAATGTACGTGGAGAAGTTTTTTCATAGAAAATGTATGGAAAAAGTATTTGTATTTAATTTTGCTTTGAATATAACACTTTCATATTCTGATGGGACATAAAATCTGTCATATTTTTTTAGTTTTCGTTTCTTCTTCTTCTTCTTCTTCTTCGTCGTTACGCTCTTGTCAGAGCGGTCGTGGTCCACATGCAGGTTTCGTTTGGCACACCCAAAATCTCGGTCACAGCGCAAAAATGAGTGCCCTCTTAGTGGGAAAAAATGAAATATCTCCTCAAACCTTCCCATGGCTGTCAATGACATCAGAAACCTTACCACAGTGTGGTTTTTATTTTGGCCCACACACCCATCCGAAAATAGATAAAGTGTCTTTACTGTATCTGGTATTTCGTTTTGAATATACATCCACAGAAAAGTACATCTTGGCGCGAAACTTTCCGTTTTGTTTGAAAATGACCAAACGCTAAGACTTTGGTCATTTTCAAACTAAACTGATTTTTGCGCGGCTCATAACTCTAAGGGGAAATTTCATACTTTAGTGATTTTCACATGAATCGATGCGTTTAGGTGTACTAAGCGATGTGCGATAAAAAAGTTAGTTTCCTAAAAATGATGACTTTGGTCGTTTTCAAATTAATCGATTCAACTTTAACTGCCCATATCTCCTAAACGGCTAATGCTAGACCCATGTTTAACGTACTCTAAAAAAAGGACTCGACGAGCTCTACCTGATGAAAAAACTAAAATAATAAAAAAGAAGTATCAAAGAAGTATCAAAACTTTAACTGCCCATATCTCCTAAACGGCTAATGCTAGACCCATGTTTATCGTACTCTAAAAAAGGACTCGACGCTCTACCTGATGAAAGAAACAAAAATAATAAATAAGAAGTATCAAAACTTTTACTGCCCATATCTCCTAAACGGCTAATGCTAGACCCACGTTTATGGTACTCTAAAAAGGGCTGGACAAGCTCTACCTGATGAAAAAACAAAAATAATAAAAAGTAAGTATCAAAACTTTAACTGCCCATATCTCCTAAACGGCTAATGCTAGACCCATGTTTATGGTACACACGACAGCACGTCAGAGTGAACACTTTTGTTGTAAAGTCGCCCGTAACGTAACTGAGTAGAGTGCTAGCGTGTAAAGGTCGACGCCATTAGCCGTTTAGGAGATATGGGCAGTTAAAGTTTTGATACTTCTTTCATACTTCTTTTTTATTATTTTTGTTTCTTTCATCAGGTAGAGCTCGTCGAGTCCTTTTTTTAGAAAACGATAAACATGGGTCTAGCATTAGCCGTTTAGGAGATATGGGCAGTTGAAGTTTTGATACTTGAATCAGTACATACGACAGCACGTCGACCCTTACACTCTAGCACTTTGCTGGGTTATGTTACGGGCGATTTTACAACAAAAGTGTACAGTCTGACGTGCTGTCATACCATGTATACAGTCGGCCACAGTCTCAGATACCCCTTTTTGTTCGATTGGCGCCCTTATGCCGCGCGCGATAAGAGCTGCCATGGGATATGTGATTGTGGCCGACCGTACCATGAATCTAGCAATAGCCGATTCGATTCGATTTGATTTGATTCGTTTCGATTCGATTCGTTTCGTTTCGTTTCGATTCAATTCGTTTCGATTCGATTCGATTCGATTCGATTCGATTCAATTCAATTCAATTCGATTCGATTCGATTCGATTCAATTCATTTCGATTCGATTCGATTCAATTAATTTCGCTTCGATTCGATTCGATTCAATTCGATTCGATTCAATTCATTTTTTATTCGCGTCTTTTCGATTCGATTCGATTCGATTCAATTCAATTAATATCGTTTCGAATCGTTTTGTTTCGTTTCGTTTCGATTCGATTCGATTCGATTTGATTCGATTCGTTTCGTTTCGTTTAGATTCGATTCGATTTGATTCGTTTCGTTTCGTTTCGATTCGATTCGATTCGATTCAATTCGATTCGATCCGATTCGATTTGATTCGTTTCGTTTCGTTTCGATTCGATTCGATTCGATTTGATTCGATTCAATTCGATTCGATTCGATTCGATTCAATTCATTTCGATTCGATTCGATTCGATTCGATTCGATTCGATTCAATTCGATTCGATTCGATTCGATTCGATTGGATTCGATTCGATTCGAATATCAATTTTGAACTCAATTTAACGTAAGTTCAAAATTTATCTCGCTGAACTTAGTTTAAACAGAGATCAGTTTTGAAATCAGTTTTGAAATCAGTTTTGAAATCAGTTTAAAGTAAGATCAAAACTGATCTCACTTTAAATTAAGTTCCATTTTGATCTCAGTTTAAGTATCGTTCATGAATACCACCCTAAGTGTAGTAGCGTGATAATATGTAGCCTATGTGTTAATCTGATGTCTAAGCTTTCCAAATTTCATCCAAATCCGTCAAACCGTTTCAGCGTGAAAGAATAACAAACATCCATCCATCCATCCATCCATCCATCCATACTTACAAACTTTCGCGTTTATAATAGTAAAAAGTAGGAAGTAGGATAGGATTTAACACTAGCCTTTTTTACTCGTATCTCAGAACGGACTAGGCCTGCTGTGTCCAGCCTACTCTACGTTGTATCAAAACTTCTCGACGCTAATGAAGGTTGAGGTGGTTAAATTTTAATGAAGGGACAATCCGGAGATAAGTCCGCGCCGCCGAGCGTGAACGATTAACCTTACCCAGTGCTGGCCAAGTGTTGGAGCCAGTGTTTCATCCAATCAGTGAAGAAGACTAGGTTACCGTGCGAAAAAGTAAAAGGTAAGGGTAGGCCATGTATCACGACAAGACAACAACTCCGTTGAGCGCATTGTAATGCAGGGAAGGGTCGAGGGCACTAGAACTCGGGGAAAACCACCGAGGCGATGGACTGACCAAATCAAGACCACTGTGGGCAAAACACTGTGTGAATGCACCCGAGAAACCTCTGACCGAGAGAAATGGCGTGGCATCGTAAGGCGCGCAACATCAGCCACTGATGATGATACTACATGTGGACCACGACCCCTCTGACAAGAGTGCAACGATGAAGAAGAAGAAGAAGGGTAGGTAATCGCAAGAGGTAGTGGCCACCCCTGGGGGTCTACCGGCTAAGACAAAGCCGATTACCATTGGCGAAATTCGATTTTCGAGTTTAGTTTAGTTTTTAGGCCGCCAAAGGGGCCTCTGACATGGCTTAACGATTGTTATTAATCAACAACAACCGGGACCCACGGTTTAACATGCCTAAGGAAAAGGTGATCTACAGGGTGCACTCTAAGTCGATAGCGGAACTTTAAGTAGGCTATCTACTGATCAATACAAACAACTTATACTAGATGGCGAAAAAAATGGAGTGAAAAAAATATCAGCTGTTCCATACAAAAGGTCCACTCAGTACTGCGCCAAATGTATGAAACAGCTAATATATTTTTCACTCCATTTTTGTCGCCATCTAGTACAAGTTGTTTGTATTGATCAGTAGACAGCCTACTTAAAATTCCGCTATCTACTTAGAGTGCACCCTGTAGAATAGAATAGAATAAAATAATCATTTATTTAGACACCACAACACACACATGAATTCAATGATTGAGACAGGTACCTACACAATAAATTAAAAATATATCAGACAAAACATAAAACAGATTAGGATACCTACCTATGGGTCGGTTGACGGCGTGTACTGTAGTGTCCAAAAGGGTCACTGACTCAGCATGTGTCAACGGGTGACAGTTTGTCAGCCCGTGACGCTGGTATTCTGTCAGTGGCCCGAATAAGTGACTGAACGAGACAATAGCAAGAGAAGATCTCTGGTAACACTTGGTAGTAAATTTAGCTTCATAATTGGGTCTAGGCCTGGTCTAGACTGGTTTATTAGTTTGAAGGTCTTGAAGTGTTTAATTAATGTGGTGGCTTGAATACAGAGCCTGTATTAAGTATCCTTTCTCCTTGGTGTTTAAAATGCGTAGTGGAACTCCCTGATTTGGGTAAGAGATATTTTTTGTCTACAGGGTGCACTCTAAGTCGATAGCGAAACTTTAAGTAGGCGGTCTACTGATCACTACAAACAACTTGTACTAGGTGGTGAAAAAAGAGGAGCGAAAAAAATATCAGCTGCTTCATACATTTGGCGCAGTACTGAGTCGACCTTTTGTATGGAACAGCTGATATTTTTTTCACTCCATTTTTTTCGCCACCTAGTACAAGTTGTTTGTATTGATCAGTAGACAGCCTACTTAATGTTTCGCTATTGACTTAGAGTGCACCCTGTAGTTGTTATGTCTAGTCGCGTAATCTAGCCTGATATGACTCAGGGTTACATGGTTTCTTATATTCTTTCGATATAACTAGCGACCCGCCCCGCGGCTTCGCATGGCTGCCAAAAAGTTTTATAACTCTTCCATGAAAATACAACGTGTTACAAAAGATCCTCTTTTTGCATGGTAACCTACTTACAGGGTATCCTACTGGTCAACATGAGTGCATTTCGGTAAAAAATAGTTGAAAAAAAAAACAAATTTTATTTTATAACTTCAAATACCTTTCAATTAAATATACTTAACAAAAGTTTTTTGTTTTGGATTTAGTTAAAAAAAAATATATTATTAAACACATAATTGACTGCTTAGGTGCATTTTCACAGCTATAAGTTGATGAAACATTGTAAAAATATATGAAAACCATATTTTTATTTAACAATTCTTTTCTTCCGCCACAGCGTTTACATTTAATTTAAAAATCAAAAAAACATCATAGAGCAAAAAAAAAAAAATTTTGGATGTGAGCCACTAGGTGCAAAAGAGTAGGATCTTTTTAACACCTTGTATACCTAACTAACCGAGAAGGAGTTAAGGTATACAGATGGACGTGGAAAGTGACTTTCTCTTAAACTATTTCTTTTTTTATATATATTTTATTTATTTAACAGAATCAACAGCACAAAGTATTTAGGTTAATTTAAAATTTTGATAAGAGCCAACACACAAACAGTGTTTGTTTACACTTACTACAAACAAACTATTTCGTCACCTCTTAGCATATTATTTAAAATAATGTAAGAATAGACGATAAAATTGCTCCTCGTATGTTATCGACCGATGATTAGGTGTGTCTTCGCTTCGAATTCGTAAACAATGACTCACTATAATTTAAATTAAAGCTAATAACATATTATTCATTAAATCATACTGATATTGTAATACTTAATGGAGATAAAGTTCACGGGATTCTCGGTTTTACAAATTATACATTCAACCGCTTGATATAATAGCTACTGATAGTAAACTGGTAGGTACCGATTAACTTTCTTGTTGTTGCAGTTTCTGAATTGAGAAATTCGCTAAGCAAATGGGTAAGTATCGTCCTGTCTCTGCAGATTTCTCACAAAAGAGCGTGACAGAACGATAGTTAAGTATTTGCTTAGCAAAATTCTCAATTCAGAAACCGGTCCTTAGTTTCGTACGTACGTCTCACCTTGAATGTATCTTCCTATCATCATGACTCTACTTTTAATAATATGTACCTACTTATTATCAAAACAAATTAAGATAAAAACATGTTCCCAGAGCTCAGTTCATAACCGATGGTTGTTTAGTGAAGTTACTGACATAAACTGCCGCAATTACCAGTTTTTTTTATACGCGTCTTACTGTGTCAATAAAAACTGACTTCTGTGTTCAGTGCCGTTTTTTTTTTTCTTCTGGTTATAGACAAGCAGGTACATTTTATTGTGATACTTACCCTTTGTTTCTACACATACATACACATACACCTTTTTCTTTGCCTGTCATCATAATTTTACCATAGTGCCTGCAACGGTGCTCTCAAAATCCTATACAGGGTCTGTATAGTCGCTTACATCCGTGGAGAAGAGAATTCATTAAAACGTGGGTTTCCAAACAATTAAAAAAATATACTTCTAAGCCACCTAGAAACACGTTTCTAATACAGAAAGAGAGATAATTTTAATAACATTTCAGAAATATAAATTGCGCTAAATCCGACTTACTGTATTTTTCTTTATGACGACAGAACAATAATGTCTCCTAAACTGAATTTATAAAAGAATAAAATTATTCAGAATACACTCTGTCCAGTTAAGAACGCGCTGAAGCAGCGATTTCCCAGAAGGCTGTGCCCATACAAACGTAGTTCCGGTTTAATTTCTAAAGTATAGGCTGGATTTTACTGAAACTTGGTTTATATCAGTAGATGACCAATACGGAGGTTTGCAAATAGTTTTTATAATAAAAAAATAGCCTGAAAGAAATTAGAGCGATGCGTTTTTCGCGCCGAAAAAGGGGTTACTTTCAGCTGTTATTTACTTACATTATTAGTATTATTACACTGTCTATTGGAGTCTAACTACCTTGGGAACATCAATAATGTGTTGTAATTGTCAGAAAAAAAAATGTAAATACCTAATAAAATGTAGAAATGGCAGCTGAACTACGAAAAGACTTGGGAAAATAGATCTATTACATTACAACTACAACTACATACTCGCGAAAGGACACGAACACACGTAGACTCATACAGCCGCATTGCCTCTCACTTTTCCCGCGCCCCGTCTCGCTCTGGGTGAAACAGATATAGAAAACAGCGTTTCACACGCTTGGCCGTCACTGAGTTCCCACGGTCCTGAAGGGGACTCTTAAGGGCTCAAACTCTTTTGGCAGGTGATGTAATTAGGACTTCAGGGAAAATATGAAATGCATACACGTTTGAACCTGTTAAAGACTCTTGTCAGTACCAAGCAAGTTATATTTTGTGTCAACGACCTCAATCAAAATGAGACGAATGGAAGATGATAATGAAGTGATGATGCCTCCACAGAAGATGTCCCACGCAGTGGTCCGTGGGTCGACAACCGTGGCGCAGCGTTATGTGGACTCCGTGCTTTGTGCCGCCGGCACCACCACCAGCCTGCCAGCCGTGCTGGTGCACTGCCTCAGGAGCTGGCCTGATGATATCATGATGGTGAGTAGACCACAGCTAGCCTGATGACGTCATTATGGTAAGACCTCATCTCTGCTGGTCTGATGACTTCAGCGGGCGTTATGTGGACTCTGTACTCCGTGCCGCCAGCACCACCACCAGTCTGAGGCACAGGAACTGGCCTGATGACGTCATAATGATTAGTACAGATCCAGGGCAGCAGTCTACTGGCCTCGCTTCTGTACTGCCTCGTGTCATGTCTTGATAGCCTCATGATGGTAAGCACATAACAGAAAACCAGTTTGCTGGCATCATTAACTTGAATAATGGAGGTAAGTAAAAAAACTAGTCTGCAGACTGCCTTATGATCTTATGATGGTTATTAGTTAGCAGCAGATAATTCTGTTGTCGTCATAATATGGTTAGTTAATAGTAAAGACCAGAGTCTTTTTCGCACTGCTTTCGTAAAGACCTTGCTATATTTGACTCACCAGTTAGTCCACGGCTTTGATGTTTTTCTTTCTTTCTGTACTCCAGATCAACGCCACCACGGACGAGCACGTGACCAATGGTCGCATGCTGGGGTGGGCGGTGCGCGTGGCGCGTGCGCTGGGCGGACGGGCGGCTCTGGGCGGGCGGGGCACGCTCATGCTGGGCGCCAACAGCCCAGCGTTGGTGGCGGCGCAGCTGGGCTCACTGCTGGCGGGCAGGGTGCCTCTTGGACTGGACCCTTGCACTACTGTTTGTGCGTATTGTTAGGATATACTCTTCGATTTATATTTTATCTTCTTAAAGAGTCACGAGGCTGCCAAAAGGAACAAGGAGCTCATGGATTATTGGAACCGATGGTGCAGCTACAAACGTAGAAATATCCAAAAATATTGCCAACCCTCTATAAGAGACGGCACTGCAAGAAGAAGCATGTTGGCAAACCATTAAACTAAAATCTTCTCCCCCAGTCGAGCTCCAGTACTTCCTGAAGCTATGGCCGCCAGCTGTGATCTTCAGCGACCCGTCTCGCAGCAGTGACGTGCTGCAAGCCGTGACGGAGGCGCTGGACTACTCGCCCGAGCTCGTGGTGTTGGGCGATGGCGAGGACTGGCTTGAAAAGTTTGCCGCAGGATGCAGCGACAGCTTGGAGGGATTCACGTGAGTTTTATGCGAGCATGTTACAATAATAATTATTATTATGGAGTGGTTCTTAACCCTACGCCTTTAAGTACATAAAGAGCGAAACGTCCATTTTCAAAATGTCCGTTTCCCAAAAAGATGAAAAGTGGACATTTTGGGAAGCTGTCTTTCGTATGGTCGGCCACAGTCACAGATATTCCATGGCAGTTCTTACCGCACGCGGCATAAGGGCGCCAATCGAACAAAAAGGGGTATCCTAGCGTGTGGCCGACTGTACCTAAAAGCCCATGTAACAAACACTCAGTCGTATAAAAATGGGAGCTCAAGAAAATACAACTGCCCGTGAGTGAACCTTGTTTGAAAATTACGTAATTGTATGCTATATTTTTGTAGCGCGCAGTAAGAAGACTAAGTACTACTTTGGAAACAAAAGGTGTAAGTACTACAAAGTGATTAATATGTCACAAATCTATTCCACACTTTTTCAGACTACCGAAAGTTTCTCCAGGAGATACTGCCATCCTGCTGCCAACTACAGGATCAACGGGCCCGGCCAAGGCGGCGCTCTTACAACACGAGGGTCTCATCTCGCACTTCTGTGCCATCTGGTGAGTTTCTCCAAAATACACGTCCATACTGCTGTCAACCACAGGCACCAGGGCCCGGGCAAGGCGGCCTTTATAATTATAACTCGAGGCTCTATCTCGGGCCTTTGCGCCATCTGGTGAGTTTCTTCGGGAGACAAAGCCATACTGTTTACAGGATCAACGGGCCCGGCCCAGGGGGTGCTCATGAAACATGAGGCTCTCATCTCGCACTTCTGTGCCACCTGGTGAGTTTCTGACACATAAGAATTCGCAACTGAGCTCTCTCCTGCAGTTTCCTTCCAATTGTCTTCCTATAGATGTAGTGAACCCAGATCACACAATGTTACCGTGGACTCCATCCTTCCAGTCCAGAATTCAGCAACGCTCAATCACTTGGTAGATTTATGGTTAAAATTGACATTAAAGTAAGGTTTTGGCATCGATACGCTAATAGAAAGAAGATCCTTCCAGCAGCTTTATTAGGGATGGCTAACTGATCTTTGATCGCTTGGTACCCTGAATAAAGCTCTCTTGATTTGCCCGATCGTCTCCCATCCCATTGGTTCATGATAGTCGGTGTCATTGGCGCTCCTTCATGACTTGCTCCATTAACGCCATTCTCCACTAACAGTCATAGACAGCTAATTGGATCCCTAACAGTGACCAGCTACTGGAGCATTTTGGTTTCTTTACCATGCTTTTTTTTCTTGACTTTGATTTTTGTTTTTTACAAGGTGCCACGAGTCAACATATCCGCATCCCTTCCGGCGAGCAATGGTCTTTTCCTCCGCCCAGTGGATGACGTGGTGGTCTGTGGTAACTTCAGCCATTGTGGCGCGCGTGACCGTTGTCATGACCTCCAAACCTCTTACACCGGCATACGCTTGGGAGGTCTTGGACCAGTATGAGGTTGGTTGAAGTCTGGGATTTTTTCAATCGCCATAATCACCATCGTATTCTGTTAAACTATGTTTTTCTATCCAAGGTCATCTTTATTATGCCATCAATATCAGCAACAACTGTTTATTTATGGCGAAAATGGTATCTGATAGGACTCTAGATAATGGCTACCCACTGGAGGGCCTGATGGTGATGTAGCGGAAAGCCTGGTAGACTTTCTACTGGGGTAGCATGAGATGTCATTAACATTAGCTTGAGTCAGGATTTGAGAAAGCGATCTATGGCATTACCCTCTTGGCATAATTTCTGGATTACTTTTTATACTGATTTCCCCTGGCAGGTGACGTGGGCGCTGATGTCACCAGCATTGGGGGCGCGCGCTCTGGAGCATCCAGCTCGAGTCATAAGCTCACTACGCATGATCCTGTGCACCGGCTCGGCTGCACACGATAGTACGCTCGAAGCTCTGCAGGTACTTACTTCAAACTATAGGTCACCGCGCCGCCATTAGCATCATCATCATCAGTTTCTGTTATCCCTAATCAGGGATGTAGGGCTCTTCTAACAGTTTTCCATTCTGGCCGATTTTGCGCCTTCATCTCAAGCTCGGATATGCTCATTCCAAGACTGTTAGCCTCCTGTTGCACTGATCGACGCCAGGTAGCTTTAGGGCGCCCTCTCAACCGTGTTCCAGTTGGACACTATTTCAATGATATCTTGGAGGGGTGGTTTTCGGGTCTTCGCATAGTATGACCTATCCAACGCCACTTTTGCAACTTTATTTCTTCGTTCGTTTTTGACAACTCCTTCCCCACAGTTCAGTGTTGGTAATTTTCTTTGGCCATAATATTCAAAGAGAATACAAACACCGCACGCTAGTGTCACGCGGATGCTAGTGTATCCGATTATGAAAGATGGCCCCTCGCGCCATCTTCCACAACATCCGTACGGGATGGCGCAAGAGAAAAATTGGTACTGCACCCAGCAGTTGGCAGAAATGGCCTGATGATGAAATAACATTCTCACAAATGTTGTGTTTGATATCTTTTCTCAGGCTAGACTACCGCAGGGCGGCATCGTGCGGCAAGGCTACGGCATGACAGAGTTGCACGGATTCTTCTCCATCCCCGACAAGGAGACACCCCTCAACTCGGTTGGAAAGCCTCTCAACTTTTACCAGTACAAGGTAGTGTGACTTTAGCGTGGAAGCCCTGAAGCGCTCAAAGCCTAGTTGGACTAGCCATTCTTAACATGGGGCTCGGTCAGTCCATGGATGGGTGACCGCTAGTGGCAATAATATCTGAGCGCTTCCGTGCTTCGGAATGCACGTTAAACCGTTGGTCCCGGTTGTTCATTAATCGTTAAACCATGTCAGAGGGCCTTGGGCGGTCTAAAACTCTGAAACCCGGTGTGGCCACTACCTCATCTAACCAGCGTAAATATTATCAAGAAGCGGGTTTAAGTGCGGGAAGGCATCAGTAGTTTACCTAAGTGAAATACGTAATTATGTACCTAGTTGTTGTTGTTGACGAAAACTATATTTTTTGTACATTACGTATTGTTAACAGTCCTATATTTATTTGCAGTTACTAGACGAGAATGACAAAGAATGTGGTCCAAATAAGCAGGGAGAGCTATGCATCAAGAGCGACTGCGTCATAAAAGTAAGTGATACTTACTTACTTACATCCTGTGACTTTCACGGGGTATAAAATAAAAATTGATTTTTTTTACAGTATTGACATCCTGTTGACCAGTAGGTTACACCCTGTTAGAAGAGTTAGGATGTTTTCTAACACTTTGTATTAATTTAAAAATCAACGGAACGTCAGCGCAGAGACCAAAATAAATATATTTAGGTTGTGATCCTTATCACCGGGTGCTTTACCCTGTAAAAAGAGTTAGGATCTTTCGTAACACCTTGTATGTAGAGGTATGTCTGTTCGCAGAGCTACCTGAACAACGAGTCGGCGCACCGCGAGTCGATGACTCCAGAGGGCTGGCTGCGCTCCGGAGACCAGTTCAGAGAGGACCACGCCGGGAACCTCTACTTCGTCGAGAGGAGCAAGTTCTGCTTCAAAGTCAACAATTTCCAGGTCTGAAAATCGGGAAAACCCTTGTATAATATGCTGTCGCAAGATCATAGTTGATTCACTTCATGATGTGGCCGACTATTTCATGATAATAGAAAATATCCGCTGCCCACGTAATTATTATGCTCTAGCCAAATCAATGGATAATCAGCGTTTGTCGATATGAACAGCTAAATACACGGCTACTACATGATATGGTCAAATACCGAACAACACTGGAGAACTTAAAACATAATTTAATATTGCTTTCGCAAGGATAAAAAAAAATCGGTGGCATATCATGGAATAGTTACATTTTCTTCAAAAACTGCAAAAATACTATAAAAGATTCTCGGCCACCTCTTTTACTGCCTTTCAGCCACCTTTCCAATTATCTGCATCGAGACATTCTTCCATTTACTAGAGTTGAGTGTCAATAAATTAATGATGGTGATGTTGAATAGAGATAATAAAGGTAATTCATTTACATACAAAAATTACCGCGATTAATTTCGTTTTAACCAAAATTACATTCTCTTACCTTGGTCGGCAGGTTTCTCCCGAAGAGCTGGAGGCGGTGATCGGCGGCGTACCGGGGGTCCGCTTCAGCGCGGTGTGTGGGGCTGCGGCCGGCGCGGCGGCGCTGGTCGTGCTGTCAGACCCTGCGGTTACCAGGGAGACCATCCACCAGGCGGTCGACTGTGAGTACTGTGTTGATAGGCTATGGGCAGTCAGTACCTACTGTTGTGAAGGTTAGTGCGACAGCGTGGTTATGTTTTTAGACCCTGCGGTTACCAGGGAGACCATCCACCAGGACGGTTGAATGTGAGCACAGGGCTAGTGTGACGGTGCATAAAACTGCGCGGTGTGTCGAGTTTCCGCCGACGCGGCAGCTCTGGTTATGTTCTCAGACCCTTAATTTATCAGGAAAGCGGTCGACTGTGAGTACTGTGTTGATAGGCTATGGGCAATCAGTACTGTCATAAAGGGCTAAAGTGACGGTGCATCAGACAGCGCGATATGTGAAGCTCCCGCCAACGCGGTAGCTCTGGTTATGTTCTCAGACCCTGCGGTTACCAAGGAGACCATTCTCCAGGCGGTCGACTGTGAGTACTGTGTTGATAGGCTATGGACAGTCTTCTTCTTTGTAGTCGGTCCTTCATGTCTGTAGATCGTGATCAACGCTCGTGCGGGAATGGATGAATCTTCTCCATTGATTTCTAGCAGTGGCCACTCTCGCCACCGTCTGGAAATTTGTGGTTGTATCCTATTTAATCCTCCTCTATTTTCGACCATCGGGCTGCTGGTCTTTCCTGATCGCCGTCTGGTTCTCCACTCTATCACACCGGGTACTGTACAGGGTGTTAAAAGACCGCCGACAGACCCGAAAGATACGCATACTAGGCACCAAAACAAAGTACTTTTTCGATAAATTATAGCCGGGAAATGATTTTGGTTTTTTAGGTTATAATTTTGGAAAATATTTTATCACGCAATGGAAATGTAACGCAGAGAAGTCATACTGCACAAGCGTTGACATAAAGTTGTGTTACTTACGTTCGAAGTGCCGATGTTTAGAATACATTGCGGGTTGCAATTTTAACGTCGTTTTATGCAAGAAATATTCAAAATTTTGATATTGCTTCTTGAGAAGAAATGTAAGGTACTTGATACTGAGCAAATTTCTGCAACAAAAAAAGTTTGAAAATTCCGACTTTGAACCTCATTATCTCGGAAACCGTTGATTTCCCAGGTATAGTTCCTTGGGAAAAAAAGTTCAGTATGATGAGGACAATGCGTGGTTTCCAGCTTTGTTGGCGGTCTTTTAACACCCTGTATACCTAAAAGTAGACTATCCAGTAACTAAAATTGTTGGTTCCAGCTCGCCTAGCGGACTACAAGCGCCTGCACGGTGGTATCGCCTTCGTGCCCTCTCTCCCTCTCACGCACAACGGCAAGCTGCACCGCCGCGACTGTCTCGCTCTCATGGAGAAACTGCAAGCGGAGAAGAAGCTCTATAAGTAGGGGCTGTGAGGTCTGCAAGGTCTGCCGTCAAGGAAAACCCCGGAATGTACAGCGTTACCATGTTCTGAGATTATTTTTTACAGTCAGACAGCACGTTCAGTTAGTAAGTAAAGGTTTATTCAGGCCAAAAAACTTATACTAAGTACAGTAATTCCGCCAAACTACTAAGTAGTTTATTGGTATTTTATGCTCTTAATACTAGCTTATTATTCTAATATTTGTTAAACCACCTAACATTAAATTAAATTTGACTTTTTATCATAAATTACTCGAGCACTATACATAATAGGGATGTTGACCGCAATAAATTTTAAAAATGCTTTGTCAGAATTAATATTGCCAAACTCTTTTATCTGCCGGTTTCTACGAATAACTAATTGATAATTTTGAATCAATTAAACTCACTCATTCAAGGCACATTAGCGCCGCCAGTGAAAAAAAAAAAAAGTTTTATCTTTTTTTGGGATGTGTTTTTGCTAAAAACGAGCGATCCTACAAATGAGAATCCATAGACTTTTTTAGGACTATTTTTAGGACCTAAGGCCTTGTTTTCAGATCCTAGATCCTACAAATAAATTCCGCACTTGAAAAAAACTGCTACGGGACTCTCCTTTGACGGCTCGTTTTTGTATGAACCTACGAATAAAATCATTTATCGCCAAAAGTGGCCTTAAGAGGCCCCTTCAGGACCATGGGAACTCGGCGATGGCCAAGCGCGTGAAACACTGTTTTCTATAGCTGTTTCACACAGAACGAGACGGAGCGCGGGAAAAGTGAGAGGCAATGCGGCTGTATGAGTCTACGTGTGTTCGTGTCCTTTCGCGAGTATGTAGTTGTAGTTGTTATGTAATAGATCTATTTTCCCAAATTTTTTCGTAGTTCCGCTGCCATTTCTACATTTTATAAGGAATTTCAAAAAACATTTTTTTCTGACAAGTACAACACGTTATTGATGTTTCCATGGTAGTTAGACTCTAATAGACAGTGTAATAATGTAAGTAAATAACAGCTGAGGGTAACCCCTTTTTCGGCGCGATAAACGCAACGCTCTAATTTCTTTCAGGCTATTTTTTTTATTACAAAAACTATTTCCAAACCTCCATATTGGTCATCTACTGATATAAACCAAGTTTCAGCAAAATCCAGCCTGTAGTTTAGAAATTAAACCGGAACTACGTTTGTATGGGAAAACGGTGCTCTAACGCCCTCTTAACAAAACCGTTTTATCAAGACAAACATAACGCTCATCTAATCCTTGAAGGTTATTATTACAGAGGCGCCGAGTAATTGAATTTAATAAGTCCCTGTCGCGATACTTTGTCGCTATTATCTGATTAGAATTTACGTCACTTCTATCTATTTTGGGCACACATTAAATTGCTTTGCTAGGTAACAACAAAATAATTAGGGGAAAGCGAATACTAAACTAAAAAAAAAAAAAAAATTTACACTAGAAATAATACACCAGAAAATTTCTTAAATGTAATCGTGCAAACACCAAAAAGTAACAAAAATAAAACTTGCGAATTCACAATGTTAGCTTACCTAGAAAAAAAATGTTATCATTCCGCTAGCAAAGGCGCTACCCTCTTACAACATTAACATGCCTGTCAAATAGCTGGGCCAAAGTTACATGCAGGTGCAACTTTCCCGCCGAACCAACTTCGCCTTCCCTGTGGCGCTTGATTTCGTACCTCGAGCGACAATGTCACTTTCGCGCGTGACTCACTCGAGGGAACTAATGGCCCTGCTACACGGGCCGTTTTGGTTGCGCAGTCCTAAAATGTGGGCACGACCACTTTTTTTAAAGTCATAAAAAAAACGAAAGCCTTTGCATCTACGTAGAGATGATCGGCGTCTAGTGCGCCCACATTCGGTGCTCGCCAGGCACCCCTCCGACGTAATTAGGCATGACTGTAAAAAAAGATGAAACAGGTACAGTAGCTACGCGCTCGTGCAACTCACAAGGAAAATCGTGCAAACAAAAATGGAGCAGTCCAATCTTCAGCAATGAGCCGTTTTCAAAGAACAAATTCAAAGCATTTCAAAGCCTACAGGCGTCGCCATAGAAGAACCTGAATACTGCTGTCAAAATTAATCTGTGGTAAGCGAAATTTGACAGCCGTATTCTGGTTCTTCTATGGCCACGCCTGTAAACGCCATCTATGAACTGAAAACGGCTCATTCAGTGACTGCATAAGCCGCCCTTCCGGGCCTTCTCGAGCTATAGACAAACCATTCACACGCACGCATTCACCTGCACAAACTCGCAGGCATGATGGAACGTGTAGTCGAGGCATTAAAGCGGCGACAATGTGCTGTCTTGTACCGAGCACACAGTTTGGTCACATCATAGGTGCACCACCACTCAGACATTCATAGGGGACTACCCCGCTAAGATCTTGCCTTAGGCTTGGCTTTAGTCCTCACTTTTGACTAAAGTTTAACCCTACAGGAAGCGTAGACAAAATCAATGGCTACAGTTTCCATTTCAGGCATAGGATTAGCTGATTTCATCAAAGCAAATGCTCGGTAGGTTAAATCTTAACACTTTGCCCAGATAATGGGGATCTTTCAATGAAAATAACTGCTAATTGAACGAGCGAGCGAAGCGAACGAAGTTCTCCGAGTCTACTGGAACAATCCGGCGTTTAAATGTATGTATGTATGTATGTATGTATGAATGTTCGTTCGACGATAACTTGAGTAAATTAAGTCGGATCGTCGTGAAATTTGGTAGGCGGGTAAGTGAGGCAAAGAGAATTTTTAAGTTCCAACATGAGCCAAATCGGTCGAGGGGTTGCTGAGATATGGGGTGTTCCCCCGAGAGTTCGTAGTTCGGGGCGAACCACTAATACTCTTACCATAGAAAGTACCAATAAGACATACAAACAGACATAACAGTTTGCTTTTATCGTAGTACACGCGACAGCACGTCGACCTTTACACGCTAACACTCTACTCGGTTACGTTATGTGCTACGTTACAACAAAAATGTACGTGCTGCCGTGTACGTAGGTAAAACAGCGTCTTTGTTGAAGCATTAATCTTGGCTGTCTGCCGACGATGAAACTGCACGTGTGAAACGAATATCATTGTTGTATGTTGAGATGGAATCTATTAATAATGTATGTTCCACGACACTTGAGTCTTATAGTTCAAAGAACTAAGGTTCAAGATCTTATTATATGGTATTTTGTACCAGAAGGTCTTGTTTATTATAAGGACCACACTGAAATTCCCGGGACATTGTTTTAGATGGAGTAAGCTTACCCACCCAGCACCTATCCCAGGTAGTGCTGCGTCCGAGTGGTCACTTCACCCATCTAGTGTGAGTGAATTGTTTTAGATGGAGTAAGCTTACCCAGAACCGGTAGTCCCAGGTAGTGCTGCGTCCGAGTGGTCACTTCACCCATCTAGTGTGAGTGAAGGTGCGACTGGGCGCTGTATAAATCATCTCATTACGAAGATACAAAGGCCTAAGACGGACTTACGTCAGTCAGGGTTAGCCGACTAACTCCGAGTTAATTTGACATTTCCATACAATTTTTCACTGGTTAACCCAGGTTGACGCAAGTGGATCTGAGTAACTAGTGGTTCGCCCCGAACTTTGAACTCGCGACCCCATATCTCAGCAACCCCTCGACTGATTTGGCTCATGTTCGAACTTAAAAATTCTCTTTACCTTATTTACCTGCCCACCAAATTTTGCGACGATCCGACTAAATTTACTCAAGTTATCGTCGAACGAACATTCATACATACATACATACATACATACATACATACATACATACATACATACATACATACATACATACATACATACATACATACATACATACAAACGCCGGATTGTTCCAGTAGACTCGGAGAACTTCGCTCGCTTCGCTCGCTCGTTCAAATATATCTCCAGCGTCAAAGTAATCTTCTCTTGTTCATTTACAATGACTTAGAACATTACTGCGTGCGAACTGTACGATTTACTGTATAGGCAGTTGTTTGACAATAGAGAGTGTAAACAATAGATTTGCTGAGTTGTTTGTTTGTTCGTTCGTCTGTTTGTAGAGTATTTGTATGATCGCGGCGGGGCGCCGGCTGGAGACAAATCTGTGAATGGAGACGCTGGGTTGGCACCGAAGGCCTGCCCCTCTACCGTTGACGCTATTTTTAGGGTTCCGTACCCGAATTACCTTGGTTCTCAAATCTGCAATGACGGTGACTGCGATAGGGAGTATATACGCAGACTTCAAATAGCCAAAGGTACCATGAGCCGGTTGGACAAAGTCTGGAAGGATCGTTCCATTCGTAGAAACACCAAAGTGAGACTTGTCAGATCTTTGGTGTTCTCAATAGCTATGTATGCCAGCGAGACTTGGACCATAAAGAAAAATATGTTGAGACGTATAGATGCATTCGAAATGTGGTGTTGGCGGCGACTGCTACGGATTCCGTGGACAGCGATGAGAACAAATGAGTCTATACGCGAAGAGCTGAAAACACGCATTCCACTCTCAATCATGTGTCAACGACGTATCGCAACGTTCTTCGGTCACATAGCCCGTAGAGGACCTGATAGCCTGGAAAAACAAATTATGACGGGAAAGGTGGAGGGAGAGAGAGCTCGAGGCAGACCACCCGCTAGATGGACGGATATTATAACCAAAGCCACGCAAAAACACCTGCATTGACTGATCCACATCGCGAGTGATAGAGCGCAATGGAGAACTCTACTCTCTGCCAACTTCAATGATGGTCACGATCCTCAGCATTGAGGGAACGACTGAATGGATGGATGGACCCGAAGGATGCCAAACGGGACCCTATTACTAAGACTCCGCTGTCCGTCCGTTTGTCTGTCTGTCCGTCTGTCACCAGGCTGTATCTCATGAACCGTGATATTCAGACAGTTGAAATTTTCACAGATATATTTCTGTTTGCCTCTGTAACAACAAATACTAAAATTCTGAATCGTTTTATAAAAAAAAAACACTTTTCTCCCGCGACAGCGCTTACATTTTAATTATTGAAAAATCAACGGAACTTCTTAGAGCAGAAATAATATTTGTGTTGAAATCCCTATCACTAGGTGATTTTACGCTGTAAAAAAGAGTTAGGACCTTTTGTAACACGTTGTATACTTCTCTAAGCCGACGCCAGTGTGCGTCTGTTCATTTGTTTATTCATTCGCACTCCAGATGGAGGCTTTGTCTCACACGAATAAAGATTAAAGGCACTTTGTGATTTCTTGCTTTCACAACTTATGAATAAACAATTTGGAATCTTGATGAATTTTCTGGCGCAATCTCTTTGGCCCCAGTTTGAATAACTCGAAATGCTTTGTTGAGCGCGACGTGCGCTTATCTTGGCGAGTGTTTGATGGAATTGGAGTTGGTGGTAGCGTAACATAGGAATGTACTTACTTTACATTTATTATTCAAGTCGAGTCAAAACGTCTGTGCCTACGCCTTCAATAGCAACACGAACACCACATATTAGACTAAAAATACGTCATAAATATATGCTAACAATCCGCTAGGTCACACACCACCATAATAGCACACTAGCATCGGCAATGAAAAACAAAATCACATTTTATTTTTGGATGCATTTTTTGCTAAAAACGAGCCGTCAAATGAGAATCCCTAGGCTTTACTGTTTTTTTTAAGACCTAAGGTTTAGATTCCTACGTTTAGTACATACGAATAAATCTCTTTACCGCCAAAAGTGGCCACTTTTAGCGATAAAAGATTTTATTCGAAGGTTCTAGGATCTGGAATCTAAACTTAAGGTCCTAAAAATAGTTAAGCCTCGCGTTGATAACCTAATGACGAGCTCTTATCAAAAAACGCATCCAAAAAGAAGATATGTTTTTTTTTTTATTGGTGGCGCTAGTTGTGCCTAGGTTATCACCTTAAGTACTTTATAATTAAAAGGTAGTCCCAACAAAAGTGTAAATGAGAAATAAGTATCATGTCTTAAAATAAATATTTTGTCACATTATGTGCCATGTAAGGCGAGCAAGGAATCCGCTACCAAATTGCATTTTATTGCATCGAGAACGAACCGCTTTCGAACAAATCCTCTAGAGGCCGAACTACCCAACTACGCGCCACATAGCGCTAGATCATAAATCTCGCGTCAAAGTCGCGCTGTCGTGCACTGGAAGAGATTTATCGACGCACGAAGTCCACCGTAAATCAACGACCGCGGGGACTCGATTCCTGACTCACCAACGCTCGCTGGGTCAACGCTCACTGAACTTTAATTTGAATACAGGCTGATACAAGCTTAGGGAGAGTCCTAGCAACTAAAGATATTATCCCACCAAAAACATTATGATGTAAAATGTTGCCAAGACGAGACCATACACCTCGCACTGTCAAAAAGCTATCAGATTTCATGCAGAGCCAAGTTCTAGGGCTTAACTTCACAAAATCTACACCTTAGTCAAAATATGTGGCTTGGCAGTTTCGTTACTAAAAGAACTTGTAATAACAAAAAATAATGAACAGAGAAAACATTTTTCACGGGTAACCGCGATTTGACGGTATATTTATGCAATGATCGTCAGATGAAACGAAGAAAATAATGATAATGGAAAAGTACTAGATTAGATTAGATTAGAATATTCGTTATTGTACTAGAAAACATTTTATGGACAGACATTATTAATACATTAATGGTACAAATCGGCGGCCTTATTGCTAACAGCAATCTCTTCCAGGCAACCACTGACGGAGAAACTGCTAAAGAGATGAGAGACGGGTAGTCGGTGCAATTATGAATATTCTAATTGATGACAAAAAAAGACACTACTTAGAAGTAATCATAAACATACATAGATCATACACAAATATAAAATATAAATATACATATATGTATAATATTGTACATTTACATAAACATAAATAATATATTACTTATACGTATAGCTTAAAGTGAGAAAGGAATTAACCACGTATTACAGGAAAAAACATAATATACTCAGATAGCTAGAATAACTGTTTTTATTAAACTAGAAAGATTACGAAGAGTTGTTTCCGCTCCAAGACAAACGAGTTAGTAACTAAATAACCTACAACAATGAAGCCTAATAAAGGTGATTCAGGAGTTCCCCTAGCAACAACAACTCACATATGGGCAACACCGCTTCGCGCCCTAATCTGCGATAGACTTCCAACTTTCTTAGCTTATGATTAATAGCCCCAACTTTGCAAAGTCTTGTGCCGCATTTACACGGTCCAAGTGAATACTGTAAACAGAATGAGAGGACAAATAAATTATTAAATCGCTTTATACGAGCTTAACTTTTCGTCTGACAGACTAAGTTATAGAAAATTCACATCAGTTTACTTTTATGACACCACTCACAGACTATAAAAAATAAAGAGTCGTAGAATAATGTTTTCATTGGCTTTCAAAATGTTTTATTTATTTATTTTATTTATTGAATATTTTTGCTAACTAGTGACTATAACATTAATATAACTTAAGTACTTTTGTGTTTGTGAATTTATAGATTTATTTGTATTGACATTTTTTTTGTAGCATGAATTAATAAATACCCACAGTACTTAACACGTATAAAAAGTTTTAACAACTCAAAGGTATACAAATGCACACACAAACTACGTAATATTTTAAAACTAATACCAAAAACAAAAAAAGTTATGAATATAAACTATTTCAATTTGAGGTTATGAAATAAAAACAGTTTTTTTTTTTTCAACTTTTTTTTTACAGTATTTACATCCTGTTGACGAGTGGGATTCACCCTGTAAAAAGAGTTACGCTGTTTTGTGACACGTTGTATAACGTAAAATTGTATAGTCGTTACCTCAGCTGTGGTCGTTACTGTGCTCGTGTAAACGCGCCCCGTGCCCCGCCCCGCCCCGCCCCGCCCCGCGCGCCCGCCGCGACCTCATCTACATGGGACTTACATTTAACGTATTAATTACTTTGTCGAAACGTCAATCAGAACTTTCTCGCGCCGTCATACTGCGCCTGTTATATTTGAGTGTAGCGAGCGATGACGCACTTGGTGACCTTGAGCTTTTGTACAAGTTGGTGAGGTGTTTAACTTGAAGATGTTTTTGATGTTTATAAGAGCAATATACTTTGACCATTGCATCCATGTAATAAGACGATTTATACAGTGTCAAGTGGCAACTTCACTCACACTACAGGGTGCACTCTAAGTCGATAGCGAAACTTTAAGTAGGTTGTCTACTGATCAATACAAACAACTTGTAATAGGCGGCGAAAAAAATGGAGCGAAAAAAATATCAGCTGCTTCATACATTTGGCGCAGTATTGAATCGACCTTTTGTATGGAACAGCTGATATTTTATTCGCTCCATTTTTTTTGCCATCTAGTACAGTCGGCCACAGTCTCAGATACCCCTTTTTGTTCGATTGGCGCCCTTATGCCGCGCGCGATAAGAGCTGCCATGGGGTATCTGAGATTGTGGCCGTCCGTACAAGTTATTTGTATTGATCAGTAGACAGCCTACTTAAAGTTCCGCTATCGACTTAGAGTGCACCCTGTAGATGGGTAAAGTGACCATTCCGACACTGCAGTGCTCGGGACATTGTTTAGATGGCTTACCATCCTGTCAGCTTAGCCCCGAGCCAGAGCCACATCATCATCAGCTCACCTCTGCCCACTGGAGGCCTTTTTCCCCTCGCGCCACCTCTCACGGTCCCTCGCCATCCGCAGCCATGGACCCTCCGCCAACACAACGATGTCATCCAACCATCGGGCTCTACGTATTTCCAGCGATATTTGGGACGTCCTTCAGGATAATTATGCTCTCTTCTCATCCCGATCCTCTCTCATTCTCTCGAATAGCCAGTGGAGTCTTGCAGATTTACGGTGGTATTCTAGAACGCTACTTAAACTCAGTTTAAACAGAGTTCAGACTGTCGATAAAACAGTGCATGTTTTAATATGAAGGGGGGGATATTCAAATCAAAACATGCACTGTTTTATCGACAGTCGACACTACTAAACTCTAGTTAAAATGAGTTTAAACATAGTTTAAACAGAGTTCAAGTAACGTTCTAGTTTAAAGAGAGTTTAAGTAGCGTTCTAGTTTGAACTGAGTTTCAGTATCGTTCTAGAATACCACCCTTAGTCTCCCTGATTATGTTGAGCTCTTGTAATAGGTTTTCAAGTCTAGACCTGCAATCACCAATTTTCATCACGTTCTAAACTAAATCATCCACTGTACCCGCGCTTCAGGCATAGCTGCATAGGTAGCAAAAGAGGAAACCCGAAAACCTTCGGAGAGCTTTCGATCTACTTGCGGAAGCAGCAAAGCAATCTCTCGCGCTTCAATAGATAAAACGAATCCTAAAATACAGGGCAATATTTGAAAAGCTTTTAACCTAAGACACCCTAACTTCTAAATGTGATTTCCAATAACTTTTGTTCTACGACTTTGATGAAAGCGATGTTTTTTTCTAAATACAAAAAAAAAATCAAAAATTTTTTTTTGCTTAGAGTAACAAACAGGACCAGGAGAGGCTAGGTGGTTGAGAGTGGAGGGACACAAAAGCGCGCCACACAGGCAGCGCTGGAATGGTAGAAATGCACACTTTTAAAGGATTAAAAACTTTAATAACATAAAAAGTATCGAGCTTTTCGAAAAGTCGTAAAACAAAAGTTGTTGATAATCGCATTTAAAAGTTGAGGTGTGTGAGGTTAAAAGCTATTTAAAAATTGCCCTGTATAAAAGGGATACAGAAAGTGCTCGACATCGAGCACCTCCCGCGAGACAAGCACAGTCGAGTCGCTGCAAGCCGCGACCGACCGCAGCTCAATCTGAAGAGTGACTGGAAGTGCGACACTGCACTGCGAAGCAATAGCGGTCCCGTAGGACCACACAAACTACTTGCCAACACAGAGGTTTAGGGTGGTATTACAGAACTTTCCCAAATAGCATCTCAAACCTCTTCCTACCCAGTCGGAGTTTAAACAGCGTTTAGTAGTGTCGATGATAAAACAGTGCATGTTTTGATTTGAATGTCCCTACGTGACGAAGCCAACTGGGCACCTGGCACCAGGTGCCTAGTTGACTTGGTCGGTTATTATGGACATTTGGACAGTCATTTAAAACCAGTACATGCACTGTTTTATCGACAGTGCTACTAAACCATGTTTAACTCTAAGGAGTGTTCTATAATACCACCCAGTAAGAGCTCTTTCAAGGACTAGGTAGGTAATCGTATGAGTGGCCACCCCTGGTGTCAGAGTTTTTAGGCCGCCCATAGGGCCTCTGACATGGCTTAGCGACAACCGAGACCAACGCGATACGCGATATTTTGAGTGCGGGCAAATCAAACCCGCTTGGAATAAAAATTGTAGTATTTTAATTTAGATCACACAATGATTGTGTTATCTCAATGATCGAGAGGATATGGATTATACCTATACATAGAAAAGAAAAAGCTTACAATTGAATATCTACCTTCCTTGCATCTGCCCCCTGCTGGGTCTTTACCTAGGTCTATACGCGAGGGGAAATAGGCCAATGCTTATGCTTATTCGTTCCCATGCCTTCCGCATCCATAGACCATAGACGGTCCATAGAGGGTGGAGGGCGGAGTAACTTTTAATTCTTGCTCTAAACTACAAAGCCTTTGCATTTGCCTTTGCATCTACGTAATGAGATGATTTATACAGCGTCCAGTGGCCCTTCACTTCTTGCTCTGTACATACCGAATGAACCTTCTACGCCATCTAACGTAGCGTTGTAATCCGCCGCAAAACCGGGCAAGACCATGGAATATTGCTTTTGCTAAACAACAAACTTACTTCTGTCCCCATCCGTTGAACTATCGACCTTATCCTCTGCGGGGCAAAGTTCTTGGCTATCGCAAAGTAGGTACACACCGAAAGCTTCTGGGATTAGCAGTGCAACTGCAGATATTTGCAATTATGGAGCAAACGTCGCGAGTCAAAGCTACCCGCAGGTGAGGGGGGGGGGGGGGGGGGGGTCGGGAAGGGAACGGGGGGGCCCTTTGCGGCGTAAATAGCTTAGTAAGTTGAACCCGGCCCGTTGCGATTGGTTTTAGATTAGTTATGGCGCCACCAATCTACGGATTGGTGCAGAAAGATCTCGTCATACTCTTACTGGGGGTGTAACGAAATCATTTTGTAGATCTTCGAAACGTTTTAGGGTTCTGTACCCCAAAAGGGAAACGGAACTATTATAGAATCACTCGCGCGTCTGTCTGTCTGTCCGTCTGTCACAGCCAATTTGCTCCGAAACTACTAGACCGATCGAGTTGTTTGGTACACATATTTAAGTCCGTGACCCAAACACGAAAGGGTTTTAGGCAATGGCTTGGCATCGACCGGAATAAATCAATAGATTTTTTCCTTTTTAGTGCAAACGTGAAGTTATTTTTTATTTTTATTTTTTCTATAATTTTGGGTTAGTGATAGGCAAAATTTAGCTGAGTATTGGGCAAAGGTGATTTATGAATGAAGCCAACCTTTTGTGGCAAGTTGCAAAACCAAGTTCCCGCATCTTAGAGAATATTGAAATACCGATAGAAAGTTGCTTCGCATTTCCCCTCGAGACAAATTACTGCCATACGAGCTCTGTTCCGTCCGGGCTTCGGGGAAGCTTCTTTCCGAGCAGTTTTATGATTAAAAGATTTTGCTTCTTAGAACTTTGAACTGGTAATCTTGTGGACAAAATAAAAAATATATACCCCTGACATTATAGTTTGAAATTAGCATATCTCTTAAACGGCTGAACCGATTTTGACAAAACCTATCTAAGAACTCTTGATAGAAAACCTGCTTTCAAATTAAATAGGTAAACCGCATCCGGTTCGGGATGCGGTTAAACGGGGTTCACCCGTTTAAGAGCTACGGTGCCACAGACAGACACACAGACACATACACACACACATAGCCGTCAAACTTATAAAACAATTAAAAATAGAGTTTATAGTTTTAGCTAGCGTCTCACATGTACAAACAGGCAAAAACTAGATTTTTTGTTTTTATGTTTCTTGATAACAGGAAATAAAAGCTACAAAGCACATGTTTGTAGATTCTTCAAATGATAGAGTTTCAAAACATGCAAATAATTTCGAGTTTCAATTCAGTCGGTAGGTTAAAGAGGACATCACAGTAGTGTTTTCTATAACAAACGTAGTCACCGATTTCCTCCCTGGATTATGGCACTAGAGCAAACATTTTTGGTATTCTGGGACATCTCCACTCCCTGCATGTCGGACTGTTTAGATTTTTTCGATAAAATATTATTGGACCTACCGAAAATAAAAATAAAAGTGTATTTAAAAGCGACGGCAAAAGACCTATTTAACAACTTTAAATTAAAAATAAACAAAACAGTCCATCATCAAGTAGTGTTTTCTTCTTCTTTTTTCTACTCCTTCCTATCTTGGGTCGCCACTTGCCACCCCGGCAATAAGGTTGTAAGGTCATCCCGCCATCTCCGTCTCGGTCTGGCTAGAAGATAGTTCTCAACTACACAGTACTTTACTCGTGTATGTTTATGACTTTTTCTTCATCATCATCAGCCCACCTCTGCCCACTGTTGGGTATAGGCCTTTTTCCCCTCACGCCACCTCTCACGGTCCCTATCCATCCGACTTTTTCTTAGTGTGCCGTTTTTCTTTTTTTTTTTGTTCTTTAATATTTTTGGCGCTTGCAAGTAGATCCCAGCCAAGATTGAGCCGTCAGTGCGGGACGCGGGGCGCGGGACGCGGGGCGTGGGGCGCGGGGCGCGGGGCGCGGGGTGCGGGGCGCAAAGAGCCTGCCTCTGACGGGGCTATAATCGAAATGTGAAATTAATCTCCAGCTTCACCTGTCGGGAAACTACAACACTTCAGCTATTCCAGTTATTCTTATAAGGCACTTGGAACGAAGGAATTTTTGTTATGTGCAGTTGCAGTCGGATGCAGCAGTCAGTTATTCAATTTTTATTTTGCGAATAAAAAAAAAAAATCCATATAATACTGGCCGTATTATATGTTTTTTTTTTTTTTGCGTGTATAATTTAGGGCGGCTTGCAGAAACTGCTTTTAGGACAACTTAAACTCGATTTAGTAATATTTTGACAGATTTTTGTATAGATAATCCGGATTGAATAAGATTTACGGGACTGTGCAGGTGACTCTTTTAAAGTGGTTTGATTTCGACTACCAAGAAGTGTCGCGAGTTGTAAGTACCCTTCAAAAGTAACATTGTGTGGCTATTGCAAGAGCACACATTTTGCAAGCGCATCCGTAGCAATGTCTACGGCGTAACTCGTAGCGGGCTCTACGAAACAACTTGTAGAAGGTCTACGGCGTAGGGTTTTGTAGGTTCTACGACATAGAAGATCCTGATTTACCAGTAGGTATGTTTAGACGCATAATATTATTATGCTGAAAATACAGGGCAGAGCAGACATGGACAATATTATTATCTGCGTTTGACGTGTCTCTGCTGCAGCCTTCTATCCAGAGAGTGTGCAGCCCACGCAACCTCTAGAAACGTTGCAAAATCTGACGCATAAAATTGTTTGTAATTTTTTATAAGCTAAGGCCTTTGCATCTACGTAATTAGATGATGTACACAGCGTCCAGTCAAGTGGCACCTTCACTCACACTAGAAGGGTGAGACTACTCAGCGCTGCAGTGCCTGGGACATTTTTTAGCACATATACCAACCTGACAGCTTAGTCGGCCTAGCCTACAGGAAAGACAAGTAATACGTGTGGAGCCAACTAAGCCGCGGGTTTCCTCACGATGTTTTCCCTCACGATATACCTGCGCCAGGAATCGATGCTAACTTCACTTGCAACTTGCGAATATCGGGTCTCTCGCTTCTGAGTCCAATGTTCTACCTAGTGGTATCACCATCTTTTTTGTTAACTTCACTTGCAAAAGATGGTTTTCTTGGAGAAAAGGCATCTTTATTCCTTAGTGTTGAAGGCGTCATGATAAATGTAGTCGTTCCTTCCATCAGAAGCAGACGCCACAGGTGCGCCGGCGGGCCATCTCTCACGGCGTGACGTCACGCGACAAATGATGACCTGACTCTTGCTGTGCGGCAGTTGGACAGAAGATAATAATAAGAATAATAAAATTGGTTTATTTTTCATGCAACAAAATCAATTATAAAAATAACACTTACAAAAACATTTCTGTGATAAGTTGTTAGGTAGATGTCAGTTAAATGAGTCGGACTTCTAGCCCCCTAAACTAGGTAGAAACCTGTATCTATAGGACCTGTAGGACATTACATGAGTAGGTGCGTGTGCAAGTGAAATTTACAATATTTAAATAATTAGAATTAGAATTCAATATATTAGCATTCATTCAAAATCCTCTACAAGATCCTCTTAGGTCCACTTGCGTTAACCAGGGTTAGCCGGTTAACTCTGAGGTAACCTCAAAAATTGTATGGAAATTTGGAAATTGACTCGGAGTTAGTTTGCTAACCCTGACGGACGCAAGTGGGCCTTACTGTATGAATTAGTGGTTGTTCCGTGGATAGAACGTACATTGACGCTGCGTAAATGATTTAAAAAGGCCTGAAACTTATTTAGAACATACCATATTATATCACTTTCATAAATAAAAGTAAAATCCGTGACACAACAATCGTTGAACAAAAATTGATCAGCTTAGAAAAAAAAAGAAAAAAAAATTGTGATAGTGCATTTCACGCGACGACGCTTCTTTATTTACAGCCCGTAAGCGTATGAGAATTCGTGGGGTAGAACTACAGGGTGCACTCTAAGTCGATAGCGGAACTTTAAGTAGGCTATCTACTGATCAATACAAACAAATTATAGTACAAGTTGTTTGTATTAATCAGTAGACATCCTACTTAAAGTTCCGCTATTCACTTAGAGTGCACCCTGTAGACGATAAGTAAAGTTAAATATCTTTGCGCTTTCATATTTTCACGTCCTGTCACGTCGCCCGCGGGTTATTTCACGCGGTGCCACGTGCGCGTGTTTATAATAATGCGCCGTCTTTGGGGCCAGGTGACAAATGTTCGGGACAGGGTCACAAAACCTATTTAGATATTTCTTTCCTTTGGTGTTTAAGAGGAGGAAGCTAAACTGGATAGCCCTAAACTAGTTCTTAAGATGAAATACGTCTCACAACTAGCGCCGCCAATGAAAAAAAAAACAATCTTTTTTTTGGATGCGTTTTTAGCAAAAAACGCTCCTGCGATTTCTCAACGCGAGTCTTAACTATTTTTAGGAACTAAGGTTTGGATTCCAGGATTGGATTTCCTATAAGTTCTAGGATCTAGAATCCAAACCTTAGGTCCTAAAAATAGTTAAGGCTCGGTATAAGGCTAACTAGCGCCACCAATGTTAAAAAAAACATATCTTCTTTTAGAAGAATTTTCTGAAAAAATCCTAAAATGAGCCTATGCGCCATGCTTTTCTAGATTTTTAAGTGTAGATACCCTCTTCGAAATTTACTTTTAAGCTAAAAAATTTTCGGTAACCGTCAAAAGCGGCCGTTTTTGGCGGTTATCGAAAATTTTTTAGCTTAAGACTAGAAATTGATTACTTTCTCGATTTGTGACCCTTTAAATCTCGTTCATTGTATCTGTCTTGACTCGCGAGCCATCGTGTGGAGTAGTCAATATCTAAATGATGTGTGTCGCCGTCGCCCATCGGTAGTTCAAATAAGCCTGCCGCGACCACGAGTCTTGGAAAGATCGTCACGTTGGCAAAATGTAAAAACTTAATAACTAGTGGTTCGCCCCGAACTATGAACTCGCGACCCCATATCTCAGCAACCCCTCGACCGATTTTGCTCACGTTCGAACTTAAAAATTCTCTTGGCCTCATTTACCTGCCTACCAAATTTCATTACGATCCGACTAAATTTACTCAAGTTATCGTCGAACGAACATTCATACATACATACATACATACATACATACATACAAACGCCGGATTGTTCCAGTAGACTCGGAGAACTTCGCTCGCTCGTTCAAAAACGAGTGTTAAGTGTAATTTTATACTACGTGTTAAAATTTGCGCGCGATAAGAATGGGAAGGAACCTTGTCGAAGTCAATCGCAAATAAACTTGGTTAAGTGGAACTGGGCCGGCCACGTTTGCCGCATGGGTCCGGATAGGTGGGCGAAAGTCGTCACCGAATGGACCCCACAAGATGGGCACCGGCGCCGCGGCAGACCGAGGCGGAGATGGCGGGACGACCTCACAACCTTTTTGCCGGGGTGGCAAGAGGCAGCCGAGGATAGAGAGGAGTGGAAGAGAAAAGGGGAGGCCTTTGCCCAGCAGTGGGACATTATGGAGGCTACATAAAAATAAAAGGTTGCTTCGACGCGAGTTTGCTTACCGCGCGCGTCTTAGTTCCAAAAGGTCGCATCCCATTCTCATCCTGCGCGGATTATACAAAACTTTTTTTTTACAGAATTGAGATTCTGTTGTCCAGTAGTTTACATACCGTAAAAAGAGTTAGGATCTTTTGTAACACCTTGTATGATATGTATCCACTATAAGTGTAGTTTTTTTTAATACTTATCTCTGCGGAAGTGAGACTTCGCAACATTTTATAACAGCGACGAAAAATATCACATTGCAGCCTGACAAAAGTAGATATTTTCGCTGCAAAAAGCTGACTTTCTACACTTCATCTCAAATATACACTGCGAGGTTTAAAGCCACTTTAAAACAAACTTCCCCGTGTAAGAGTGAAGCTGAATGATTTCCATAGCGGCCCTACAGTTCGGCTTAGGGCTCGCTACACGAGCGGTTCTGCCGCCCGAAGGAAACCGCGTCAGATACATTTACTACTACAGGGTGCAATCGAATTTGATAGCGGAACTTTAAGTTGGCTGTCTACTGATCACTACAATCAACTTGCACTAGGTGGGAAAAAAATGGAGCGAAAAAAATAAGAGCTGTTCCATACATTTGGTGCAGTACTGAGTCTACCTTATGTATGGAACAGCTGATTCGCTCCATTTTTTTGCCCCCTAGTACAAATTGTTTGAAGTGATCAGTAGACACTAGACAGCCTACTTATAGTTCCGCTATCGAATTCAATTTCACCCTGTAGTGTGAGTGGAGATGCCACTGGTCGCCGTTTAAATCATCTGTGTGATTATATTGAAAAAAAAAAAAGTCCGCACATTTGCTAGTCCTTGAAACCAGTTTATTTGCTGGAAAATAAGTTTGTTTATTTCGATACGAGCTCAAAACAGGTTCAAAACAGGTTTATTTGCGGAAAAATAGATCATATTGACTAGGACTTAGGATTAGCAACTGTGCGGATTTTTTTACATAATAAGCACACTGTTCTAGATATAAAGGTCTAAGATTTTGAATCTATTGAATTTTGAATTTTAATTTTGAATTAGATGCATCTTCTACACTGCGCGGTTTCCCGCTCGGGGAAATCCGCTCGTGTAGTGTGGCTCTTGGTATTTGGACTCTCGGGCTAGTTTTAAAGTAAACAAAAACCCGCCGGCGGTCCTATGCCAACAGGCGACTTAGCTTCTACAACTTTATATTGCTGGCTAAGTGGGGAGCCAAGAGTAGTAAGGCGTATACATACAGAAGGATTTGTCAGTCCTCTGAGGTTTTTAAGCCAATGCTCCTAAGTTGGTTCGAAACGGATCGAATCGCGGTAAGTTAAGTTAAGGTAATTAAATAACCTTATATCCAGACGTTTCGGCTGCATTGCATCTGCCGTGGTCACGGGCAGACTGGACCGGCGGGTGTTTCATTTACCTACTAAAGTTACCGCGATTCGACCCGTTTCAAACCAAAATAATTATCTGTGAATATCGCGAATCATTCATATTTACCAATGCTAGGAGCATATCTATGTATACTCGATTTTAACTCTGTAATGTACGACTTATTACCTTTCCCCGATCATTAATAACGTTTCACATAATAATTTAATAACACCGTAACAATTATTATACCGGACACCCATTGTAATTCCAATATTGACGAGATGGCCGCCGGCAAGCTCAGTTTCCAATTAGAGCCATAGCCCCAGAATTTCCTTACAGGAATTACACTAATGAAAATTAATGCTATTCACGAAGGCTAGAGGATAGAGGTTCGTAGAAGCCTGGGTTTATGCAATAAATTATGATTTAACTAGTGGTTCGCCCCGAACTACGAACTCGCGACCCCATATCTCAGCAACCCCCCGACCGATTTGGCTCATGTTCGAACTTAAAAATTCTCTTTATCTTGTTTACCTGCCCACCATATTTCGTGAAGTGCAATAAAGAAAATTTGAAATTTACAATAAAGAAAAAAAAATTAAAATTTGACGATCTGACTAAATTTACTCAAGTTATCGTCGAACGAACATTCATTCATACATACATACAAACCCCGGATTGTTCCAGTAGACTCGAAGAACTTCGCTCGCTCGTTCAATTAATGCTATTCACGAAGGCTGGAGGATAGAGGTTCGTAGAAGGCTGGGTTTATACAATAAATTATGATTTAATGAGCATGGATGTGAACAGAAAGTCGACGCTCAATCACACGCTACTACCATCCTCGAAACTACATAAAAGCGGAACGATTTTATCTTTAAGGCGTATGAATGTGTCCTAACCACAACACATAAATCAAGAAATATTGATATTTTTCTCAGGCAACTGTTACTTTCTTAATATAATACAGGGTGTCCCATAATTCAATGTCAAGCGGGAGCTGGGTGAAAGGGCCCACACAACAGTACTGGGATAAACTATTTAAAAAATCCTGGTAGCTTCGTTCAGAAATTATAAGCATATCTTTGATTTTTTTTAAGATGGTCGTCCGAGACCACATATTGAGGTACCATGGTCTATTTCTCATTTCGGTGGTGATATTTTCTCATTTTGCTGTGATTCTTTTTCACATAATCCTTTTAATATAACCATTGCATGCTACCAAATCGCATTGATAAATCAAACAATAAACCCTTAGGCCAAATTGGGCAAATTAGGCCACTACAGCAAAGGCACTTCTATAACTCTTATTTTCTGTGGCTTTTGGGCTGACAGGCCAAGAATACCCCTTTGTTCTCTATCTACAGAACGCCAGACGGAAGACGGCCGAACCGTGAGATCTGGTTTCACAAAATCGGCGAACGAAAAAAACATGGAAGCATTTCTTCAAGCTAACCCATCCTCTAAAATCAGCACACGCATCTACCCGCGCAGACAGCTTTGTAAAAAAATATTTTAAACCAATAAGAAAACAAGAAACTCCGTCATTGGTGAATAGTTTTCGCGCTATTGATGTTATTGGACATATTATTATTATTATACTGACAGCATCAAACTGACGTCTTCTCTAAGTCACGTCTATCGAATTACTAAAATCGTGTGAGGAACCATCTGTAGACTCCGCCCATACAAGAACCATATGCATTTGGTCATTTCTCAGGGCTAGTGAGATCTCCATGTTTTCTTCTGCTCGCTGCACAAAATAAATGTAAGTCTGACTTGGGAATGCTGTGAATTCAGTTAATTATTTATTTATTTGACTATGGAGAACAAACATGGAAGCAGCTAATAATGGAAGCAGAACAACTAAACAACACAAAAAACAGTAAAACAACTAGAGAATATAGGTAGGTAGGAAGCCAATTACAGGTTTTCACTTATGATGACAGCTTAACTAGGACTGGATTGGCCTAGGCTAAACTGGTTTCTCCATACGAGCTTCGGCTAGACTAGTTTGGCCTAGGACATACCGGTTTATCCATATGACCTTCGGGTAAACTAGTTTGGCCTAGGCTATACCAGTTTGTCCATACGAACTTAGGTTAAACTGTTTTGGCCTAGGCGAAAATAGTTTATCCTTAAATCGGGTTTGGCCGGTAACATAATACATAATTTAAACAAATTTTTTATTCCGAGTGTTAAATCCGTTAAAAAAATGTGTTTAAATTATGTTTTTATTCTGTTAGTAAATGGTAAATCCAGTATATTTTTTGTGTCGTATGAACTACGGAGCAAACACGTTCCATCGCAAATTCTATAGGAAAATCTGCTTTCGAATTTTATGCCAAAAACCTGATGAACATGAAAGGTTATGCGCCGACATAGACCGTAAACCTTTACATTTTATGAATTAGTGCCGCGAGCAAACCTGCTGACTGGCAGGTGTGCTTGGAGCCAGCAGTAAAATGACAACCAAAGCGATCTATACGTATTGGATAGTAGCTTGACTTCATAGCAATGTAACTAAGGCCTTTGCATCTACGTAATGAGATGATTTATACAGCGTTCAGTGGCACCTTCTCTCAAACTAGATGGGTGAAGAGACCACACGGCGCTACCATGCCTGGGACATTATTTTAGATGGAGTAGGCTTGCCCAGCAACTATACCATCCATCGCACGTAATATACCGTGTTACAAATGAGCCTTACTCTTTTTACAGGGTGTTGAAACAGCCCGAGCTCGACTGATAAGTTGACTGTTTTGCTTAGAGAAGGGCCTATCTCAAGCGTAGCATGGATGCGGTTTTTTAATTTTTTTAAAGCAGATTTTCTAGCGAGTTTTCTTAGGTAGGTATGTTTTATCAAAATCGGTTGAGTTAGCCATTTATGAGAGAAGCTTATTTGCAGCTAAAATGTCAGGGGTTATTTAAATTTTTAATTGAGTAGTTATATTATTATCTGTCTGAGGTCTGAGACGCTCTTTGGGTCGCCAAACTAAGTAAATTAGGATTCAAATAGGATTCAAATATAATTGGCTGGATAGATCTATGATATTGTTTATCACTGTGATTATCAGTGGTACCCCTACTGTTCCTGCTGTGCCGTGGCCAAATGCCGGACGTTATAGGCCTCGTCGTAAAATACACGGCAACAAACCGACGTGCCCCGTGCGTACTAAACCCGCTTTTTACAAGACAACATGCTTTACGACCGTGATGTGACGGAAAAATTAAATAAAAGAAGCTCTACCACGAGTTACGTCCGGCAGACCTACGGCATCGGAAAACAAGTTTTGCCGTAGGACTTTAGGTCTACTGAAGGGTAGATGAGACGTCATAGGTGAAATATAACGGGTTGAAATGTGTTTCGGAATGGCGTACTTAGTGAACACCAAAACAATATGGGTAACGTCTCTGCCAATGTTCTTTAAATAAAGTTCCTAGTGAGCCATTGATTTTACGCCACCTGGGGCCTTAGCCTGTAACACAATGGCGTATCAATGGCGTCCCATGTAGAAGGACAAAACCGGGATTTTTTCGTTGTTCTTCTACAACCAGCGAACTAATCCTCTAGGATTAGACTCATAATATTATTTGCTATACTACAAAAACATTAAAAGGACCGACACTGGACCGACAGCATTAATAAATCGTAATGGAAACAGTCAACCGGGAGCCCATTTTGGCACCATTGCGTTACAAGCTAAGGGCTTCTTCTTGTAGTGCCGTCTCCTATCGGAGGTTGGCAATCATCTTGGCTATTTCTTCCTTTGAGGCTGCCAAACGGAACAAGGAGCTCGTGGATTGTTGGTACCAATGGCGTAAGTTCTCCAGCCATGATATCTTGGGTCTTCCAGGTCTCCTCCTGCCTGGTATCTTCCCTTGGATGATTAGTTGAAGGAGTCCATATTGGGAATTGCGGATTATATGGCCAAAATACTCAAGTTTGCGTTTTTTGATGGTCTTCATTACTTCAACGTTTTTTCTCATCCTCTGGAGCACGGTGGTATTGCGGACTTTTTGGACCCACGAGATTTTGAGCATTCGTCTGTACACCCACATCTCAAACGCTTCTATGCGTTTGGACATATTTTGAGTGAGTGTCCAAGTCTCCGCTCCGTAGAGTAGCACAGAAAAAACGTAGCATCTAGCAATTCTCGTGCGTAAAACAATGCTTAGGTTACGATCACAAAGAACTTTTTCCATTTTGCGGAACGCGCTTCTGGCTTGCTCTATTCTGCACTTAACTTCAAGACTATGATCATCCTTGTCATTGACCATGACGCCAAGATATTTGTACCGATCGACTCTATCTAAGGCATTTCCACCGATCGTAATGGAAGAGTTGGGCTTTGGAGTACGGCTCACCACCATATATTTAGTTTTCCTGCAGTTGATGTTAATACCGTAGGAAGCGCTTGTTTTACTGACAACGTTTACAAGTTTTTGCAAACCCTGCTGAGTGTCGGCTATAAGGATAGTATCATCCGCGTATCGTATGTTGTTAATGGTGTGGCCATTAACTGTTATACCTTCTGCTACTTCATACAGGGCTTCCGCAAATATGCATTCTGCGTATACATTAAACAGTAGCGGCGAAAGGATGCAACCTTGTCGTACTCCTCTGAGTATTTCCACGTGGGCCGAAAGGTGGTCATCTACTCTGATGTTCGCCTCTTGCTGCCAATATAAGTTTTTGAGCATCCGAAGGTCTCGACTATCGACTCCTACTGATTGTAGGATGTCGAAAAGTTTTTCGTGTCTCACTCTGTCGAAGGCCTTTTCATAGTCAATAAAGCAAACATACAGATCTCTGTTAACGTCCCAGCATCTCTGCACAAGTACTTGATACCCAAACAAAGCATCACGCGTTCCTAAGCCAGCTCTAAACCCAAATTGCGTATTTGATAACAGGGTTTCACACTTAGGGTATAATCTTCCATGTAAGATCTTCAAGAAGATTTTTAGTACGTGGCTCATAAGGGATATCGTACGGTAATCGCTGCATTTCTTTGGGTTTGTGACTTTTGGCAAGGTGATAAATGTTGATTTAAGCCAGTCTCTCGGTATGTTACCGGTGTTGTAAATGGTGTTAAAGAATTGAGTCAGGTAATCCAGATTACATGCGTCGATTTCTTTTAATATCTCCACTGGAATTTCATCTGCTCCAACAGATTTGCCGCGTTTTGCGAGTCTGATGGCATTAGCCACTTCAGACACAGTTATGGACGGTCCTGATTCTTCAGTGGTTGATATTTCTGAGTCGATGTTTGCTCTTGTATCATGGAAAAGCGATTTAATGTAAGATTCCCATATTTCTAGTTTTTCCTCTATGGAGAAGGCGAAAGTACCATCATCGTGCATTAATGTGAGATGAGTTTTGGTGTCGTGTCTCTTACCTAACACCTCTTTTATCTTCTTGTGCAAGTTAAAGTAGTCATGTTTCGCCTGGCAATCTTCTATCTCCTGACATTTCTCAGCCATCCAGTATTCCTTAGCCTCTCTTATCTTCTTCCTTATAACTGATTGTAACTCTTTGTATCTTTGGTGATTACCTTTGTGTTCCCTTCTGGTTGAGATTAGTTGCAGTATCTCAGCATTCATCCAGTCCTTCTTTTTATGAATGGGGTCCAATTGTAAAACTTCCTTCCCCGTTTCTACGATTGCATTCTTGAAGTTTCCCCAGGTCTCTTCTATGTTAGTAAAATCCGGTTTTGGTGTGGTAGATTTTAACCTAATCAATTGGTCATTAGTGCCAAGGTGGAGTTTAACTCGGACTTCATGCTCTTTTATGCTTCGTACGTTCATTTTGACTGACTGGGTTGGACGCTGCATTCTTTTTAACTTTACGAGCAACTTTGCAACCAGCGGGTTATGGTCTGAGCCTATGTCTGCTCCCGGGTAAGTCTTAATAGATTTTATAGTGTTCCGATGTCGTCTATTGATGAGAACATAGTCGATTTGATTCCGAACTATGTGCTCAGGTTTATGAGCTGGTGACGTCCAAGTATATAGTCGCCTGTGTGGAAGTTTGTAAAAGGTGTTCGATACTATAAAATCATTTTCTTGGCAGAATTGTATGAGCCTATCTCCTCGGTCGTTTCTTACTCCCAATCCAAATTCACCGACAACTTCTGCAGCTTTTCCTTGCCCAACTTTTGCGTTGAAATCTCCCATCACAATATTCACTTCGTGTTTCTTAATATTCTTCATCACGTTTTCAAGCTGTGCGTAGAAGTCCTCAACCTCATCATCATTCTTCTTGTCAGCAGTGGGTGCGTATACCTGTATAATGTTGATGTTAAAAGGCTGGGCATGTAGCTGAAACAACATGATACGGTCAGAAATTGGTGTGAAACTCTTTACGTAAGGTTTAAGCTCTTTCTTAAGTATGACTGCCACTCCATACCTGTGGTATTGTGCATCATTACTACCTGAGTAGTAAACCACATGATCAGTTGTTGTTACTTCTCCCGTTCCAATCCAACTCAAATCACTTATGCCCAAAATATCAAGATGCATTCTTTCCATCTCCAGAACTGCATTATCTAATTTGGCATCCTCAAAAAGGCTCCTTACGTTCCACGTCGCAATCTTCATGGCTGACCCGGGGATTCTTAGCACCCTCTGACCATTTAAGGTCTGCCGGGGACTGAGGGCCGTGGTATTGTTGTGTTCAGCCATAATGATTTTCCTGGGGATCATAATGTGGTGGTTTCCCGTTGCCTTCCACATCGCTGTTTGCTGCTGGACCGATTGCCAGTCAGGGACTGGTGTCGTATGCACCGAGCAATTTATGGCTTTTCGACTGATCCGGTTGCTACAACCTCCACTCTCAAGCCTACTGTTCACGCAGCTGCCCGTCAACAGGTTCCAAGTACCATGCCCTTGTGGCCTGCCTCCTCCGCTAGTTTCGCCGTACCAGTGATGTTCACTTCCGCCTTCACTACCGTTGAGGTCTTCACCCGTAACCCTGGGCAAGGGTTCCACGCTATACCCCGTGGGGCTGGGTCCCTGTCTGAACTTGGTCACCACCATATTCCGGCCTACTGGAGCTATGGGGCGTTCACCCCCGCGACGAGAACGCGCCAGACAAGAATTGCTCTAGTGGATGACATAGAAGGTGACTCTGACATCCCTAGAGCCGGGTTAATGTTTACGTATGATTCCGCAAACAAGGGTCAAAGCTAAGGGCCCTGTAGTATAATTATGTTGCACGGGCAAAAACTGTAGAAATGGGTGGACATGTAGGTAAATAAGTAATCCAAGGCTGGCATGGTAGCTGAAGTGCCACATCGCATTAGTTCCGATGTCGGCCGCCGCGGCGCCACGTCGCCGTTTATCACTGTATGTAGAGAAAAAAACGTCCACCCGTGGTACCTTCAACCTCGACTTGACATAAAGCTTTTTACAACATTTTCGCATTTATTTCCAGCGTTTTAAGAGCTCTCGAGCTCACCGAATGACTGGGTCGATAGTAGTGAATTTTTACACTTTACTGATGATGAAGAGTTGTTTTAATCGTCTCGTTAGATGCATGTCCTTGTAGGTATTTGTCGAGGAGACAGCTTTGCTGTGTGCATAGCATAACTGCGCAAATACAAAGTAATGATTGATGTGGCCTATGAAAATTTATCACATAGAAATCGTAGGTTAGGTGATGATTTTTAAATAAATTAGACAATTTGCCTCTTTACTCTTTAATTTGGTAGGCTAGTAGGTAGTAGGGTAGGCTGGTAGGTCCAAGTTGTGAATTACACTCTACAGGGTGCACTCTAAGTCGATAGCGGAACTTTAAGTGGCCTATCTACTGATCATTACAAACAACTTGTACTAGGTGGCAAAAAAAATGGAGTGAAAAAAATATCAGCTATTCCATACAAAAGGTCGACTCAGTACTGCGCCAAATGTATGAAACAGCTGATATTTTTTTCGCTCCATTTTGTCGCCACCTAGTACTAGTTGTTTGTATTGATGAGTAGACAGCCTACTTAAAGTTCCGCTATCGACTTAGAGTGTACCCTGTAGTACTAGTTTTTACCCGACTACGCGAAGCAAAAAGGAGGGTTATGATTTTAGCAGCGTATGTATGTATGTATGTATGTATGTATGTATGTATGTATGTATGTATGTATGTTTGTGTGTTCATCTGTTCCCTCGCAGAGCCTAAACTACTCGGCCGATTTCAACAAATGAGGTATCGTTGGATTTGTCTTAATCACCCAGGTAACATAGGATAGTTTAATTTTGAAAAAAACCAAGATGGCGGCTGTGCTGCGCCCTAAAGTGGTGAACCTAAAAATAAAAATTATCGGATACCATCGTCATGGGTATCAAATGAAAGGGCTTTAAAAGACCTTTTCAAAAATGTATGACACATGTACCGTCAACATAACAAATAGAACAAGAAATTCCAAAATGTGTTTTTTTTGCCCTTCTTGGTTCTATTCTGGGTGATCGTCCAAAATGACTTACTAAAAAGCTCAAAAAAAAATAGAAGTTAAAAACTAAAACCCGACTACTAAAAGGCTTAAAACAAGACCTGTTTATCCTTAAAATAGACTCATAGATAATTCATCGTAGTCGGAGGACACCACATTCGCATTTGATAAACCGATGGCCTCCGACTACGATTAATTATCTATGAGTCTATTTTAAGGATAAACAGGTCTTGTTTTAAGCCTTTTAGTAGTCGGGTTTTAGTTTTTAACTTCTATTTTTTAAACTTAAACTTTCAATTTGTCGTTGTAGCCGACTAGTTTCGCTCTCGGTGCGCGCGCAACGGCGTAAAATGAGTCGGCACACCGCGAGCAGATGACGTCAGACGGCTGGCTGCGCTCCGGAGACCGGTTCCGAAAAGATGACGCAGGGAACCTCTACTTCGTCGAGAGGAGCAAGTTCTGCTTCAAAGCTGCTAACCTTTTCCATGTAATATACTTTTGGTCAACCGTTTCACCCATTCAGGTCCCAGTTTTTATCTGGGTTTTATATTTCGATATTTCCCTTCACCGCAAGCAATGGGCTGCCCCCTATTTTTGGACCTGTATGGACTATATCTTACTCTTATTTCTTTTTCTTGTTGAAATGGCATCTACTATCGGAGGTTGGCAAAGAATTTGGCTATTTCTCCCTTTGAGGCTGCCAAACGGAACAAGGAGCTCGTCGGTTGTTGGAACCAATGGCGTAAATTCTCAAGCCATGATATCTTGGGTCTTCCAGGTCTCCTCCTACCTAGCACGAGTATCTTTCCTTGGATAATTTGTTGAAAGGGGCCATACTGGGTGTTGTGCATTATAAATGGCCAAAAAACTCAAGTTTTCGTGTTGATGGTCTTCATTATCTCTATATTTTTCTCATCCTCTGGAGCATCTTCTTCTTCTTAGGGTGCCTCTCCGACTCAGCGAAGGTTGGCGGTCAGCTCTGCATATCCCTCTTTGTCTCTTGCGAGGTGAAATAGCTGGGCAGCACTCGTGATCCCAGTCCACTCCCGTAGGTTTCTTAGCCAGGATTTTCTCCTTCGGCCGACGCGTCTCTTGCCAGCGACCTTTCCCATCATTATAAGTTGCAGGAGGCTGTATCTCTCCTGTCTGAACACATAGCTCTGGAGCATAGTGGACACTTATTTTGTAATAATATCAACAGATTTCCCCAGAGCAGCTGGAGGGGTTGATCCGAGGCGTGCCGGGAGTGAAAGACGTGGTTGTGTGCGGCGCCCCGGCCGGCGCGGCGGCGCTGGTGGTCCGCTCAGACCCCAGCGTCACCAGGCAGATGGTCCACCACGCTGTTGAGTGTAAGCCTTAACTTCTTCTTATTCGTGTGAGAGTGTCAAAATTATCATAGGGCATGCAGCCAGTGCTTCACGACCGCTATGGCTTTGGGTGTCGCTTTCAGCAGGTCTTCGGTGGTGCACGTGAATGGAGAGTCTGGGCACTGTAGGAGGTGTTGGGTGCTATGGGTCTGGCCGCAGACGCAGTTGGTGCTGGCGTCTGGTGGCAGGAATCCCCATCTCTTCATGTTATCCCGTGACCGTACCACTCCAACTCTGAACCGGTTGAGACCCTTCCACACCGTCCATTTCTCAGACGCCCCCGCCGGTAGATGCTCTGCTGGTGCAAAAAGTTCGTCCTGCTCCGTCAGTTGCGCTTTCCATTTTTTGAGGCGAGCTTCTTGTGGCGTTGCATACTGGAGCGGAGTATTGCTAGCAAAGCTTTTTCGGGACTTTAAGCGGTCTTGAATCGGAGTGTGATAGTGGAGCGGGTGCCGTCCGTCGTGGAGTTGTTTGTCCCGTTCGACCGCAGTTGCTATGTCCCGCCGCACATTTGGCGGTGCAATTCCAGCAAGCTGATACAGTTTGGATGTGGGCGTGGGCTTAAGGCAACCGGTCACGAGTCTGCAGGTTTCGTTCACAGCAATGTCGACTTGGTGGGCATGTGCGGAGTTTTTCCATGCTGGGCTGGCGTACTCTGCGGCGGATATACTGAGAGCGAGAGCTGTGGTGCGCAACGTGTGCGGGTTGGCTCCCCAGGTGCTACCTGTCATGCGGCGTAAGATGTTGTTTCTAGCCGATACTTTCTGCTTGGTATTTAGGCAGTGCTGCTTAAAAGTCAACGTTCTGTCCATTGCTACGCCAAGTTATTTAGGAGCAAACGTGTGTTCCAGCCTTAACTTAAACTTAAAGTTTGCTATCGTCCCACCTGACACAACCATTACATAGTGTGATGCAGGATCAGTGCAGCGCCATCTAGTGATCCATTTAGCAATTAGTGTTTTTAACTGCAATAATAATAAGATGGGATGGTTTATTGCAGCTGACATTATGCGGTTATTTACCTTATGAAAAACAATATTGAGATGAGACTCCGATGACCCTCAAGTTTTAGCTATAGCTTATTTTATTGATGTTTGTTTGTCTCTCTCCAGCTCGGACTCCAGACTACATGCACTTGCACGGCGGTATCGCCTTCGTGCCCTCTCTCCCTCTCACAAACAACGGCAAGCTGCACCGCCGCAACTGTCTCGCTCTCATGGAGAAATTACAGGAGGAGAAACAACTATTTAAATAACCGGGTTAGATGGCTTCGCCCTTTGTACGGTCGGCCACAGTCACAGATACTCCATGGCAGCTCTTACTGCACGCGGCATAAGGGCGCTAATCGAACAAAAAGGGGTATCCTAGCGTGTGGCCGACTGTACGTTTCGATGAGACTTAGCAAAGATTCAGATGCCGAATTCCCCTTTTCGAAAAATGAAACCTGGACGCAAAATGTCCCCGTCGCACAATCTCTCTTTCTCAGACTTCTTAGTCGCATTACGTCCTTGTCTCAAAACGTTATACGGAAAGTCATTTTCTCAAAATATCACTTCATGGTTTTCTCCTCTAAAACAGAAAGGACCCTCAACGCCCAAAGAAAGCATTTGACAGTAACTGTAGGACTTTGTACGAAAGGGAATTCGGAACCCAAAGTTTTTTGTTCGAAAGTCCGTTATTGGCTTAATCTTATCTTTAGACAATATTGAGAAACTAATTTAAATATTTTTTTATTTTGTTCCAGTAGTTTTGTTTTTATGCGCTAAAATGTTTTGTTCCTATGACCGCCAACAGTATGCAGACCGTCGCGTGACGTCTTAAAACTGTATCTTTGAAACGTTGTAAAATCCAAACTACTGAACCAAAATAAAAAATATTGTAATTAGGTAGTTTCTTATAATAGCCAAAAGTTTTGAATAAGCCAATAACGGACTTTCGAACAAAAAACTTTGGGTTCTGAATTGGAGTGAATGGGACATTGTGGGACATGGACATTTTGCGCCTAGGTGTCATTGTGCGAAAATGATATTCTGCGCATATACAACTTAGGAAGCCTTAGAAATATTAACATTTTTCAAAGTTCACATCTCGAAAAGGGATTTATAGCAGGGTAATTAATGGTCGTACTCTCTCATGAAGGAGAGACCTTTGTTAGACGCATATAAGGAACGAGTACTTAATCACTGTTATAAAAGAGCTTAGCTAATAAATTTACAAAGAAAACTGCCATATTTTTTCTTTAAGGCTTTAATAGGGACTAACTAGCGCCACCAATGATTAAAAAATCATGGTTTTTTTATAACCCCCTTTTTGAAAAAGTTAAACAACAGAGTTTTCTATATTACTAATCGCAATTTTTAGAACCATCAGCCCAGAGCCGAGACCCAGGAATCTAGGCTACAATTTAACTTTTGGCAGAAACGGCCGTTTTTGGCATAAACAAAATTGTAGCCTAGGTTGTTGTTCCTAGATTGCAGGTTTTAGGTTCTAAACTCTTTTGTTGAAATTTTTCTAAAAGGGGGTTATAAAAAAAGCCATGATTTTTTTATCATTGGTGGCGCTAGTTAGCCCTTATTAAAGCCTTAAGCTACCCTTTCGTCATGACTTTTGCTAAAACAGAATGTATGAAATCTATTCCGCCGGTAAACAAAGTTTTAACACGGCTCGCGACAAAGACAGACCTGTCTCTTTCCGCCATTGTTCATTATATTTTATCGTGACCTTCAAGAGCCAACTTTGTTGGCACCTTATCAAGTAGCCGGCAAGGCCGACTTTCTTCAAATAAGGTTGTCAAAATAATGACCTTTACGAGCGTTTTTGAGTAAACTCTGACGATTAAATCAGCAGAAAAGGGCTTCTTCTTCTTCTTCTTCATCTTAGGGTACCTCTCTGTGTCAGCGAAGGTTGGCGGTCAGCTCCGAAAATTCTGCTTTGTCCCTTGTGAGGTGAAATAGCTCAGCAGTACTTGCGATTCCGGTTCTCCAGTATGTTTTTCAACCAGGATTTCGTCCTTCGGGCGACGGGTACTTTTTCCATTAATGTTTAAAAAAATGGTAAATAAAAAGAAGCTATGCGCAAATGTAAATATGCATGCAATCAAATGCCGTTACTTTCCATCAGCGATAGCAGAGTGTCGCAAAAGGCCTCCCAAATGGAATGGAACGCGAATAAAAGTGACGAATCGCAGGACGCGCTCACAAAGAGAGAAGTGCTCTCCGCTGGCCGAGTGGAGCATCCAATGCCATGCAAATATTTGGGCTAATGTTGGACATACTATTGCAGTTCAATTTTGGAGGGCTCTTCTCTTCAAAAGGGCTTCGTTAGAGCTTTCGATTTCTAATTACGACCTTAATCATCAATACAAGTATCTTTAGTTATAGCACCCACCAACGGCGATTTTTAAATACCATTTCACCAAATGTATGGAGCAGCTGTTTTTTTTTTTTTTTTTTTTTTTTTTCTAGATGTGGGTGCTATGCTTAGTAAAAGTTGCTTGTATTGATGAGTGTAACGACCCCTTCAAGTATGATAGGTCATTTCTGTAACATCATGTATGATATTAAGCTTTTTTTAGCAATAGGTAAGGGGGCGTCCAAAAAAATTAGGCGGATTTTGGTGATTTTTCAACCCTTCCTTGGTGAGATGTCATGGGATTTGGCTTGACCCCCTCCCCCCTCTAAGCGCTTCACGTTATTGATGGACAATCATTTAGCCATGTATGAGGCCAAAGAGGTGGCCTAAAAACTCTAACATCAGGATTCGCCACTACCTCCTCAAAAAATATCGCAGCTCACGTTGTCTGAGTAGCTACCACGAGTGCGAAAAATCTGTGCCGGACGTTTGCCGGACGTCTGCCGGACGTCTGCTGGACGTCTACTGGACGTCTGCTGGACGTCTGCCGGACGTCTCTCATGTGTCCTAATACTATAGTAGTAAGGTTGTTTATCCAACTTACCAGTTTCAGTGACAGTGACAGTAAGCACTCGTGGTAGCTGCTCAGCTCTAACTTTGGCCCAAATATTTCCCTCAACACAGCTCGGAGCGACCTAAATGGATCGTAACATCGGCAGAGTGGCGCGTGTCGTGCACAATAGAGCCACATCAAATCGAGAGTGGAAGAGCGGAGCCTCTAGTGCCGGTGGCTGCCACTGCCCTCAGTGGATTTCTACATTTTAAAATCTACCACTATTTTTGGTAGGCTTACTGCCGGTTTCTGAATTGAGAAATTCGCTAAGCAAATGGGTAAGCCTCGTCCTGTCTCTGCAGATTTCTCACAAAAGAGCGTGACAGAACGATAGTTATGTATTTACTTAGCAAAATTCTCAATTCAGAAACCGAGCTGTAGTGTGTTATTTTATCTACTCCATTATTACTAAGGGTGGCATTAATAGTCGTCAGCTCAAGCTCAAGTAGGTAATCTCAGAAAACAAAAACAAATAAGCATATTAATAGACACTAGCTTGACATTGACATTAGCCGACTTGAAACAACATGGATAACAATATTAATATTGCTGTTAGCTCTTACCTGATGCTAGTTTTCTGCTAGCCATTTCCTTGATTCGTTAATTGTATCAGATATAGGAATTTACTTTGTATTTTTTTGCATTTTGACACTAAAAGGAAAAAAAAATACGTTATTGGTTATTGTCAATGTCCACTTTGATAAATGTGTGAAGCGACCACTCTATACAGACAGTACAAAAAGTTCCAAAGTAGTCGCTTATGAACGTGAAAAATGCTGTAATCTATACGGACATTGACATAAAGTACCAATTACGTTAGCTTCATGGGGGTCTGAAGGAAAAGCACTGCTAAATTGTCTTAATCTCTTAATCTTGGCTGGATGTGACCCCCTCGACCCAATTTACCTGCGGTTTTCGTGCGAAGTTTGGCTCTTTGCGACGATTCTTTTTGTTTCTAAGTGACAATACAAGCTGTTTCTTCTTACTTTAGGCTCTCTCTAATATCCTACAGGGTTCTACTAAAAGGTCCTGTAACACTGAAAGAAGTCCCTTAACTCACCATTGCAAGCAACTTTTACTATAATAAAATTCGTAAATTTCACAATTAACAAAATATCTTTCCGTCACGGTGAACAAAAACCTACAAATGAAAGCCTATCGTTGACATTTGACAATAAGACGAGTTGAAATGTCAAGTCGATTTGTACTTAGCCATCTGCTCAGTGAGCCGTGCTAGATATTTAATAACTCCCCAATATCAGATCCTCAAATCTTCAGCGAAGTGGTAAGACAGAAGTTCCGGTCTTCGTCGCCCTAGCTTTTGTTTTAGTAAGTGCCCTTCGCTCCCTATCTATCTATCTATCCAGCCCAGAAATAAAGTCCACTGCTGGGCAAAGGCCTTTTTCTTTTCACGCCAAACCCCTCGGTCTAATGGCAATCTCGTTCATTGTCCTTGAGCTGTTTTGACAATGTCATCGACCCATTAAGGCTCGGTATAAGGCTAACTAGCGCCACCAATGTTGAAAAAATCATATGTCCCTTCAGAAGAAGTTTCTGACAAAATCCTAAGATGAGCCTATGCGCCATGCTTTTCTAGATTTTTAAGTGTAGGTACCCAACTCAATTTCTAGTCTTAAGCTAAAAAAAATTCGATAACCGCCAAAAACGGCCGCTTTTGGCGGTTATCGAAAATTTTTTAGCTTAAAAGTAAATTTTGAAGAGGGTATCTACACTTAAAAATCTAGAAAAGCATGGCGCATAGGCTCATCTTAGGATTTTTTCAGAAACTTCTTCTAAAGGAAGATATGATTTTTTTTAACATTGGTGGCGCTAGTTAGCCTTATACCGAGCCTTAAGAGATCAGTTAGTAGACCACCAGCCAGATGGTCCGACGACATAGCCCAAGTAGCCAGAAAGCAGTGGTTGTGGCTTGTTGATAGCAGGCCACAAGACACCTGCCAAATCGGAAAGTTTGAAACTTTGGCGGATTATTGGAATCCAAGATAAAAATATGCTATGAAACCCTAGTTACTTAGGGTGGCATTAATAGTCGTCATCTCAAGCTCGAACTCAAGTAGGTGATCTCATAAAAGATAAATGCTAATGTCAAGCCTTGGATAATGTCAATGTCAATCTCAAGATAGTGTCTATTAATAATATGCTGGCAGCAACTCAAGATGACATAAGCCAAGGCTTGACATTAGCATTTGACTTTACTGAGTTCACCAACTTGAGATCGAGCTCAAGCAGGTGATCTCAGACGACTATTAATACCACCCTTTTAGTTACCCCTCTGTTCTTTGTTTGGTCGTTTCATGCATTTATGGTGTACAACCTATGTGAAAGACCCACAATTAACCGTGTAAGGAGCTTCTTGGGCAAGCCTACTCCATCTAAAACAATGTCCCAGGCACTGCAGCGCCGAGTGGTCTCTTCACCCATCTAGTGTGAGTAAAGGTACCACTGGAAGCTGTATAAATCATTTCATAACGTAGATGCAAAAGGCCTTATAATAAGGAGCTTCTGTCTCTAGATATGAAGCGAATCGGATCGAATCAGAATATTAATGCGCGCTCTCGAGAAACAATCGGCTCCAGTGCCAATAAAATGCGGGAGTGGAGCGCTTCGTTGAGATACCGATGTTGCAGGAACAAACGAGAGATAAGACATACAATGAACCGACTACTTTGTGGTAAAAAATACTGAAGTAGATTATAAACGGGGTTATCGGCACGAGTCAACTGAGCGATGAAAATAATGCGCGACTACTACCTAAGGCCGGCCACATACAGATGGAATTCCGGACGGAAAAAAATCGAATCAGGATTCCGAATGCAGTAACTACATAAAAATTTATGGACCTACCACACACATACGTTTATTTTTCGTCCGGGATTTTCATAGATTTGTATAAAGGGTGTTAAAAGACCGCCAACAGACCCGAAAGCCACGCATACTAGACACCAAAACAAAGTACTTTTTTGATAAATTATTGCTGGGAAATAATTTTGGTTTTTTAGGTTATAATTTTGAAAAATATTTTATCACGCAATGGACCTGTTACGCACAGAAGTCATACTGCGCAAGTGTAGGTAGGTATAAGTTTATGTTACTTAAGCTTGAAGTGCCGATGTTTAGAATACATTGCGGGTTGCAATTTTAACGTCGATTTTTGTAAGAAATATTCATAATTTTGATATGGCTTCTTGAGAAGGTATGTTAAGAACTAGATACTGAATACATTTCTGCAAAAAAAAAGTTTTGAAAAGTTCGACTTTGAACCTCATTATCTCGGAAACCGTTGATTTCCCAGGCATAGTTCCTTGGGCAAAAATGTTCCATATGATGAGGACAATACGTGGTTTCCCGCTTTGTTGGCGGTCTTTTAACACCCTGTATACGTACAGTTACTGCGTTCGGAATCCTGATTCGTTTTTCCAAGACGGAAAAAATCCATCTGTATGTGGCTGGCCTAACTGTTATTCAGGATTGTTCAGGGAAGTGTAGCACTAGAGGCTAATCTAAAAAGAAACGTACCTACCTAATATTATGCCCTTCAACATCTATCATCATGAGCATCCCTTATTGATCCATTTCAGGACCGAAATTCTAGTGTTGACGGTTTGCTGCCTTTTTCATCCAGTCGTAGTCCGCTTATTCGCGGATTTCATCCGCTCAGCGGTAGTGGCCATTATCTTCCTATACCAGCCCGGATAGCTGGGAATATATTTGCAATTTTCCCATATTCAACTTGCACGGTGGCACTAAGCGTAGGCCCAAACTCCAACTCCCAAACTGTGGAGGAACCGAGTGGCGGGAGACAGGGCTGAGATGAGCCATGACGACTCAAATAACATCAGCGAGACAAATCGAATCAACTTCTCAGACGGGACTTAATTTAATTGACGCATTCCACGCGCTGGAAGGGTTGCTATGGAGGTCCCTGTTGGAGCAAAAGCATCTTTCACGAAACATGAGACTTGACAAACCAGGTGACTTTTACATGCCATCTTTTCAAAATACTACAATACGCGTCACGAAACATGAGACTTGAAACACCACCTGGTTATTACATGCATCTTTTCAAAATACTACAATACGCGTCACGAAACATGATGCTTGACACACCACGTGGTTATTACATGTCATCTTTTCAAAATACTACAATACGCATCACAAAACATGAAACTTGACACACCGCGTGGCTTTTACATGCCATCTTTTCGCGGCGGAAAGAGTGCGGGAGGCGCGGTCAAATCTTTTCTTTCATGGCGCGTTTTGTACTCTATTTAAAAAGTGCTTCATCCATCTAGGGAGTGATAGAGAAGTTGAAGCATTGAAAATAAAAAACGCGTTATGCTCAGATTTGTTCTTCAATCTATTAGTGAGTTTTGACGTTCGGCAACATATTAAAAGTTTGCTAACAAAAAGAGTCTACTCGGGTCCAGGGTTTCTATCGGCTAAGTCAAAGTCGATTACCATTGGCGAAAATCGCGTTTCGATTTATGAAAAATGCACTGCCACCCAGTTCATTTTACTGCCACCCAGTAAATTTTTCACGGCTTCGTTTTAGCCGGTAGACCCCCAGGATAAAATCCACAACTTCTCTCAATATGTTTGGTTGGGTATGTTGTCACACAGTGAGGCTGCTTGGTGAGCCACAGTGAGCTAATATTCGTCCATGGTAGCCGCCCTCTCTGTCACTCGGATCTGGAGTTAGGCTGACGCTACACTAGCGAGCGATAGACATGCGCGAAACAGTGCACTTCGAAGTCATGATATATTTCATGACATTTCATACCGCGTGATATTACCTTATATCATGGCACCAAACATGACACATGAAATCATGGTATTTCTTTATTGCAGACATGAAACATGACATCATGGTATTTCTTCATTGCAGACATGAAACATGACATCATGGTATTTCTTCATTGCAGACATGAAACATTTATTCTCTCATGTAATGTGTAATATTTCATGACCCCGTTGTGTAATATGTCTTTTGTAATATTACAAGCATTACCTACACATGTCTAGTGAGCGATGCGAATTATTGTAAAACAACACCATCAAATCCGCAATACGCAAGTGATCAAGTTCACGGCCGATCTCTCCTCTTCTTCAGGCCTATAATACGGCTACACTGGTCCCCAAATATTGCAAGCAAACTTTCATCAATTTAGCAGTTTTTAATAAATCATCATCATCATCACGCGTCGGCCGAAGGAGAAAATCCTGGCTAAGAAACCTACGGGAGTGGACTGGGATCGCGAGTGCTGCCCAGCTATTTCGCCTCGCGAGAGACAAAGAGGGATATGCAGAGCTGACCGCCAACCTTCGCTGAGTCGGAGAGGCACCCTAAGAAGAAGAAGAAGAAATAAATCACCATAATTCACAAATTATTTGGTTTGAAATTGGTCAAATCGCAGCTATTTTTACGTGTAAATGAACTACATAACTTTTAATGGTACTTCACAAATTCACAATGTTTCCAGCGGCCTCCGAACTAAATCCCATAGAATCCGCATTACGTATAAAATCACAATAAAAACTTGTCCCCACAGAAACAAAAGATATCAGCAGTAGAAAAATACGAAACATCATTTCGACCATACGTCTAATATGCGAATGTCAACCTTATTGCATTAGTCTACAGTTTTACTTAAATTGCATGGACTACGAGCATATAAGTTCCCAAAGGCAATTTGGGCATCTATTTTTCCAGACACATTTCAGAGTTCTATGTTGTATCTAATTTTATCCTTGATCGAAGCCAGCGGCCGTGGTGGTAATTCATTTAACCACAAAAAAAACGCGATTTTATTGTCGCTCTTTCCGTCGCATCGCAAATCGCAGCCCAGTGTAGCCGTAACCTAAATGCTGTAGGCTTGTATCGGTCGTATTTACACTGACGAGGTTACCGCGTGACGTCACTTGATTGGATAAGCTCTCCTCACAAACGAATCATTCTTTACTCCAACCTCACAATAAGGAGTATCTTTATTCTAATGTGTGTCAGATCTTTTTTCTAGGTGAACCGATTATATACAACGTGTTACAAAACATCCTAACTCTTTTTTTTTCTTTTTTCCTACTGGTCAACAGGATGTCAATTCTGTAAAAAAAAGTTGAAAAAATCAATTTTTATTTTATAACCTCAAAATTGAAAATTTTTCATTACCTTTTTGTTCTTGGTATTAACTCAAATTTAAAAATATGTTTGTGGGTGTAGGTGCATTTGCATAGGTTTTAGTTGTTAAAACATTGTGAAAGACAATGAAAACAATATTTAAAAAATACTTTTCTCCCGCCACAGCGTTCACATTTTATTAATTTAAAAATCAACGGAACGTCATAGAGCAAAAAAAAATAATTCTGTTGTGATCCCTGTCACCGGGTGCTATTACCCTGTAAAAAGAGTTAGCATCTTTTGTAACACCTTGTATATATATATATTTTTTTTCCCCAAATGTGGTTCGTAAAAATGGTGAAGATCTGATGAAGAACTTCGAAGATGGATTACCAGAACTCCTCAATGGACTGCAGCAAATCACTCGGAATCAGTGCAATAGCTAATTAAATAGTGGAGTCGTTTATTTTTTGTTTTTTTTTTTATATTTTTAGAATAGACGCGCGATGTTTCGATCGGTATTGAGAAAGTCATGCTAAAGTAAACTGATATCCCACCAAAAACATTCTGTAAAAAACTAGCCATGTCTCGATGGAGCTGCTTGTTTATCTCTAAAAAGTAATGAAATCTAGACAAAGTCGTGCCAAGTCTAAGGTTCCTTACTGCGATTTCTTTATTATTATAGTTAATGTTGTGTGACTTGGCCGTTGAAATTTTGGATTTTAAGTATGTGATTATAGCTTACTGGATGACAAAACTTTCTGCGTTCTGGTCTTATCCAGAGGTTCTCAAATAGGGGCCTGAAAATGCGGCGAAATGGTTCCAGTAAAGGATGGTACGGCAGTGTTTGCTTCGCGCTCGACCTGGCGGGGGCACTGCCGTGCCTTCAGATCCGTGCTGTACCTATTCTTTATTCTTAGCAAATACTATAAAACTATTTTCGCTGCAGTCCCCGTAGCATGACTTTTATCGAGGCGGATTTATCCAACAAAATGGCGGTTTATCAGCATTTTTGACGTCTATAGTGGGTTATATATAGTCGAGAGCGATATATAACCCACTATAGACGTCAAAAATGCTGATAAACCGCCATTTTGTTGCATAAATCCGCCTCGATAAAAGTCATGCTTACTCCGCAGGACTCAATTTTCGTCGAGATTTCGCCGAAACCTTCTCGGTATCACCGGATATTGAACGATACGCATCGCTCATCCTCTTCCACTTCCCGTCACTTTGCCCCTAACTTCGAGGCTTATTCGATGGGGTTTTATGTTTCGAGACACAACGACTGCTGAAAGAGCCCATGGACATGGCGTTTGTTTACGTGTGGACGCACGTTTTTCTTTTTTTGTGTGCTACAAAACTCTATAGGTATACTGGAATTTTTTAACAGCTTTAAGGCTCCCCACATAGGCGCGTTTTATCGGTCTATACTATCGGATGCGTTATTGCGATATCTGTCGGTACGTTAAGAATTAGGAAGGCCATAGCGTTATTATCGCAGCAGTGTGTAGGGTAGGTAATCGTATGAGGTAGTGGCCACCCCTGGTGTCAGAGTTTTTTAGGCCACCCATAGGGTCTCTGACATGGCTTAACGATTGTTATTAATCAACAACAACCGGGACCAACGGTGTAACTTGCCTTCCGAAGCACGGAAGCGCTCAGATATTATTGCCACTAGCGGTCACCCATCCATGGACTGACCGCGGCCGTTGTTGCTTAACTTTGCCAATCGATTAAGAACGGCTAGTGCAACTAGGCTGTGAGCGCAGTGTGTAACTCCATGGCTATCTTAGTACAAAATATTCTGAAAACAGATATCGCAATAACGCATCGACCGATAAAAACGCGCCTGTGTGGAAGCCTTTATTTCTGAAACACGTCAACTTTAAAATGTGTTTTCCAACAACTTTTGTTTGACGACTTTAGTGAAAGTATATTCCATACAAAAAAAATTTTTGATTTTTTATTTTTGGCGCGCTGTTACAGTAACACATTGAAGCAAGAGATGCTGGAGAGGTGGTATAGAGTGGAGGGGCACGAAAGCGCGCCGCGCTGGCAGCGCTAAAATGGTACAAGTTAAAACTTTTAAAGGATAAGAAACGTTCATTAGATAAAAAATATCGACCTATGCGAAAAGTCGTGGAAAAATACGTAGAAATCACAGTTTTGACCTGTTTCAGGAACAATGCTGTTTAAAAATTGCCCTGTACAATTTTATTGTACAGGGCGTCTCTAAAATTGTTTTCTACTGGTCAATTTGTGTTTACCGCAACAGAGATGATGTATCCTTTTGTGTTTCATAAACGTTTAAACTTACTTGTATATTATTATCGGTGACAGATAACTCTTGCTCATAAAAAAAGGTCACAGCAAAAGATACCCTGTATTTAGATAGATAGATAGATAGATAGATAGAAAACTCTTTATTGTACACGAAAATAATTTACAAAGGAATTCTTAAACTAATCAGTATGCATACAATTGGCGGCCTTATCGCTAAAAGCGATCTCTGCCAGGCAACCATTGGATGGATAGGACAGAGATAATATAATATTCGGTAGAATAGTGTACATAAATATAACATAGGAAAATAATTAAATATACCTAAGAAAGTTACAAATGCGGGATGTAAATATATTTACCAGTTACAAATACATAATAATACTATAATATAATATTTACCGCAGCAGAGCAGAATTTCCGCGTTGAAACGCGCGTCGACGCCGCGTAAAATAAAGTCATTCATTTGCTCACTTTTCCACCGGCACCTCATAGAATGTACAGTCGGCCACACGCCAGGATACCCCTTTTTGTTCGATTAGCGCCCTTATGCCGCGCGTGGTAAGAGCTACCATGGGGTATCCTAGACTGTGGCCAACCGTACATTCCCACTGCCATCGGAATCTCTATCGCGTCAGCGCTTTGCGAGCTAACTGCTAATCGAACGAGCTTATCACAGCGACGACGAGCGACAAACAAACACATCGCCATTTCGGCTGTGCAATATCAAAACCTAGCAGGTGACAGATGTGATCTGTAAATATACTACAGGGTGCACTCTAAGTCTATAGCGGAACTTTAAGTAGGCCGTCTACTGATCACTACAAACAACTTGTACCAGGTGGCGAAAAAAATGGAGCGAAAAAAATATCAGCTGTTCCATACAAAAGGTAGCTCAGTACTGCGCCAAATGTATGAAACAGCTGATATTTATTTCGCTCAATTTTTTTCGCCACCTAGTACAAGTGGTTTGTAGTGATCAGTAGACAGCCTACTTAAAGTTTCCGCTTTCGACTTAGAGTGCACCCTGTAGTGGTTCGCCCCGAACTATGAACTCGCGACTCCATATCTCAGCAACCCCTCGACCGATTTAGCTCATGTCCGAACTTAAAAAAATTCTTGACCTCATTTACCTGCCTACCAAATTTCATGACGATCCGACAAAATTTACTCAAGTTATCGTCGAACGAACATTCATACATCCATACATACATACATACAAACGCCGGATTGTTCAAGTAGACTCAGAGAACTTCGCTCACTTCGCTCGCTCGTTCAATTAGAGTTAGGATCTTTTGCAACACGTTGTATTTGATCGTCAAAATTTTAAAAACGACTTCACTTGTTAAAAGGTACACTGTTATAAAGCTACTGCACTGATTCCGAGGGATCTGCCGCTGAGGAGTTCTGTACTGGTACCACGAGTGCTTACTGTCAATGTCACTGAAAGTGACAAGTTGCATAAACAACCTTACTACTATAGTATTAGGATACATGACAGACGTCCGGCGGACGTCCGGCACAGCTTTTTCGCACTCGTGGTAGCTATACTGATCTCTATCTCCGAAGTTCTTCATCAGATCTTTACCATTTAAAGGACTACACGGAAAGTATATCCTTTCAAACAAAAAAAGAATCATCAATATCGGTTCACCTAACAAAAAGTAAAAAGTAAGTAGTTTACAAAAAGTGGAGTTATATCCATCGATCCAGGGATCAGATGGATGTCTCCACGGATCCCGGGCGAGTTGTCTCCACCGATCCTGGGATCAGCATAGAAATATATGGGTCGTATTTAGTACCTCCTAATTTTATGAAGGCGGTTAATAAAGGAAAGCTGAGTGACTGTTCTTTATTACCGTGAAGCACATAGTTCGTATTATCAAGAACGTTGTGTTAATTAAAACAAAAGCAAATACTTTTTACAGAACACTAACTCAGTATACAGTAAAAAGTTACTTACTACTTACTTATTGCTGAGCTCGACTACTTACTTGATTACTGAGCGAAGATAACCTCAGCAAAGAAAGTCTCTGGTTTACGATAGTATTTTTGTAGGCGATGAAAAAAAACATTGATGTTTTATATGTAAAAATATATTATTATTGTGATCAGAAATCTTTTTTTTTCTTTAGGAGTCTGCCGGGTAAGCACGATGTCAATAATGAACTCTTTTCTCATCGGATAATAAATAAATACATTCTGTCTGGTTATAGGTATAGAGCAATTTTTCAATAGCCTTTTTCCTCAAACACCCCAACTTCTAAATGTGATTTTCAACAACTTTTTTTCTTCAACTTTGGTAAAAGCGCAATTTGTTATACCTATCTATCACTTTTTTTTTCTTATTGAATTTTTTTTCTAATTTTTTTGGCGCTGGGATTCAGTAAGGTAAGGATCAGGAGATAGTGGTAAAGAGTGGAGGGGCACCAAAGCGCAGCCAAATGATAAAAATGCACACTTTTAAAGAATAAGAAACATTCAATAATAAAACATATTGAGCTTTTCAAAAAGTCGTAGAACAAAAGTTGATGGAAATCACATCGAGAAGTTGAGATGTCTCAGGAAAAAAGCTATTTAAAAATTGCTCTGATTTTGTTTGTCTTGCCGTCAGACAACCCTCTGATAGTAAATATCTAAGTTGTGTAACGACGAAGCTCTGCTGCATTTTCGCAGGTGCAAAGGAAAATTCACAAAATGAAAAGGAAAACTTCAACCGAAACAAGAAAACACGGATTTGCTCGCAGCCAAAACAGTAATTTCGGAATACAGAGATTCTAAAATATATGTACAATTATTATTTTAGTTTTAGGTTCAATGAAAGAAGCGTGGCGGGAAATGCAACATTTTTACAATTTTGTTAAATTTTGTAGCCAAACCGAACTATAAAGATTTTTATAAGGTTCAACATGTGTCTTGGAAGACAAAGAGAGATAAGGTTAATAAATTCGCTCGGGACAGGACTTGAACCCGCAACCTCTCACATATAAAAATCTTTATAATGTTCCCTGGTACACGTTAGTGCTCTAAAAAAACAAAAAGTAGTTACACTGAACAATTTTGTCAACGATTTTTATTTCGTGGCAATAAAACAGTACTGTTTTCAACAGTAATTCAGCTGATTAGGAGATTTTATCCAAAGACTTACTAGTTGTTTGGGCAGTAGTCAGCTTAATTTTTGTTGTTTTGTTTTTTAAAACAATGAAAATAATTAAACGAGCGAGCGAAGCGAGTGAAGTTCTCCGAGTCTACTGGAAAAATCCGGCGTTTGTATGTTTGTATGTACGTTCGTTCGACGATAACTTGAGTAAATGAAGTTGGATCGTCACATAGGCGGGTAAATGAGGCAAAGATAATTAATTGGGGTTGTTAAGTTTATATGGGGTCGCGAGTTCACAGTTCGGGGCGAACCACTAGTTATATTTCACATCATCATCATCATCATCATCATCATCATCAGCCCACCGCTGCCCACAGCCTTTTCCCCTCGAGCCACATCTCGCGGTCCCTCGCCATCCGCATCCATTCCGCCACAACGATGTCGTCCGACCATCGAGCTGCTGGTCTTCCTACCGACCGCCAACTTCACAAGAACAAAAATATCTCACTTAAGATGCAGTACGTCTCACTACTAGCGCCGCCAATGGAAAAAAATATATCTTTGTTTTCGATGCGTTTTTTGCAAAATCGCTCCTGCGATTTCTCAACGCGAGGCTTAACAATTTTTAGGACCTAAGGTTTGGATTCCAGGATAGGATTTCCTGCGAATGCGAAAAGTGGCCACTTTTGGCGAGAATCGATTGCATTCTTAAGTTCTAGGATCTGGAATCCAAATCTTCGGTCCTTAAAATAGTTAAGCCTTGCGTTAAGAAATCGCAGGAGCGTTTTTTGCAAAAATCGCATCGAAAAAAAAGATATGATTTTTTTTCCATTGGCGGCGCTAGTTGTGAGACGTATTTCATCTTAAAATAAAAAATAAAGTTCCACTGCCACTGTACTTTAGTTGAACCATAAACTCCGTTTCAAGCGTCTTTCAACACTACACATGTATTCTTTAATACACGTTGTAGATTTGAAAAACGGGAACGAAATCTCGGCCAATGTTTAGTTTTGCTCTTCATCCATAGATACCTACTTAGATGAGTTTTTTTATAATTTTCTGCCGTAAAAGCTAGTGGCCTATTTTAGTTCCTTGGATTTCCAATAATCTCAATACTCAATCTCATCCTTATGGATCATGAACTAAATCTTGGGATAATCACCAACAGAAACATTTGTATGGGAAATTGCGGGGCCGGCTTATGCTAATTAAATTATTATGAATAGGTACTTAAATTGAAGGCCAATTTGCCTACTAATTCCGTTATTGATTGAATATACCTTTTGACATTTGTCGGTATAACCTTCGCTGATCTGTTTGACTCCTCTTTGAGTATTACAAATGACAAGGTGAAAAACTACTTGTTGAATAAAAACCGTATTTAGCAAAGTTCAGCGAGTTTGACGTTGATCAGCGGCTTGGTTTTATGAGTTTTACTGTATTTATACAGGGTCACTTTTTTATTAAATAGCTTTATCCCTGAAACACTTTAACTCCTAAATGTGACGACGGCCTCTCAAAGCGCGCGCGCGATGTGGCGCCTGATATTGCGAGTGCGGCCGCAAGCGATAGTATAAAGAGTATAAGGAAGGCCACAATTTAATGATTTTTGGGTATTTTTCACGAAAATAGTTTTTTTTTTATTCAGAACCATCGTGAATTACCCCTGAGTCGGATGTCACTTTAAAAAACGACACCTTGTAATGCTACAAGTTTCATACACAACTCACTAAGTGGTCAAACTGTTCCGCGAGGGTGGCAGTGCGGTAGATACCCTCTAATGCGGGTGGGTTAGCTTATGTCGAGCTTACTGGGCGCTAATTAGCTCATTAGCCTTATCAGCAGTTTATGAACGCGAATATCGCACCCCCCGGCGAATAAACCCGTAACATCAAAAACGTAATTGTTCAGGAAAAAATAAAAACTGTTTTTTCGTCACAACTCACTAAGTACCTATGGTAGAAACGTCATTTAGGTATCAATTTACAGGTTTTTTTTTTGCCCACTACATATTGAAACATTATTAATCTATAGATAACACTACGGAAGTTATCAAACAAAATGTATGATACCAATATTAAAATCTTGTTTTATTACTGCAAAGTGATATTACGGTTTTATTCGTTGTAAAATCGAAACCGAACATTTACAGCATCATAGTATTATAGGAATATTCGCTGATATTTTGCATAGATGCTCTTTTCGGTAAGAGCACATTATGTCTTTATTCTCGGCATATGTAAAGTGACTGTGTTAGATAATGGCTCATTATCTTTTTATTCTGGTACAAATTTCTAATAATATGAAATGTAAGTGTACATTACAATTTTTCATATACATTTTAATTCTCCATAAGTGCCCCTTGTAGCAATGACTTGTATAAAATAAGTAGGTAAAGGAGTCCAGGAAATTTTGAAAATCTACCCAAAGTAGTTAACGAAACAAATCATATTAAAAATCGACAGTATAATGGAAGAAAAACACAATGAAATTAAAAACTTCCAAAAACAAAGGCAAAAAAGTTAGAAAAAAGTGAATTTTTCAACTTGTTATGCCTTTGTTTTTGGAAGTGTTTGAATAATTAAATAACAATTTAATTTGAAACTTCTTCTTCTTCTGGTGCCTCTCCACTATTGGAGGTTGGCAGTCGGCTGTTCATTATGTCATTCTGTCCTTAGCTAGACTAAAGAGATCGTATATGGTGACCACTCCTGTTCATTCTTTGATGTTTTTCAGCAAACTCTTTCTTCTTCTGCCGACGCTTTTTCCTTCCTCAATCTTTGCCTATCAGGATAATTGGAGAAGTCTATCGTATCTAATCACATTAATTACTTATCTATTTCTATTGGGTATTTCAAATGAGTTCTCTTTTGTATGACATATCCTTATCCTTATACTTAAGATACCACTACTTTTCGAAAGCTTAAATTTTCCTATTTATTTGATCTTTACGATCCATTTTTCATATACATTCACAACCATCGTACATTTCTATAGGCTAGATGTAACATTGAAGCCTCCTGATCTGGATCTGGAGGTTATGATCGCATAGCAAATGGATAGAAGATAAACCTTTATTTGCTTCATAAACAAACGTAGGTAAAAACCAAAGTCAACTTAAACCTTATTAAAACAGAAGAAAAATACAAACTTGTTTACCTTAGAGCATGTGAGTTTTACCAGTTTGATTGGCTTCTTCACAGACAATTATCACCGTGTTAGTCTGGCTCCAGTAAAGGTTCTGAATTATTCGCTTATCTCTGCTACCAATTCTAACGTCTTGTAGACGACGCATTAGTACCTATAACTGGGCTTAGCATGATCAAAGGCCTTCTTGTATTCAATCAAGCAAATTAAAACGTCAGTTTGCAAGTCTCTGGACTTGTGGTCTAGGTAGGTGCAAAGAAGACTTATCTGGTTCTTAGCCCTGACCTGAAACTGAAATAGCTATTGGCAATACCTATGCTCATTGGACTTCACTCTGATCCTCTCATGAAGAATGAAGAGAAACATACCTGGCTTAACAAACTTATTGTTCGGTATTCGCAGTATTTTTTCATGTCAGTAGAGTGACAAAGGTTGAAATTTAAAATTTTTGTAGTAATATCCCAGTGCAGTAAAAGGTTTTGAAAGACCTGGAGAGCGCATAATCATTAGAGTATGTTTTAATGGGCTTGAATTACTCTGGTCTTAGTGATTTACCAGTTTTGGCTGTTTTTAGAGCCTTAACTAGTTACTTTTGATCCAAGGATTGAAGGACCAGTTTCATAGATTAGTATATTGGCAAACAGCGTTTTCACGCGGATTTTTATACTTCCTGCATACAGAATTAAATGTATGCAGAAACCTTGGTGTTACTTAAGCCTTATGAGATCATTTATACATCGTCTAGTGGCAATTACTTACAAAGGCGTTACTAAGTTCAAGTACCTAGGTTTTACGGTAACTGATCCAAACACCCGAGAAGGCGAGATAGAGATCAGAATTAAAAATGCATTCGGATACGCCGCGGCTCTCCACAAAGTGATCACGTCTAAGCACCTAACAAGAAGAACGAAAATACGCATTTCTAAGAACCATCTTTATGTACGGATGTGAAACTTAGACACTGACGCAAAAAGAAAAGATCAAACTCCTGGTCGCGGAAAGGAAAAACCTGTGAAAAATATTTGGACCCACCAAGGGAGAAGACGGCACCTTTAGGATCCGATAAAACGCCGGACACATGGCCGAGCCCAACATAATCGGAGAGACTAAAACTGCAAGACTCCGCTGGCTTGGTCACGTATAAAGAATGGGAGAGGATCGGGCAGCTAAAACAGCATACGAACGGCAACCTTGTGCACGACGACCAGTTGGACGTCCCAAGTCTCGTTGTATTGACGAAGTCTCAAAGGACTTGCGCGAACTCCAAGTGGAAGATTAGAAAGAAGTGATGCAGGACGGAGAGAAATGGCGTCTTTTGGTTGCGGAGGCCAAGATCCACTTCGAGTCCCTGAGGGTGCAGTGACCACTTGCTGCAGTGACTGGGAAATCAGTCAATGAATTCCGGTTTTATCCTTTACGCAACCCAGCCATCTCCTTTATCTCCAAATTCCATATCATGGTTGTTCCATTCTTTGTAGAACTTCGAGCCCACCACTCGTATTTTACACAAGTTTTTTTTTCTTGTACAATATTGTCCGGTTGTGAGAGTTTGTGTAGCCGTTTTCTCTCCATAATGTTTACTACATCATACGAGACATAAACTTAAGACATCTTCGTCTATCTATAGCTGTTTCTTATTCTTTATTCCTCGCAAAATCGTCCTTTCATAGTGACTACCACATCGATGACATATTGTTAGATTTATTATTACATCATTACTGGAATAAATATATAACAACAAAAAGCTAAACGGTTTTACAGATATAGCAAAACCGGTTCCTATTTTGTAAACATGCATTACAGTCATGGTGATCAAAATATTTCACGAGAATAAAGCCGTAAAGGCTTTTGTAATTTCTGCATACAATAAATGTATCAGTAAGGGATGACTGCGGTTTTATTCTTCGTTCAAATTGTTGAGTATGGTCAGACGAATAAAGCCATATTTTTAAATATCTCCTTAAATAAGGTATTTCAGGGTCTGAAAAAAATTACACTTATGTATTCGGCATCGGAGATGACGTTTCTGCAATAACACTAAAAAAGCCGTAATAGCACTTTACGGGTTTATTCTGCGGGGGGTGCGATATATCTACTAAATTACAGAATCCTAATTTGTGGCTTCGTCCATTGTTAGTTGCTGTGCGCCTTTGCCATCATCTGTATTCAACGTGAGCGAGCAAAGTGAGCGCAGTTCAAAGTCAAAGGCCTATATCTACGTAATGAGATGATTCAAACAGCGTCCAGTGGTACCTTCACCCACACTAGATGGGTGAAAATACCACTCGGCGCTGCAGTGCCTGGGACATGGTTTTAGATGAAGTAGGCTTGCCCAGCATCTATACCATCCTGTCCTGACAGCTTCGTCGTCCTAGCCCACAAGAAAGACAAGGAAAAACGTCGTGAGGACACCCGCGGTTTAGTTGGCTCCACACGTATTGACTTGTCTTTCCTGTGGGCAAAGGCCTATAAGGTCACGACAACCATGCCATAGAAAAGAAAAATATATACATATAAATACAGTAGAGAGGGTGAGTGGCAGGCAGCAAATTTTGATCGGGACGGGACTAATTGAAGCCGCAACCTCTTGCCGAGCGAATTTTCTAACTTATACAAATATTTATACTGTTTCCCTAGCATGTGTTAGTTCTTTAGAAAATACAAAAGGTAGAAAATAAATAAATGTTACTTGAGTTAAATATTTTGATACAGATGCAAAGTGTAATTGGCGTGAAATTCCCACCGGTTTCCGAGTTTGTACTAATGATTCTTGGAATCCTGACGGCCATTTGCGTCGTTAGTTGGAACTTCCAAACAACCTGCCCTGTTACAGATTGGCCAAGCAAAATGATGAGTTAACAGGTCATTTAAGAGCATAAATACTAGTACAGAGAATAGATAGTAGACAAATCTGTTGCTTAATATTTTCTTAGGTTTGCATGAGCACTATACATAATTTAAACAAAATTTTTAACAGATTTAAGACCCGTTTTTATTAACTTTTTACATTTTCCCAACGTTTTGAAGTTGATAAAACGAGTGTTAAATCCGTTAAAAATTGTGTTTAAATCTGCAGTTGCTGACTCGCTCTAACACTGAGCGAAAGGGAAAACCTGAAGAAAATTAATCAAGGTTTCTTATCCCCCATTTTTCTCCCTCAAAACTGGTCCGATTTCGATTTTTTTTTCATCACAGATATCACAAGAAACTACTTAATGTCAGACTGTCTTGTTTTTCTATACAATTCTAGGTTGTTAAATCAGTTTAGCAGACGTCTTTTGTTGCCACTTTTAAATACATATTTTTTTTGTATATTTGGAAAATCCTAGTTCCTGTTAACAATAATTTATCGAAAAAATCTTAACCATCCGACACAAAGGGGTGGACAATGGACATGTCCGTGAGATGTCATAAAATGCTATTGTAGCTCCGAACTCTCTCTATCTCTCTCTGAGAGAAGGCCTTTGTCCAGGGGGCAAATTCTCGGGAATCTCGCATTCAACATATCTCGAAGGAAAAATCTCGTGTCATTTCGATCTCAACTGCTCCCGAGCACTCGTGTGGAGCGAAAAGGGTTAACATCTCGCAGATATCTCGTTATGACATCGAGATGGGACATTTGCCGTAAAATAACGTAAAATATTTTTTTTTCCTTCGAGATTTGTGTTGAATGCGAGATTTCCGCCCCCAGTTAGTGGGACAGTGCACTTATACCAGCTAAATCTTCTTAAGGCTGGAAGATAGTAGTGTGGCGGGAAATTCAAAATTTTCACAGTTTTTTACATTTTGTAGCTAAACTGAGCTATTTTTGTTCAGCGATTTTTCGTTCGCGAGCATAAAACCGTATTCTTTTCATTATTATAAACAACAGAACAACAATTGCAATAATAATAATAATAAGTTTATTTCTTCAAAATTTCGAAACTCAACATTACACGGGCTGGGACCTCCTATTAAGTAAGTAATACCTGTATCAGGAGACCCCGCTCTTCCATACAACAATATACATCGAGTTTATAACAGTTATAATAACATTAGATCTTATTGTAAAATATAAATTTGAAATCTGTATAGGTAATTTGAATATCTTATAATTAAATTATTCTAATTTATTTTAGTTTTAATTTTAATTTATATGCATGCAAAATAATTTTATAATGGTATTTAATTTCCTACTCGATTTGTGTCGAAAGCTGTGAGGGTGGGAGTGTATGTATGGGGGTGTGTGTATGTGATAGTAGGTGTGTGTGTGGGTGTGAGGGAGTGTATTTTTGTGTCTGTGTGTAATAGTGATATATAGATACTGTATTCTTACTTGTGGTTAAGTTAGTGTACTTCATCGTATTAGCTTTCATATTCCAATAGCTTTTCTATCTCTTCATAGTTAAGTAGCCATTTACTCAGTTTTTTCTTGCAGTCAATGTGTAGTAACGGGTATATTTCTAAACTTCGATTGATTTGGTTGTATAGATGTCCAGACATATAGTCATATTGTTGTCTAGCAAAGGATGTGTTGAGACCTTCGTTTTTTACTGCAATATCTTTTCTCCTTCTAGTTAGTACTTGTGGGTCGAATCCAATAGCTTTATGCTTTTTCAAGATAGTTGATAAGATGTACAGTTTCCTGACGGTAAGCAATTGACAAGATGCATATAGTGATTCAGTGGGAAATAAGCGAGGTTTACAAAGCATAACTTTGAGCAAAGAACGCTGCGCTCTTTCAACCTCTAGATATTTAGTTTTTGTTGCCCCTCCCCAAACCGGAATGCAATAGATCGTAACTGATTGGACCAGTGAAATATAGATTTTATTAAGTAAAGGTTTTGGCGCTACGTGTCTCAATATCTTGAATATCCAAATTAGTTTTCTTATTCGGCTATTAACTAAATCAATCTGAGTGTGCCAAGTTAGCCGTTGGTCTATCATGATTACCAAGTATTTGGTAGAGGCAACTTTACTTATACAATAATTCAGCCGATTATGTGTTCTGGTCTACGACAAGTTTTTTGGGCAGTACCACTGCTTCGTAGACCAGAACACATAATCGGCTGAATTATTGTTGTTCTGTTGTTTACAATAATGAAAAGAATATGGTTTTATTCTCGCGAACGAAAAATCGCTGAACAAAAATTGTTCAGTTTAGCTAAAAAATGTTAAAGTCTGTGAAAATTTTGAATTTCCCGCCACCTTGCTATCGTCTACCCTTAATCAGTATACCCTTGAGTTCCTGAGGGTATACTGATTTATCGAGAAATATCCTTGAGAATTATCCTGCGAGAGCCTTTAGCGCAGATGAATTCGTTCATCAACCCCTCCCCCCGGGCGCCATTACCCCCCGCTGTGGCCCGGTTAGGCACATATGGCACATATTTCAAAATGAGTGTGAAAAGCTAGAGCATTCTGTCTGAAATGTGACGTCAGAATGACACCTAAACTACATAAATTACCATGCTTTTCCTATTTTTGTAATTAATATTTTTTATACAGATATTTATGAGAAAAAGTTAATAAAACGAGTGTTAAATCCGTTAAAAATTGTGTTTAAATTATGTATAGTGCTCGTGCAAACCTAAGAAAATATTATGAATTTTATAAGGTTAATAAAATCAGTCGGGACAGGATTTGAACCCGCAACCTCTTGCATAAAGTGAATAAAGTTCCCTAGCAAAAAAAAGTACAGCAAAAAGTTTTTTTACATTTAAACATTTATAATAAGTTGAAAAAATTCACTCGGGACAGGACTTGAACCCGCAACCTCTCGCGTACCGTGCAGGCGCTCTACCAATTGAGCTACCGAGTCAAGTAACTGTCGATGCGAATTTCTTCAACTAGTCTCCGTCTACTGGTCTACTTTTTTTTACATTGTTTATTAAGTTGAAAACATTTGATATACAAGGTGTTACAAAAGATGCTAACTCTTTTTACAGGGTCATGGTACCTGATGATAGGGATCACAACGAAAATATTTTTTTAGCTCTATGACGATCCGTTGATTTTTAAATAATTAAAATGTAAGCGCTGTGACGGGAGAAAAGTATTTTTAAAATACTGTTTCCATAGACTTTCACTATGTTTTAATAGCCTGAAGCTATTAAAATACAGCTAAGCAAACAACCATATTTTTTAATTGGAGCTATATCCAAAAACAAAAAAGTTTTGAAAATGTTACAATTTTGAGGTTATAAAAAAAAAGTTGTGATTTTCAACTTTTTTTTGCAGATTTGTCATTATGTTGACCAGCAGGTTACACCCTGTAAAAAGAGTTAGTATCTTTTGTAACACGTTGTATTTCAATAAGGAATCTCGATTTGTACGGCTATCTGTACAAATGTCCAAATCTAATATAGTATTCCACGCAGCCACAGCATCGGAGAGACAAAGAAAATATACGGGAGCGAGCGATAAAAATAGAACAGAAAAAAACCCTATTCAACTGACATGTACGAATTTATTGAGAAGAGATACGTAAGTTGTAAACGATATTCAGCAACAGAAGAATCACTTGCTGATTGCTTATAAGGGACGGGCATGAGCGTATAACAGTACAGACAATTCGGTCGCAAAGTTTTTTGTTCGAAAGTCCGTTATTGGCTTAATCTTATCTTTAGACAATATTGAGAAACTAATTTCAATATTTTTTATTTTGGTTCAGTAGTTTGGATTTTACAACGTTTCAAAGATACGGTTTTATGACGTCACGCGACGGTCTGCATACTGTTGGCGGTCATAGGAACAAAACATTTTAGCGCATAAAAACAAAACTACTGGACCAAAATAAAAAAATATTTAAATTAGTTTCTCAATATTGTCTAAAGATAAGTTTAAGCCAATAACGGATTTTCCAACAAAAAACTTTGCGTACCGAATTCTGTTGAAAAATCTGTTGCTGTCTCTCGTGCGCAAAATGCGCGTGCTCGCGTGCTACTCTACGGAGCGGAGACTTGGACACTCACTCAAAATATGTCCAAACGCATAGAAGCGTTTGAGATGTGGGTGTACAGACAATGCTCAAAATCTCGTGGGTCCAAAAAGTCCGCAATAACACCGTGCTCCAGAGGATGAGAAAAAACGTTGAAGTAATGAAGACCATCAAAAAACGCAAACTTGAGTATTTTGGCCATATAATCCGCATTACCCAATATGGACTCCTTCAATTAATCATCCAAGGGAAGATACCAGGCAGGAGGAGGCGTGGAAGACCTAAGATATCATGGCTTGAGAACTTACGCCGTTGGTACCAACAATCCACGAGCTCCTTGTTCCGTTTGGCAGCCTCAAACGAAGAAATAGCCAAGATGATTGCAAACCTCCCATAGGAGACGGCACTACAAGAAGAAGAAGTGCGCAAAATAATACTGAGCGAAGACAACCTGAAGAACATCTACAAAAACGAGGTTTCGTATTTCACACTTTCTTATTTCAAAATTGGTCAGACTTAAAAAAAATCACAAGAAATTACTTGATGTCGGACTGTTGTTTGCTCTAATGATAATGGATAATGGTCCAGGGAGAAAATAGGGGAGACTACGTTTGTATGAAGAAAACACTCTACTTTGATATCCTGTTAAGATTTTTTTTTTGTCTGAGGCACGTCTTATTTCCGACATGTTCCTTGATAAAAAACGGTTAAAAATTAATGTGTATTTCCTACTTGGAACCTTAAGGGTAGACGATAGCAAGGTGGCGGGAAATTCAAAATTTTCACAGACTTTTACATTTTGTAGCTAAACTGAACTATTTTTGTTCAGCGATTTTTCGTTCGCGAGAATAAAACCGTATTCTTTTCATTATTGTAAACAACACAACAACAATAATTCAGCCGATTATGTGTTCTGGTCTACGAAGCAGTGGTACTGCCCAAAAAACTTCGGCTGAATTATTGTTGTTCTGTTGTTTACAATAATGAAAAGAATACGGTTTTATTCTCGTGAACGAAAAATCGCTGAACAAAAATAGCTCAGTTTAGCTACAAAATGTAAAAAACAGTGAAAATTTTGAATTCCCCGCCACACTACTATCTTACAGCCTTAATGCAATACCAAACAGGCTATCTGTGTCTTTTCACTATTTATTCAACGGTGTGAAAGTGTGTGTGTGTGGGTCTGTAATGGGGTGTGAGTGTGTATGTGTATGGAAGCATTCAGTAGTTCTTCTCCCGCGACAAAGGACCACTTTTACATCACAGCAACTGCATTTCTCTGCTAACTATTTTCGTTCGGCAAAAAAAGGCCAACTCGATGCGCATCAGACTAGTAGGCTTACTAATTAAATGGATGACGTTAATTTGGGGCTATAATACAAGGTGTTACAAAAGTACCTAACTCTTTTTACGGGGTGTAACCTACTGGTCAACAGAATGACAAATCTGTAAAAAAAGTTGAAAAAAACAATTTTTATTTTATAAACTCAAAATTGAAAAAATTTCATAACTTTTTGTTTTTGTTATTAGCTTAAATTTAAAAATATGTTTCTGCGTGTAGGTGCATTTACATACTCGTAGCTTTGAGTTGTTAAAACATTGTGAAAGTCAATGAACATGTCGCATCGTGAAAAGCAACATCAAACATCGTTCAAACTGAAGAATCATTGTAGACGTATTTTGACAGTTGATTGTAAACAAAGTAATAGATTACTCATCACAGATTATCCAACCAAGTTGTCGGTTCACAGATAAGAAGTTAGTTTAGTTCGATGAACGAAACGTCAAGCAAACTGCCTTCTTTAATTGGTTGGCAACCCTGCGCGGTTCGACCAATCAGGGCTCGCGTCGAGGTATAGCGTGACCGTCGAGTCTATTTAAGTGCGGAGCGCGCCCCAAGCGCCTCAGTTTACGATCGACAGTGGTCCGAGAAGGTTGTGTAGTCGGCTCTTTGCTGAACTTACCACGTTTCTGTAACTTTACTGTTCTAGTCGAATATTGCTATAGAGTCAGTGCTATTTCATAGTGTTCAAGTGTGAGTAGAACATCAAGAAAGGTAACGTGAGTACTGTTCCAATTCCATTGTATTCCCATGCCTGTATGTGTAAGCAATTACTTTGTACCTAATTATTGTAACTACCTCTAAAGATCAAAAGAAAGAGATGTCCAGACGGGTTTTCTTGTTGCTTCTTTCCGGGTCTGTTTATGCTTAGAAGCAACGTAGATTCAGTGCCGCCTATTGCTAAATAAATTCCATTAAGCAATCTGGCACAAACACGTGTGTTTTATTCCTAACCTACCTAGAGTGTCCCACGTTACGCCCACAATGTCTAGTGAGTATTAACATCCTGACAGTCTTCAGTATTCCCATGCCATAGCTCATCCCTCCCTCGTTATCCGACAAACACAATATTTAAAAAATACTTTTCTAACGCCACATCGTTCACATTTTATTAATTTAAAAAATAACGGAAAATCATAGAGCAAAAAATTATATTTCGGTTGTGATCCCTATCACCGGGTGCTATTACCCTGTAAAAAGAGTTAGATACTTTTGTAACACCTTGTATAATAATAATTATAATCCTACTTCCCACTATCCTATTTCCTATTACTACCTACTTTTACTATTATAAACGTGAAAGTTTGTGAGTATGGATGGATGGATGGATAGATGGATGTTTGTTACTCTTTCACGCTGAAACGGTTTGACGGATTTGGATGAATTTTGGAATGGAGATAGCTTAGACATCATACTAACACATAGGCTACATATTATCATGCTATTACACTTAGGGTCAATGTAAACCACATACCTTTTTTCTGTAGTTTACGTGGACGAAGTCGCGGGCAAAAGCTGGTAATATTTATAACTTTAGTATTTGTTTCTAAATGAATCCACCTTTGAAATGAGTATTAATCCTTTTTTTCATTCTTCAACACTATAATACGTATATTATGATATTTTTTTGTAATTTTGTACTTATTATGATATATTATCATTCTAAGATAACGAAGAATATGTCTTTACGATTAAATAACAAAATTAAACCGTGTTAAGAGTCCCGTTTTCTTACAATGACGAGTGAGAATGATGAAATAAGGACTTAATTCCACTAACCTTAAATTTCTATCATCTGTGTGCTTTACCCTATTTATAACTTTACTTTTGTAGAACATTTTCTTGAATGAGAAATAAATGTATCTTATCTTATCTTAATTGGTGGTCCCGCGAGCCCGACGCACACAGCTCCGCCAGTTCGCCGCGGCCCGCGGTTGGAAGCAATTGCGATGTCTTCCGCCCCCTCCACCCCCCCAAGCAACAAAAGGGGGGGACGTTATGAAAACGTTTCAGCATTTGATAGTTTGCGCGCTCCTTTCGGCTTTTTTTTTTCTTTCTGACGTCGCAGCGAGGCAGTGGGTGATGCCGGTTTTGTTTTTTTTTTGTTGTTCGCTGTAAATTGTATGCTCAATGGAAATGGCCCAATTCGATGAGATGTTACTTCTTGTTACGTCTCTGCAATGTCCAGTATACAGCCAAGCTAAGGTAACAACCTGTAGACTCGACTTTGTCTTCATTTATGTCCAAACTTGTATGTTATTTTCTCTACAGCAAGGTAGACAAAAGCCGACGGCTACCATACTCGCCGTGTCCTTCCACCAAATAAACCAGGGGCTTGAGTCTGTATCGCAATGGCGTGTCGATGGCGTCCCAGTAGAAAGACAAAACCGAGGTTTCCTCGTTTTTCTTCTACAACCAGCGAACTAATCCTCTAGAATTAGACGCAGAATATTCTTCGCTGTACTACAAAAACATGACCTACATAGTATTAATAAATCGTAATTGAAGCCGTCAACTGGGAGCCCATTTTGGCACCATTGCGTTACAGACTCAAACCCCAGTTTTTAGGACTATAGGAACTGTGCGGACTTTTTTTACAGAATAAGCATACTAATAAAATTAAATAAAATAAAAAAGCCTTTATTCTACTAGTACTGAATATAGTTATAATTTAAACATAACTACTATTTTACTATAAACTTAAAACTTGTAGTTCAAACATGCAAAAGACATGCTAAAAAATAATCAAATGAATATCTCACATCGCACATATAACATTGCTATCAATTATTTACTTATTTATTAATCAATTATTATTATTTATTTATTTGTGTAACGTTGAGTTGATAAAATAATCTAAAGTAATAATAATAATTATTGTGACAATGTAAAAAGGCCTACGCCAAAGAATAAGCATACTATCAGTACAGAAATAGAAACCAAATTAAAATATTTGATGAAAATTAGTAGGTACAATCACTTGGTGAGTATCTACCGCATATTTGAGGCTTCGTTTAGAAAATAAATTGGAAGATCTTCCTCCCTTTGTAGGGATGAAAAATGAACGGATAGATATTTTCTTTAGGCGTTAATTAAATTATACTCGCAGCGGGATGACGGACCAATATCTCTAGGTAGAGAGAGATGCACAAAAGGTTAACTTGTATGTACTAAAAAACACTACCCGTCTCTTAATTATAAAGTTAAAAAATAAAGAAAATTAGTTCCCAAAATTTTTTACATTGGTGGTAGCACAAGAAACGTTTTAAATAATTTATCAGTCACAAATATGATATCTGTAGCTAAACTAAGATTATAGCCTGTGTTGCAGCAATCAGCTCCCACTCCTCTATTTATCTAAATTCAAACGTGTAGTTATCGAATAGCAGTAGCAGTATTTAAACAGTTACAAACTGACCTTTTTTAACACCTTGTATACTTTTTTAAACCTTCGTGGTTTTTAATTTTAGACATTATGAGATGTTTTATTTCTCTTTTTGGACTTCAATAACCTGTAACAAATGTTTATGATCTTGATTAAAATTTGTGGTCAACCCGACACAGCTGCATAAAAAGTTATGTTAGTTAAGTACCATACTTTTTTCTTCCAAACGACGTGAAGCTGCCGTTCTGTTCCTGATTTGTTCTGATACTGATGGATCGCCTCTTTTTGCTCTGAAATTAATTGAAAATAATCTGAAAGGTAAATTGGGCCGCTTTAATAAATAAAAACGGCCAAGACTGAAGCTTTCCATATTTGTTTGTCATAAATTAAATATCTTGCTATTACTTTTTGCCTTTTTCATAATTCTCTTGTTTAACATTATCGGGAAAAGGCGTGCATGAGTTTGAGTATTATTTGAGAGTATTATTAGAGGAGCCAAAAGCCGGAAGCCGCACAAAAGTGGCAGACGTCGGAAAACGCATAACGTCTTTGAAGTGAAAGTGGTCGGGACACCTGGCTAGACGCACCGATGCCAGATGGACAAAGGCCATTACGGAATGGTGACCTCGAGAGGGGAGGAGATCGGTTGGGAGACCACCAGCCAGATGGTCTGTTGACATAGACCAAGTGGCCGGAAAACAGTGGTTACGTCTGGCACAGGATCGTGAGAGGTGGCGTGAGCATGAAAAGGCCTTTACTCAGCAGTGGGTGTCAACAGGCTGATGATGATGATGATGAGTAGAGAGGAGATATATTTGTATATTTATATATATTTCATAGGGAAGCTGGCAGCTCACATAACTAAATAGTTAGTTTTACATAAATGAGCGAATAGTTAAACTTAAAAAACACAATAGAAGCCCAATACGGTACAGATCTCGCATTCTCTTGACACTGTACCCTAGATACACTTGTGACTTGTTAGACATAATCTGCTAAGATTAGAGAGCAAAAACTAGTAGATAATGCGAATTTTATCGACACTTTCAGCGACTTGACGGAACCCTAAAACCTAGAATAATTTAATCAGGAGTGTTGTCTAAAAACATCTCTTTTTACGTTATAAAAAAATATTGTGTGAAGGTACTGGCCCTTACCGTTACATTTTTAATTTTATCTTGCCGAAATATTTATTCAATTTTTGTACAGTTTTTTTTTTTCAATTTTGTAGCTAAGCAATAAATTTATTATGAGATTTGCTCGAACTTCTAGTTTTTTGGGCAGTACCACTGGTTTGTCGACCTGTGATATAGAGTAATGAAAATAATACTGTTTTATTGCCGTGAAACAAAAATCGCTGAACAAAAATAGCTCAGTTTAGCTACAAAATTGAAAAACCTGTGAAAATTGTGCACTTCCCGCCACGCTACTTTCGCTAAATGCTCAATAAATTCAGCTACCGTTATAGTAAGTATTAGATGACTTTTTTGCACGCTTTCTGAATGAAAGCAATTAAAAATATCTCCTTTGCACCTAGGACAGATGACTTATACAGTAAAGCGTCCAGTGGCATTTCAACTTCTACTAGATAGGTAGGTGGGTAATCGTATGAGCTAGTGGCAACTAGATGGGTGAAACGGACACACAGCCGATGAGATGCCTGTGACATGTCTTCGGTGGAGTAGGCTTACCCAGCACCTATGCCATCCTCTCAGCTTAGAGATAAAGCCATTGGAGTTCATCATCATCATCAGCCTGTTAACACCCACTGCTGAGTAAAGGCCTCTTCATGCTCACGCCACCTCTCACGATCCTGTGCCAGACGCTACCACTGTATTCCGGCTACTTGGGCTATGTCGTCGGACCATCGGGCTGGTGGTTTGCCAAATTATGTAGGCTAATTAGACTGGCCACTTAATTTAGGCGTACGTTACTCGTATAAGCACTTCCATCAAAATCCATACTGAATTGTAAACTATTTTGTTTTCAGTATTGACATTAATTTCATGGGTCTGATTAGAATGTCATTGGTCTGATAATATTATTATTATTAATTGACTTATTTTATTGTGACATTAATTTAATGGGTCTGATAATATTATTATTGTTAATTGACTTATTTTATTTTATTTGATTATTTTAAATTACTCTTTGTGTAATAACTATTACTTTGTGACATTAGTTAAATAATTTGATAGACACGAAAATGTACTGACCTGCAATGAATATTACCAATAAAAATGTCTATGTCTATGTCTATGTCTATGTCTATGTCTATGTCTATGTCTATGTCTATGTCTATGTCTATGTCTATGTCTATGTCTATGTCTATGTCTATGTCTATGTCTATGTCTATGTCTATGTCTATGTCTATGTCTATGTCTATGTCTATGTCTATGTCTATGTCTATGTCTATGTCTATGTCTATGTCTATGTCTATGTCTATGTCTATGTCTATGTCTATGTCTATGTCTATGTCTATGTCTATGTCTATGTCTATGTCTATGTCTATGTCTATGTCTATGTCTATGTCTATGTCTATGTCTATGTCTATGTCTATGTCTATGTCTATGTCTATGTCTATGTCTATGTCTATGTCTATGTCTATGTCTATGTCTATGTCTATGTCTATGTCTATGTCTATGTCTATGTCTATGTCTATGTCTATGTCTATGTCTATGTCTATGTCTATGTCTATGTCTATGTCTATGTCTATGTCTATGTCTATGTCTATGTCTATGTCTATGTCTATGTCTATGTCTATGTCTATGTCTATGTCTATGTCTATGTCTATGTCTATGTCTATGTCTATGTCTATGTCTATGTCTATGTCTATGTCTATGTCTATGTCTATGTCTATGTCTATGTCTATGTCTATGTCTATGTCTATGTCTATGTCTATGTCTATGTCTATGTCTATGTCTATGTCTATGTCTATGTCTATGTCTATGTCTATGTCTATGTCTATGTCTATGTCTATGTCTATGTCTATGTCTATGTCTATGTCTATGTCTATGTCTATGTCTATGTCTATGTCTATGTCTATGTCTATGTCTATGTCTATGTCTATGTCTATGTCTATGTCTATGTCTATGTCTATGTCTATGTCTATGTCTATGTCTATGTCTATGTCTATGTCTATGTCTATGTCTATGTCTATGTCTATGTCTATGTCTATGTCTATGTCTATGTCTATGTCTATGTCTATGTCTATGTCTATGTCTATGTCTATGTCTATGTCTATGTCTATGTCTATGTCTATGTCTATGTCTATGTCTATGTCTATGTCTATGTCTATGTCTATGTCTATGTCTATGTCTATGTCTATGTCTATGTCTATGTCTATGTCTATGTCTATGTCTATGTCTATGTCTATGTCTATGTCTATGTCTATGTCTATGTCTATGTCTATGTCTATGTCTATGTCTATGTCTATGTCTATGTCTATGTCTATGTCTATGTCTATGTCTATGTCTATGTCTATGTCTATGTCTATGTCTATGTCTATGTCTATGTCTATGTCTATGTCTATGTCTATGTCTATGTCTATGTCTATGTCTATGTCTATGTCTATGTCTATGTCTATGTCTATGTCTATGTCTATGTCTATGTCTATGTCTATGTCTATGTCTATGTCTATGTCTATGTCTATGTCTATGTCTATGTCTATGTCTATGTCTATGTCTATGTCTATGTCTATGTCTATGTCTATGTCTATGTCTATGTCTATGTCTATGTCTATGTCTATGTCTATGTCTATGTCTATGTCTATGTCTATGTCTATGTCTATGTCTATGTCTATGTCTATGTCTATGTCTATGTCTATGTCTATGTCTATGTCTATGTCTATGTCTATGTCTATGTCTATGTCTATGTCTATGTCTATGTCTATGTCTATGTCTATGTCTATGTCTATGTCTATGTCTATGTCTATGTCTATGTCTATGTCTATGTCTATGTCTATGTCTATGTCTATGTCTATGTCTATGTCTATGTCTATGTCTATGTCTATGTCTATGTCTATGTCTATGTCTATGTCTATGTCTATGTCTATGTCTATGTCTATGTCTATGTCTATGTCTATGTCTATGTCTATGTCTATGTCTATGTCTATGTCTATGTCTATGTCTATGTCTATGTCTATGTCTATGTCTATGTCTATGTCTATGTCTATGTCTATGTCTATGTCTATGTCTATGTCTATGTCTATGTCTATGTCTATGTCTATGTCTATGTCTATGTCTATGTCTATGTCTATGTCTATGTCTATGTCTATGTCTATGTCTATGTCTATGTCTATGTCTATGTCTATGTCTATGTCTATGTCTATGTCTATGTCTATGTCTATGTCTATGTCTATGTCTATGTCTATGTCTATGTCTATGTCTATGTCTATGTCTATGTCTATGTCTATGTCTATGTCTATGTCTATGTCTATGTCTATGTCTATGTCTATGTCTATGTCTATGTCTATGTCTATGTCTATGTCTATGTCTATGTCTATGTCTATGTCTATGTCTATGTCTATGTCTATGTCTATGTCTATGTCTATGTCTATGTCTATGTCTATGTCTATGTCTATGTCTATGTCTATGTCTATGTCTATGTCTATGTCTATGTCTATGTCTATGTCTATGTCTATGTCTATGTCTATGTCTATGTCTATGTCTATGTCTATGTCTATGTCTATGTCTATGTCTATGTCTATGTCTATGTCTATGTCTATGTCTATGTCTATGTCTATGTCTATGTCTATGTCTATGTCTATGTCTATGTCTATGTCTATGTCTATGTCTATGTCTATGTCTATGTCTATGTCTATGTCTATGTCTATGTCTATGTCTATGTCTATGTCTATGTCTATGTCTATGTCTATGTCTATGTCTATGTCTATGTCTATGTCTATGTCTATGTCTATGTCTATGTCTATGTCTATGTCTATGTCTATGTCTATGTCTATGTCTATGTCTATGTCTATGTCTATGTCTATGTCTATGTCTATGTCTATGTCTATGTCTATGTCTATGTCTATGTCTATGTCTATGTCTATGTCTATGTCTATGTCTATGTCTATGTCTATGTCTATGTCTATGTCTATGTCTATGTCTATGTCTATGTCTATGTCTATGTCTATGTCTATGTCTATGTCTATGTCTATGTCTATGTCTATGTCTATGTCTATGTCTATGTCTATGTCTATGTCTATGTCTATGTCTATGTCTATGTCTATGTCTATGTCTATGTCTATGTCTATGTCTATGTCTATGTCTATGTCTATGTCTATGTCTATGTCTATGTCTATGTCTATGTCTATGTCTATGTCTATGTCTATGTCTATGTCTATGTCTATGTCTATGTCTATGTCTATGTCTATGTCTATGTCTATGTCTATGTCTATGTCTATGTCTATGTCTATGTCTATGTCTATGTCTATGTCTATGTCTATGTCTATGTCTATGTCTATGTCTATGTCTATGTCTATGTCTATGTCTATGTCTATGTCTATGTCTATGTCTATGTCTATGTCTATGTCTATGTCTATGTCTATGTCTATGTCTATGTCTATGTCTATGTCTATGTCTATGTCTATGTCTATGTCTATGTCTATGTCTATGTCTATGTCTATGTCTATGTCTATGTCTATGTCTATGTCTATGTCTATGTCTATGTCTATGTCTATGTCTATGTCTATGTCTATGTCTATGTCTATGTCTATGTCTATGTCTATGTCTATGTCTATGTCTATGTCTATGTCTATGTCTATGTCTATGTCTATGTCTATGTCTATGTCTATGTCTATGTCTATGTCTATGTCTATGTCTATGTCTATGTCTATGTCTATGTCTATGTCTATGTCTATGTCTATGTCTATGTCTATGTCTATGTCTATGTCTATGTCTATGTCTATGTCTATGTCTATGTCTATGTCTATGTCTATGTCTATGTCTATGTCTATGTCTATGTCTATGTCTATGTCTATGTCTATGTCTATGTCTATGTCTATGTCTATGTCTATGTCTATGTCTATGTCTATGTCTATGTCTATGTCTATGTCTATGTCTATGTCTATGTCTATGTCTATGTCTATGTCTATGTCTATGTCTATGTCTATGTCTATGTCTATGTCTATGTCTATGTCTATGTCTATGTCTATGTCTATGTCTATGTCTATGTCTATGTCTATGTCTATGTCTATGTCTATGTCTATGTCTATGTCTATGTCTATGTCTATGTCTATGTCTATGTCTATGTCTATGTCTATGTCTATGTCTATGTCTATGTCTATGTCTATGTCTATGTCTATGTCTATGTCTATGTCTATGTCTATGTCTATGTCTATGTCTATGTCTATGTCTATGTCTATGTCTATGTCTATGTCTATGTCTATGTCTATGTCTATGTCTATGTCTATGTCTATGTCTATGTCTATGTCTATGTCTATGTCTATGTCTATGTCTATGTCTATGTCTATGTCTATGTCTATGTCTATGTCTATGTCTATGTCTATGTCTATGTCTATGTCTATGTCTATGTCTATGTCTATGTCTATGTCTATGTCTATGTCTATGTCTATGTCTATGTCTATGTCTATGTCTGTGTCTGTGTCTGTGTCTATGTCAAAGAGTAATGGAACTTCAGTCAGCCCAGAGGCGCAATATTACGCTCATCGAAACAACAGACAATCATATTATTACTACAACGTGTTACAAAACATCTTAACTCTTTTTACACGGTGTAACCTACTGGTCAACAGGATGTCAATTCTGTAAAAAAAGTTGAAAAAATACAATTTTTATTTTATAACCTCAAAATTGAAAATTTTTCGTAACTTTTTTGCTTTTGGTATTAGCTCAATATTAAAAATACGTTTGTGTGTGTAGATGCATTGTCATAGGTTTGAGTTGTTAAAACATTGCGAAAGTCAATGAAAACAATATTTAAAAAATACTTTTCACCCGCCACAGCGTTCACATTTTATTAATTTAAAAATAAACGGAACGTCACAGAGCTAAAAAAATATTTAGGTGGTGATCCCTGTCACCGGGTGCTATTACCCTGTAAAAAGAGTTAGGATCTTTTGTAACACCTTGTATATCTTAAGCTGTCATTGTTCCTGAAGGTGAGTTGTATGAATCTCCGTGATGTTTGCAGCACAAAGCAGTGAGACACAGAAGCTGCGTCCTATTTCAAGAGCAGCAAAATATTGACAAGTCGAAAAAAATATAGGAGAAGAAAAATGATTCTCATTTGACGGCTCGTTTTTAGCAAAATACGCATCCAAAAAGATTATGAAGTTTTTTCAGAGCAACTACCACGAGTGCTTACTGTCACTGTCACTGAAAGTGATAAGTTGGATAAACAACCTTACTACTACAGTATTAGGATACATGACAGACGTCCGGCAGACGTCGTCCGGCACAGGTTTTTCACACTCGTGGTAGCTACTCTGTGTGCTTTGACCTATTTGTATTTCTCTACTGTACTTTACCTTGGACCTAGAAATATCCAGGAGTTGGCGTTTATTCCTACTAAGTAACTTTTAAGATTTACTCTATTCTTCAGCTCTATTTTTTCTCCTCTGTAGTAATGTGAAAAAAAAACAGATTGAGCCGAGGCCTCTGTTTTTGTAGTTGCATTGTGTATTTGCTGCCTTATCTATCTACCAAGTCTTAAGCTTCTGCCCCACCCCCTCTCACCCCCTCGCCTCTCAGGCAGCGGGGAGGAAGCTCAGTGTTATCTTCCTATCTGCTAAGGACCATCGAGATTACGTACATTCGGCGACACGCTACAGCTACGTCTTTTTCGTTCGATTTGCTCGCTTATGCCTCGTGCGGTAAGAGCTACCATGCGTATCCTAACATATCGCTGAACATACTTAAGGCTGGATTGCAGCTGACTGTGATGATGCAATCGCGTAGCACAACACGACACCCTAGGAAACGCTCAGAGCCTTGTTGGACTTTGGCAAAGTTAAGGGTCGACGATAGCAACGTGGCGGGAAATTCAAAATTTTCACAGTTTTTTACATTTTGTAGCTAAACTGAGCTATTTTTGTTCAACGATTTTTCGTTCGCGAGAATAAAACCGTATTCTTTTCATTATTGTAAACAACAGAACAACAATAATTCAGCCGATTATGTGTTCAGGACTACGACAAGTTTTTTTGGGCACTACCACTGCTTCGTAGACCAGAACACATAATCGGCTGAATTATTGTTGTTCTGTTGTTTACAATAATGAAAAGAATACGGTTTTATTCTCGCGAACGAAAAATCGCTGAACAAAAATAGTTCAGTTTAGCTACAAAATGTAAAAGTCTGTGAAAACTTTGAATTTCCCGCCACCTTGCTATCGTCTACCCTTAAGTAATATCTGCCGCGGTTAGTCCATGGATGGGTGACCGCTAGTGGCAATAATATCTGAATGCTTCCGAGCTTCTGAAGGCACGTTAAACCGTTGGTCCCGGTGGTTGTTGATTAATAACAATGTCAGAGGCCCCTTGGGTGGCTTAAAAACTCTGACTGAAAGAATATTGAAATTGACTAGAATTTTTATCTTGTTACCATAAGTACTCCGAGTAACCTAACATGTTAGTTGAAATCTTTTTTTTTTTTTATGTAGCCTGCTTTGTGTCCCACTGCTGGGCAAAGGCCTCCCCTTGTGTCCTCCACACTTTTCTATCTGGGGCCACCTCTTGCCACCCCGGTAAAAAGGTTTTGAGATCGTCCCGCCGTCCCGCCTTGGCCTGCCACGGCGCCGGTGTCCATTTTGAGGCAACCAGTCAGTGGCGATTTTCGCCCATCTGTCTGGACCCATGCGGCTTATGTGGCCAGCCCAGTTCCACTTTAGCTTGGCAGTCGCTACTCCAACATCGGCGATTTTGGTTTTCGAGCGCAACGTGGTGTTTCGGATGTGAAATCAATATTTTGTATTTTTTGTAAGTTGCATTTTGTATTTTGCTCCATCTTGCTTGACGTAGTGAAATAAAACATGATGGAGTTTATAACTTTACTAGTTTATTTGTGGGCAGACTTTTATTTCACGTTGGCGCAGACTTTTTTTTCACTTTGTTTATGGCCAATCAACCAATATGACGATTTGCATCTTTGGAGATTGCTTTAGTTTGAGATTAGCTAATTCATCGTTTGACTTCCAGAACGACGACCCAGCAGCTGCTAGATAATATTCAAATATTAGTCTACTCGATTGTTATTCCGATCTAGTAATATTCAAATGGGCTACCCGACTGCCTATCAATATTGTCTAGCATCGCATTAGTGGCTATCTTCTGATAGGTACTGTTCACAAAGATGTTAGTTTCTATCTGTAACCAATTTTCCATGTGTGAAAATTTGAATTCGAAACCAGCCAAGCTGAGGTGGCAGTTCGGCTGGACAATTTCAAAACCTAGTAATGTTTTGATGACTTAAAGCATGGAACGCAATACACCATCCGCTTTACTGATTCAACTCTGTAAAAGTATGTTCAAAGGGTATTAAACTGTACTAACGTTGCTTAGTACACCTTTATGACACCGAAGTCAATCGAAAATTTTACTTTAAAAGGCGAAAAAAAAAACACTTCCCCATACACAAATTCCTATTGCCATTCGAAACCATTTCTATGGAAATGTTTTTTTTTTTTCTTGTATTTTGGACTCACCAGTGTGCCGAAATGCTTTCGGCTTTATAACCACTAAACCTTAATTTCAGCAAGAAGTATAAAGGTGTGCTAGGCCAGGATTAAATTGTGCCACGATAGGTATACGTCACAGATAAAATAGCCTCCCAACAGTCTAAGGCAAAGCTATTATGATCGTAATTAATGATAGTTGGACTCAAGCTGGGATATTGTGGACAGTTTGATTAAGCCCATAATATAATTACTTAGCAGGTTATTGGCAGGTTATTACCTACTGTTATCTTCCGCTCGCTGCCTACTGCCCTCTCTCCCTTCTGACATACGTATTATTTTTTGTGAAATCGGGTCCCCTTGCGAGTTAAACTCGCGTGGGGAGGGTTCCGTAGAAGTTCATTTACGCACCAATGTTGCGAAACCATTTTACCAAACCATACCGTGATTTGCAATATAGGACTGTAGAACGCCATCTGTTGGCTGAGTTGAGGGACTAATGCTGCTACATTTTTTTTTCTATGTTATTTTATACTCCATGAGCCTTACTAATAATGAATACTTATCCACGCTGTATACAACTGTAATAGTTACAGTGAATAGAGCTTACACAACGCGTATGAACAAGTTGCTGGATTTTATAAAAGGCTGGCAATACCCTTAAACTTTTATTTATACTTGATATCAACGTGAAATCGTTAAAATCATTAAGATCCATGTTTTTGTTGTGAAATATGAACAATATTATTTATTAGATAATTATTAAATTAAAAATAGAATGCTAACTAAAACAAAACTAAGCTAGAACTATGGGGTGCACTCTAAGTCGATAGCGAAACTTTAAGTAAGCTGTCTACTGATCAATACAAACAACTTGTACTAGGTGGCGAAAAAAATAGAGCGAAAAAAATATCAGCTGTTCCATACAAAAAGTCGACTCACTACTGCGCCAAATGTGCACCCTGTAGACAAAATGTTTACAAGTAAAAGGTCACTGTCCCGCGGCAATGAGCCCAGATTCATGTTGAGAAATATAATAAAATAAACTGTTAAAAATACAGCTTTAAATTCAAATCCTTGCAGGAGGCACTATAACGACATGACACTCTTTAAAAGCTCTGTAACCTCGCGTCATTTCCCGCCACTCGGCGACGACGGTGGATGGGGCCGCCCGTTGTAGCTAGTTTATGACGTCTTCATGTTCTCTTTACGAGAGGGTAAATCCCCGTCAAATGCGCCCTAAGTAAATGTGATAAAGTGCTAGTACAGAGGAACCGTCTGCCCCGGAAACGTAAATATTACCTGTAAGTACGCATATGTATGATGTAGCCTGTATGATGTAGTCAGAGAGAGAGAGAGCTTGATCACCACGCGTGCGGATTGGTGATATTCACGTTCACCCTTTCGCATTACCACCTTTATCATCAGGGGCGATAATTTGGTCGCATGAATTTTATACTCGTTACGAATTTTATTCTTGTGTCTTCATTATCTTTATAAACCAGTTTAGTCCCGTGTCTTCTGCGGGTCCATACCGTGACCTAACCCCCGCGGGGACTCCCCAAGCTGCGTTTTACGACGCGTCTTATTGATTTCCGTCGCGCTGCAGATATTGTTTCGGCGGCGCAATCTCCGCGTGATGGCTTATGAATAGAGCGAGCGTTTACGATACAGTTATTTTGTCGAGAGCGGTGGTTTTTAGCTCGCAAAACGAGAAAGTCGAATACGTATTCCTGCAGTCACAGCTCTACAAACGTATCTTTATCCTATTCATGCAACCAAAATAATCAATAATAAATCACTAAAAGGTGTCGTTTCTTCATGGGCCAATTTTTTTTTTAAATTTTGCAATCGCTTTAAAATTTTGAAGGACCATTTTTTATGAAAGAGGAAAATCCCCTGAACAGTACCTAATTCCTGAAATATTTAATTCTGTGTTATTTACAAGTACGAACACTTTTTGTTTGTTGAAAGGTTATTTAGACGCGTTCAGAAACTGCTTTACACGAGCGAGGTCGCTCGTGTAAACCTTTGATTTTGAAACAATATTTTTTACCAAAAATACAAACATATCAATAATCAGATAAAGCTTGCCATTCGAGACATAGACCCCCATTATTTATTGTCAATCATTATGCGCAAGTTATTTACAAAACTTTCTTTTTATACGAACGTTCTGGTTTTGGAACATTTCCCTCCGTTGCGAATTTTATCTGTGGTGTTTCGTTCGTGGCGTGGGGTGATGTTTGGCGTTTTTTTCACAGATTACAGATTAAAAAGAAGTAAGTTTGATAAATGTGTTGGTGACCGGTGCGTTTCAAAAGTTTTTTGGTTTTGTTTCGCAGATTTTTACGTAATGTAAAATAAATCAAGTACCTATCTACCATTTGACGTTACTATTTATTTTTATTTTGACACTTGTGCAGATTCCAAAAAGAAGTTTGTTTCTGTGTGTTGGTGACCGGTACGTGTTGGTGAGTCTATGGCTTGACAGCTGACAGCTCCACTACTCTGTGCATACGGCTCACCACAGAGTTCGCCATTTTTTCAGTGTATTCAGATTCAGATTCAAATGTTTTATTCAATATGCCATAAATAAATTATTGACATTGAACGTCAAAATATTATCTAAAGTAAAAAAAATATATAAATCAGATACTTATTACTATCTAATACTAAGTATCTAGCTACTTTTTTTTCTCCAGCTTCACTAGCTCTGATCGTTCTTGGAGAAGTGTTGCATTGCAATCAAATGAAAACATTTTATACATGGAACCTAATGAAGATATTGAGGAGTGGTCGGTAAAAGATGGTCTAGCATTCAAATCTAATCCGTCTCTTTTGGTCCTCCTCAAATTTTAGTCTTAGCCTGAGCCCCATACTACCGAGAAACAACACCTTTACAAAAGATTCGTCAAAAAATAAAACGAAAGTCAATAAATTATGAAAATAAATACGCCAAAAAATTACACAAAACAAAAACAACATACATACCTAACTTGCCGATGAAGTGTTGCTTCCATATGACTATCGCAACACTTGTTCTTTAGTTTTTCAGTCGGCTTTTTGTTCTCATTTATACCGACCGATAAAATAATGTGCTAACAAGTCGACCAAATGAAGTTCGATATACACGTTGATTTGATTATTACCTATTGATACCGAAAAAAAAATCCTTATAACATGAATCAAGTCATTATCACCATGTCCTTTCTATAAGATATTGAAGTATCTGATCCTTAAGCGATCATGTTGGTTCTTTCTATGGGTGTACGCCACCGAACTAAATTCCATACAATCCGCATTACGTATAAAATGACAATAAAAACTTGTCCCCACAGAAACAAATGATATCAGCAATAAAACAATACGAAACATCATTTCGACCATACGTCTAATATTTGAATGTCAACCTTATTGCATTCGTGTACAGTTTTACTTTAATTGCATAGACTAAGAGCAAATAAGCTCCCAAAGGCAGTTTGGGCATCTATTTTTCCAGACACATTTCAGGGTTCTATTTTGTATCTAGTTTTTATACTTGATCGAAGGTGTACGCACTAAAAATGAATGTTAAAATGACTCTCAGAGTCAAAGCTCATTTCCCGCCTCGAGATCTACACTGTAGGGTGCGAAGAGGCGCCTCGCGGGGTTAGGGTTACCATTAGGAATTTGAAAGTCCTGGCAAAAATTAAGTCCGCACTATTTAGTCGGGTAATTCTACGGCAGAGCTGCATTATACAATTCGGAAGGCAACGTTTTTCGTTCGAAAGTCCGTTATTGGCTTAATCTTATCTTTAGACAATATTGAGAAACTAATTTCAATATTTTTTATTTGGGTTCAGTAGTATGGATTTTACAACGTTTCAAAGATACGGTTTTATGACGTCACGCGACGGTCTGAATACTGTTAGGGGTCATAGGAACAAAACATTTTTTTGCGCATAAAAACACAACTACTGGACCAAAATAAAAAATATTTAAATTAGTTTCTCAATATTGTCTAAAGATAAGATTAAGCCAATAACGGACTTTCGAACAAAAAACTTTGCCTTCCGAATTCCCGTGGCGTTTTTTATTTAAGGGTTTTCAGATAATTTGATGTTCTCACATTAATTTAGAACACATTAGTAACAATTTTATTGTTACATGATTATAAAATTGTTACTAATGTGTTCTAAAGTAATGTGAGAACATCAAATTATCTGAAAACCCCTAAATAAAAATGCCACGGGAATTGCTCTGCCGTAGAATTACCCAGTCACAAAATGGAAACATTACCCACTTAGTTCGCAATAGAAGATTGTTAAGTTGATTGTTAAAGGAGATTTGATATTTTGTTTTGTGATAAATGAGAAGTTCGTTGTTGATTAAAGACTTATTTCATATATGATTACGTAATATGTAGTTATATTACTCATATTCCATGTAATAAAAAAAAAACTGGACAAATTTTATTAGAGGGTCGGAAAAGTCCGGACAAGAGTCTAAAAGTCCGGACAAATGTCTTACCTTATCCGGACGGATGGTAACCCTACTCGTGGGATAAATGGTGGAAATTGTTTATCAGGGGTCATGCACCTACGCCTACAGGTGTTAGCGCTTTGGGGCGATAGAAACACTTGCTTGGATCCGTGAAGGGCTGCGGGAATCTTGCTGCTTGCTTTTGAATAGTTTTGAAAATAGTTTGCTCCCACAAATAGTTAAAACTAAGGTCCACTTCCGTCAACCAGGGTCAGCCAGTTAACTCTGAGTTAACGTCAATAATTGTATGGAAATGTCTAATTAACTCAGAGTTGGTTGGCTAACCCTGACTTACGCGAGTCCGCCTAAGCCTGGCCTAAGCATGACGCGTCGCACACACCGCCTGGAGTTCCGCGTTCCGCGTTCAGAGTTCTGCATTCCGCGTTCTTTCTAATGTATGGGTTTCTTGGAACCGTTCAGAACGCGGAGATCTCGTGAAGCAATACCGAGAACTATGAAAGCGGAACGCGGAACTCCGGGGTAGTGTGTCCGGCGCCTTAAGGTCCGATTTTTTTTTTTATAAATTTTTATTAATTTATGCATTTGCATCGTAAAGAGTTACACACACTCCTATATTATCACGAGATAGTTTTTTTTTATGAAATCTTTCCACACTTCTATAGCTTCAACCACTCGGTAACTACTGTGTACACTGGACTATCTTTTTCTAACGGAATCGACCGACGTAATAATTAATTACGCTTTTCGAATCAAAATACCAGACAATATTTCTGAATTTCAGTCTTTGTGCATATGGAAACAGGCTTTCTGGATTCCCAAAAAAAGTCCCTTTTGTACATGCATTAGCTAGCCTTTTACCGGTTTTGTTGTTTCTATTTCTTTGTAGAAGAAAGAAGATTAAAGAATTGTATAATATGTCCAAAAACGGTTACAAAAAATACAGGGTGGTTCAAATAAGGACGATCGACATTCTTTTTTAGATTCTTCTCTCCTAGAGCTATCCAAAATTCCCCATGCATGTATGTTTCTTCCGGAACGTCTAATGATAGTTAATCAATTTTTACCAGTATTTTTTTTCTATTTTTTATTTTGTGACATGATTGTCTTGAACCACGAACCACGAAAAGTCGCCGAACATGGGGTATTTTTGGATAGCCCTAGGCGCAAGGTGTAATTTTGGACGATCTTATTTTGATCACCCCTATGTATATTTATGCCATGTTAATAAATTGCACTATCACAAGACCTCATAATATAGTTTCACATTATGTGGTCTTGTGATAACTTATGCCAATTTTTTTTAATCAAGCAGGCTTTTAATAAAGCTTAAAACCTCTCATGTTCTAGTGTGCCTTCACCCTTGCTGAATTTTATTCAAAGAGGATTAGAGCGACAACAATGTTGGAAGTTTCCGTCGTCACCCAGCGCTCGCTTGTTTCTGTATCCTTTTGGAACTTCTAAGTTGGACCCATGTGTGTCCGGCATTAGCAAAACAGATGCCCCCGGGCGAGTCGGCCAGTTGGGACGAGTGGGACGAGTGGAAAGTTCTGGATCTGTGCAGCCTGGGTGTTTTGTACTGGTAGGCTAGGGGCCGGATAGTTGATTCTTTGGTCTCGTTAAGCTGTAGACAATAATAATATTACCTATGATAATATGACCGAAAATATACCTTCTCTTTCTATTAATATCCATTAAGTCATGATAGCAGTCTTAGCAATTTAATGTTATACGAAGAGCCTATTTTGATTTTAAATAAATAAATTAGACAGTAAATAAATAAATAAATTAAAAAAACAAATTATCCAAAATTTTAAATAGCCAAAAAATATTTGAATTATTACTATTATATTGACCGTGTATTTCTTCACTTTAAAATCATTCCATAATTCTTCCAAACAGGGCTGATTATTTTTAACTTCCGGCAATGACATCAAAAAACACCAGTCGGTGCCCCGGCCTAGGATCAAAGTTCGCACCAACAGGCTTCTTATGCAAATCGGGTGAGAGGCAGGAGGGTTGCGGGGGGCTGCTGATGTAAGAAAAACAACCTCGGCCATCACCCACTTATATTTTCGGCAAAAACTTCAAGCCTGGAACCTAACCAAACAGTCTTTACTAACACTAAACTAAAGACTATTTGCCACCCTTAAATCTTTAACCATTTATATTTTGGTTATGATGTTTTTTTAAATACTAACTTAAATACTTTAGTATTTTAAAATAAAACTAAGGCCTTTGCATGTACGTAATCTACGTACAGCGTCTAGAGGCACCTTCACTCACACTAGATGGGTAAAGAGACCACTCGGCGCTGCAGTGTTTGGGACATTGTTTTAGATGGAGTAGGCTTGCCCAGCACCTATACCACCCTGACAGCTTAGCCGGCCTAGCCCACAGGAAAGACAAGTCAATACGTGTGGAGCCAACTAAGCCGCGGGTTTCCTCACGATGTTTTCCTTCACAGTTAGCGAGTGGTATTGCTACTACAAATTCACAAATGTACGTAACTTTGAGATCAAACAAAGTCATAGTTACATGCCCGCACTGGGATTCGAACCGGGGGCCTCTTGCTTCAGAGTCCACAGTTCTACCCACTAGACCACCACCGCTTAATAAGTACATAGTAAAAATAATAGAGCAGAAAAGTCCCACAAAGCCGCGGAATGTTTGCGAGAGCGAAGCGTGCCGTGATCGGGTGAGATTGAATAGCGCTGCCGACCCCGAGCTATGTCGGCAGACGTGACGGCGTGCGTTTGAGGTGGTGGATAGAAGCCGTTTTCAACTGACAGTTAAAAGCTGATTTTAAAATGCTTGCTAGGTGGCGCAGAAAATACGGCTACATAACTGCAGTCAAATAACGCTTTTTCCCACAGATTCACAGATTAGAAAGTACTAGTACTAAAAATACACAAACACCACAGATAAGAATCAGGCTTGCCATGTTCAATCGGTAAACATGCCGTGTCATATATTTGCAATTTTTATTCTTGAAAGCAAAAACATAAATGGTTTGGTAGGATACTGACATCAACTACGTGATGCGATAAAATTTGCAAGCAATGAATTGTGTTTCTGGTTATGATTGTTACAGAATACAGCAACTTGTCGTACCGTTGGCAACACTGGTTAAATTTCAAATGACTGCCGTAAAATGCCGTACTATGAGCGCCATCAGTGGAGAAAAAAAGAAGATTATTTTTGGCAAGCTGAAGGAAACAAATCGGCTAAACTTTCGCAAATATACCTATAATATTAGATAATATGTAGCCTATGTGTTATTCTGATGTCTAAGCTATCTCTATTCCAAATTTCATCCAAATCCGTTCAGCCGTTTCAGCGTGAAAGAGTAACAACCATCCATCCATCCATCCACACTTAAAAACTTTCGCAAATATAATATTAGTAGGATTAATTACTATAATTTATTTGCATGTAAGTAAATCATTCCCTGATTCTATCAGTATTTTTGTAAAGCATGTGTACGAAAACACTCTCCAAGTAGGTGTAACTGTGTTACCAGTTACTCCACTTCACAGTCGTAAACATTTGTTGCAAACAGTTGCTTGAAGCGAATTCTCGCAAACATTTTCATAAAAGTTTGTGAACTTTTGTGAGGTATGGAAGTTCCGTGAATTTGGTAGCACTTTCAAGTATTGCAACTTGGAAATTCTTCAGCCAAATTGAATGACATTAGACAAGTACACGTTATCGACAACAGTATGAGCGAATGTATGTAAAACAGCAAGTTTTTAACGTTTCATATTACAGTAATTGAATTTCAAACAAAACAACAACATTATCAAGCTGGGTCTTTGAAACCGTACAGTAAGTAATTTAGTATAACCTAATAAGAGAAGTTAAGGTTCAATGAAAGCAGCCTTTGTGGCCTGAAGCTTAGTTATTTACAGTAACATGACGTCAATGGGC